>SJYX01002839.1:207220-219387 GCA_006410675.1 Oreotragus oreotragus | reverse complement strand
TGGGACAACCTGGAGGGACGGGGTGGGGAGGGAGGTGGGTTCAGCAGGGAGGGGACTCATGTCTGCCTGTGGCCAATTCATGCTGATGTATGCTAAAAACCATCATAACATTGCCAAGTGTTAGTCACTCAGCTGTGTCTGACTCTTTGTGACCTCAAGGACTAGCTCGCCAGGCTCATCTGTTCATGGAATTCTCCAGGCAGAAATACTGGAGTGGCTAGCCAGTCTCTTCTCCAGGGAATCTTCCCAACCCAGGGATTGAACCTGGGTCTCCTGCATCACAGGCAGATATTTTACTCTCTGATTTATTTATTTACTTTCCCACCAGGGAAACCACCATAAAGTCACTATCCTTCAATTAAAATAAATAAATTAATTAGTTAAAAATGTGTGTGATAAACAAAAAGGATTGACTGTATAGAACAGGGAACTATATTCAAAATCTTTAATAAACTGTAGTGGAAAATAATTGAAAAAAGAAATATAGATAGATATATACCATATACGTATAACCAAATCACTATGTCGTACACTCAGAACCAACACAGCATTATACATGAACTCCACCCCAACAAAAAATTTCTTTGCATTTATTTGTGACCTAAAGTAACATGTACCACTGTCACTTAATCTTAAATGTTTAAGTATCCGAGAAAGAAGAAAACAGCACTGTCATTTCTCATTAATTCACTCAGCATTTAAGAACCTAGCAACATGGTTTACACCATGAGTCAAGAAATCCTTTTGGCATTAAATTAAAATTATTACAAAAAGACAGCATACGGTTACTATATTTCAACTACACTTAAGTTCAGGTGTTATTTTAAATGATTGTAAGGGACTTCCCTGGTGATCCAGGGGTTAAGAATCTGCCTTCCAATGCAGAGGACACAGATTCGATTCCTGGCCAGGGAACTTAGATCTCACATGCTGTGGGGCAACTAAGTCCATGCTCCACAACAAGAGAAGCCCCTGCACCACAATGGAGACCCAGTACAACCAAAATAAAAATAAAATAAGATTCACATAAAGAAATATGATTATACATATTAATTTATTTCAGACTCCTAACACCTTGTTAGTTGATGCTATTCTTTCCATTTTATTGATGAGAAAACTGAGGCACCGAGAGGTGAAGTAACTTGCTCAAGGATTCGCAGGACATGGTACAGCCAGGATCCGGATCTGGGAACCAAACTGCCCCCATCTCAACTTTTTGTTGGTGGTGGTGGTGGTGGCTTGTTTTTGCCTTAGAGTTTTGGCTTTTAAATTTAAGAAGTCCGCCTCACTCTCCTGGGGTTGCACAGATATCCTCCTGCCTTTTCTCCTTTCATGTGAAGTTCTTACCACTCATCCAAGGTCCTCTCAAGTGCCTTGACCTTTGCATGGAGCAGTTCTTTCTCTTATTTGTCTTCTCAAGTAGAAGACGGCACAAAAGGACAAGTTGCTATTTTGGGTGATTCCTGAAGCTCTGTTGAAGTGCAGTGTTTTCTTAAATAAAAAGGAGAAGGCGCACGTGGAAAAAAAATCCCAGAAGGTGTGAGGTAGGTGATTTCTAGAAAAGACAAGACCCCTGAGAGGGCTGCATTTGTGGGGGGCAAGACAGGGATGGCCCTTGAGTGAAGGTCGGCTTGAGGGGCATCGCTGCCTTACCTTACTGATTGCAAGGCTGAAGGAAGCAATGGAAGGGAAGTCTCTGCTTGAGAGACTGGGATGAGAAGAGGTGGGAAGCAAGTATGGGGACCACCTGAGGGGGGTGGAGACAGAGTATTCTTCTAGATAGAGATTTGTCCACGTTTGCAAGAGAAAGGCATTGTGTCCCTGGAGAAGGAGAGCCTGAAGGTCTGAACGAGACATCTGATGGAGCAAAGCTCCTGAGGAAATGGATAACCACGTTTTCAATTGAATTCCCAGACATTCAGTGGGCACCTCCTACGGGAGAGGCACTCAACGGAGCAAAACAAAAACAAAAGCTAAACTCTCGCGCTGGCCCGCAGCTCGTGGGAGTTGCAACTGGTTCCACCACTTGGGAAAACCGTTAGGTGGTTTCTGCCCAAAGCTAAACAGATTCTGCCCCATGACCCAGAAATTCCACCCAGGAATACCTCCCCGAGAAATGGGAGCTGTGGTCCCCAAATGACAAGCAGGAATGTCAACAGCACTTTTCTCTGTAATAGCCCCAAAGTGGAAAGTGTCCAAATGCCCGTCACCAGCACAGTAGACAAACACAGCCATGAGGATGAAAGACTCACGGCCTTACAACTGTAAGTCCCAACATGGATGGCTCTCACACACACAAGGTCAAGAGAAAGGAGCCAATGAGAGCAAGATGTGTAACCCTACGTATTTACAAGAATAAGCTGCTGCTGCTGCTGCTAAGTCACTTCAGTCATGTCCGACTCTGTGTGACCCCATAGACGGCAGCCCACCAGGCTCCCCCATCCCTGGGATTCTCCAGGCAAGAATATTGGAGTGGGTTGCCATTTCCTAAGCAAGACTAGGGAATCCCCTGGTGGTCCAGCAGTTAGGACGCTGTGCCTCCACTGCAGGGAGCATGGGTTTTATCCCTGGTCAGAGAGCTAAGATCCCGCAAGCCATGTGGCACAGCTAAACCCCAAACGCCCAAGTCAACCAACAAACCAACCAAACAAAAAGAATAAGCAAGACTAATCTATTCTGTTCCTTGTCAGGAGGGGGTTTCTGGCAACTGCAGGTGAACAAAAGCGTTTCTGAGACCACTTGATGGGTGAATTCTGTCTCCTGTCGAGACCCTGACTGATAAAATGCGGGAATGGCTGGCCTGAGAAGCCGGGTGTTTCTAAGACCAAGTCTCTGGAGAAACAGGATTCAAGTCTACATTCCTTTACCCCAGGGGGCAGAAATACTCAGCTGCTTTTTCCAAATAAGACTTCAGATTGGGGGAAAGACATTCTGCGAGGTTTCTGCCTCACCGTGTTTAAGGCAAGAACAATCCCTTACAGGAAGTCCAAGAAACAGAGGAGATTATTTGTATAAATTTTGCATTAGAATACACAGGTAAATGCTTTTAGTGAAAATGTGCAACTTTTTAATGTTTTGACATAGTTTTCTGTTTGTCTTTAGCTCAGGCACCAAGATTATAAAATATCTAATATATCTTTGTTGTTGTTTTAGGGCTCAGGGGTTAATTCACTCTGAGTACATGACTAAAATAATAAAATGACTAGTTCAGGGAATTCAGCTTGGTGCTCTGTGATGACTGGGAGGGCTGGGATGGGAGGGGTGCATGGGAGGGAGGCCCACGAGGGAGGGGATATAGATACACTTGTAGCTGATTCATGTAGTTGTAGAGCAGAAATTAATACAACATTGTAAAGCAATTATACTAAAAATAAATTAAATCAAAATAAATTGAAAAAATGTAAAAAAATAAAAAGATTACTGAAAAAAGAAACAGAGGAATTTGGGTGGAAAAAGATAAGGGTGTTTCTTAAAGCTGTCCTAAGGTAGGACTTGTAAAGAGGTGACATGGATGGAGACATGGAGCTTGATTGTTGTGAAGACCCACAGCAGACTGCTTTTCACTTATTTTTTCTTCCTGGGCACTTAGATTACATTTCCTGCCTGCAGGTACATGTGGCCAGGTGGAAGGTGAGCAGAAGTGATGTTGCCTGGCCCAGAAATGCTTCCCAGGTGCCTTCCTCTATATGCCTTTCCCTTGTCTGGCTTCATGCCAAGGAGCCTGCAAGACCCTGGAAGCCTTGGGTTGAAGACAAGGAGCCACAATACAGAAGGAGTCTGGGCTTTTGCCTCTGTACTTGGAACAGAGATGCCCATACATCAACACTATTCACTTTGGATATTGTCTGTGCAAGAACTAAACTTTGATTGTGTTTGAGCCCTTATGCTTTGGGTTGTTGTTTTTTGTTGTTGTTGTTGTTACAGCAATAAGGAGTATCTGGGCTTCTCTGATAGCTCAGTTGGTAAAGAACCTGCCTGCAATGCAGGAGACCCCGGTTCAATTCCTAGGTTGGGAAGTTCCCCTGGAGTAGGGATAGGCTACCCACTCCAGTATTCTTGGGCTTCCCTGGTGGCTCAGACAGCAAATAACCCACCTGCAATATAGGAGACCTGGGTTCGATCCCTGGGTTGGGAAGATCCCCTGGAGGAGGGCATGGGAACCCACTCCACAATACAGAAGGAGTCCGGGCTTTTGCCTCTGTACTTGGAGTAGAGCTATCCACCTGTCAAGACTATTCACTTTGGATTTTGTGTATGCAAGGATTAAACTTTCTTTGTGTTTGAGCCCTTATACTTTGGGTGTTTTTTTTTTTGGATACAGCAACAAGGAGTCTCTAAGACACTCCCTAGTATATATTATTTTAGCTGTGCCAGGTGGCTTGTGGGATCTTAGTTCCCCAATCAGGGATCAAACCCAGGCCCATGGGAGTGAAATCGTGGAGTTGTAACCACTGTACCACCAGGAAATTTCCATACACTTCCTAGTATCTTAATACACAGTGACTGATACACTTGTGCATCTAAAATGTCAGCTGCTAGGACTTCCCTGGCAGTCCAGTGGTTAAGACTTGGAGCTTCCACAGCAGGGGACATGGGTTCGACTCCTGGTCTGAGGAACTAAGATCCCACACACCTCATGGTAAAGAAAAAAAAAAGGTGCATGAAGTTATGCAGACTATCATCTGTCTCTTGTTCACTGATGGACCCCCAGTGCTCAATGCCTAAAACTCACTGCCCACTGCTCAAAGCCCAGTATATGCTAGGCCTCAGTAAGTATCTACTGAATGTGCCATAAGCTTCAGTGTTTTCTTCCAGCTGAGTGAAAGGCAGAAAGGTGTAGCAGATGTGAGCTCTGGCTCTCAGGTGGGAAGGGGCTGGGTTTAAATCCTGCCCTATTATTTTCTAATCTGTCTACACTGGGTAAATTTCCAAGCCTCAGTTTCCTCACAGGGAGGGGGGCACGGAGAATTACATAAGAGCTTTTTGTGGACAGTGGGAGGATGTGACCATTCATGAAAAGTGCTGAGCACACGGCCTAATGCATAGTAAGCCCTCAGGAAGCAGCGGTCACGAGGATCTGAACTTCTCTCATTCTCCAGGCAAACCAAAAGCTCAGACACTGCCCTGGCAATTGACTCTGACAAATTTCAGGCCCCGAGGTATCGGGAGTAGGGGGAGGGCAGAATCAGGGCTTGAGCCTGGGATTATAGCCAAAGACCAACTCAAGAAATGCTATTACATTCCCATGATCCTTTGGACGTCCCAAGAGGGCTCAATACACTGTTTCTCAGTTCTGACCTCAGACTAACTCTGCAGGAATTAGCCATGCTGCTTTGGGGCTCAGACCAGCTGCCTGCGAATCAGGGAGGTCTAGTGGGGACCCAGAATTTGGAATGCCTAGTGGAGTTCTCATGACTAAGAGACGGAACAAGCTGCAGTTTAATTAAGGGCATCCCACATTTTTTTGGTTGGGGGGGAATTCTTATTAATATATCCAGCCTGGAGGTATGGGTGACTGGACACATGCCTTAGAACTGATCGGGTTTTTCTCCTTCATTAATTAAAATGTGATTCACAGCTGAGTCACTGAAGAAAGAAAACGGTCAATGAACAATTCTGACTTCCTCCCTCCTTCCTTGCTCAGAGAGATGAGTCAGCAGAAGTCTGGATCCAAAATTGAGAAAGGAAAAAAAAAAATGCAGAAAAGACGCAGGGCTTGGAGAGCAAGCAGCAAAAAACCAAACCTGAGTAATCTTATTCTTTGTCTTAGAAGAATGTCCCCAAATTCCCATCTCAAGGCCAATCAGCCAAACCCTCTAGTGATTGTGCCTCTGTTTCTCATTTTTACACAGACCCCCAGGCACCTCAAGTTCTACACAAGCCCTGAAAATCTCCTTTCTTGCTTTCTTCAGGCAACGGCAAGCTCCTCACCATGCCAAGACAGAAAACAGCCCAGAGCAGAGCAGAGATGGGCAGGGAGAGAAGGCACAAGAGATCTCTTTTGTGTCCTTCAGCTCCTTCAGGTCGAAGGAACTGATGTTGGCTTAGGTGTCGTCCAAGCCCAGCAAAGTATCCAGGCTGCAAAGCACGTGAAGCGCTTGAGTGCTTTCCAGAAATGAGCTAATGAATCCCCAGGGATGGGTCACTGACAATGAACATGGCAATCCTAATAGAAATGTGTGGAATTTCGAGAAAACTGGCAAAATGGCAGAGTGAGAGGCCCTCAGTAACAGTGATGATGATAAAATGATGTTGAAGAAGATGAGAAGGAGGATGATAATAATGGTCTATAATATTTATTGGGCTTCTAGGTGGTGTAAGTGGTAAAGAATCCACCTGCCAAGCAGGAGATGCCTGTTCAGTCCCTGGGTTGAGAAGATCCCCTGGAATAGGAAATGGCAACCTATTCCAGTATTCTGGTCTAGAAAATCCCATGGACAGAGGAGCTTGGCAGGCTGCAGTCCATGGGGTCACAGAGAGTCAGACATGACTGAGTGACTGAATGCAGCACAAAATTCATTGAACACTTATAGGGAGCCAGGAGCTGTTGTTAAGTACATGGATTTTTTTCAATGAATTACCTACACAATTCTAGGAAGTAGGACTATTATTATCTCCACTGAAGAGATGAAAGAAACAAATGAGGCTCAGACAGGTTTAGGAATCTGCTCTTAGTCACACAGCACACAAGAGGCAGGGCGAGTCTGAACCTAGATGGTGTTCTGGTAACACAGTCTCCCCCTCCTCCCTGTTATAATGATGTTCTATATATTTTACAACCCCCTGAAGTTGGCTGTTACGCGCCTCACTTCACAGATGAGGATACTGAGGCACAGAGAGGCTGGCTGACTTGCCCAGGGTCACACAGCCATCAGGCGACAGAGTCTAGATTAATCCATGTTGCCTTTCTGTTTCAATGCCCACATCAGCACCACTGGATGGATGGTCTATCCTCAAGCCAGGCTTACGAGTCCCACATCAGTGGGATAGTTACAGTTCAGGATTTGAGCAGGACAAGAAGCTGGTGCACTTGATACCCACTCCCTGACCTCAGAGTGGTGTTGCTCAGCTTCACTGGAAGCTCCTGTGTCTAGTCTGCCCTTAGATACTGTGCTGGATGGAAGGTAAGCATCCTCATACTGAGACGGGGGGAATCCTTCACGTCCACTTGTATCCTGGCCACACACACACTCCACACAGAGTGATCTTTCTAAATAAAAATCTGATCATATCCACCCCCTTGTCTAAATTCTTACATGGCTCCCTCGTACCTTCAGGATAAATGTCCAAATCCTCAAAACACGGCCTGATCCTCTGCAGATTCCACCCTAGCCACTTTCCTCTCCAAGTACAAAGCACAAGTATGCACACACAGACACACATGTGCACATCTGCATGCTCACAGACAACGTGCACACATGGTCACACATTAACGCCTGTGTGTGAGCTTTTCTGTGCATACATGTAGCACACAAACATATGCACGCACAGAGCTCCTGTTACACTCTTTTCCCTTTCTGCAGAAATCTTGCATCCAGACTGTCTGGTTTGAATCCCAGCTCTGCCCCTTGGGCACATTACTTAATGTACCTCATCTTCCTCATCAGTAAACTATTTCGCTCATCCACGTTTTTCTAGAATCTAGGAGCATCTGGCATGTAATACAACTTAATACCTGCTATGGACTGAATGTTCCGTGCTCACGCTCAGTCACTAAGTTGTGTCCAACTCTTTGCGAACCCATGGGCTGTAGCTCGCCGGTCTCCTCTTTCCATGGGATTTCCCATGCAAGAATACTGGAGTGGGTTGCTATTTCCTTCTCCAGGGGATCTTCCTGACCCAGGGATTGAACCGCCTGCACTGGGAGGTGGATTCTTTACCACTGAACCACCTGGGAAGCCCTGGACAGAATATTTGTCCCTTCAAAATTTGTATATTAAATCCTAATGCCCAATGTGATGGTTTTGGAGGTGGGGGCCTTTGGGAACTGATTAGGTCATGAAGGCGGGGCCCTCACGGATGGGATTAGTGCCCTTATGAGAGACCTCAGGCAGCTCATTTGCCCTGTGTGAGGATATAGCGAAAAGATAGTCGTCTATGTAGCAGGAAATCAGTTCTCACCAGCTACTGAATCTTCCCTCACCTTGATCTTGGATTTCCCAGTCTCTGGAACTATGAGAAATAAACATTTATGGTTTCTAAGCCACCCAGTCTATGCATTTTGTTATAGCCTGAATGGGCTTAAGGAAATGGCCATTTTCCATTCCGTTCAGTTCAGTTCAGTCACTCAGTCGTGTCCGACTCTTTGCGACCCCAGGAATCACAGCATTTTCCATTAGGTTTTGTAAAATATAATACACATACATGGTATGTGATTCAGAAAAAGTTTCTAAGCCACCCAGTCTATGCATTTTGTTATAGCCTGAATGGGCTTAAGGAAATGGCCATTTTCCATTCCGTTCAGTTCAGTTCAGTCACTCAGTCGTGTCCGACTCTTTGCGACCCCAGGAATCACAGCATTTTCCATTAGGTTTTGTAAAATATAATACACATACATGGTATGTGATTCAGAAAACACACAGCATTTACTGTGGAAAGTAAGTTTTCCCTGGACATCCATTTCCAAGTCTCTCAGGGTCCCTCTATAGAGGCAAACACAATTATTAGTTTCTTATGGAATCTTCCAGAAATAGTCTGTGCATTTATGAGCAAATGGTATACACTCCAGTATTCCTGCCTGGAGAATCCCATAGACAGAGTAATCTGGTGGGCTATAGTCAGGGGGTCACGAAGAGTCGGACATAGCACCTGAGCACACACACTGAGTTATTGGACACTTGAGTTACTTCTACCTCTTTGCTATAACAATGCTTCATAAATATGGTTGAACAAGAAGAACCAGTGAATCAAGAGATAAATGAAGAAATGCACTTTGAGTAGGACAGAAAGAACTTGGGTGAGTTTCAGAGATTCACGACTCAGGGATTAAACCTGCATCTCCTGTACTGGCAGCCAGATTCTTTACCACTGAGCCATGAGGGACGCCCCCAAAGAATGTAGTTAATGTCTTTCCCATCAGCTCATGACTTTTGAGGATACTGCTGTTTCCTGAAGGGAAGATAGTAGTTTGTCACAGGGGGACCAACTTGGCCCAGGAGAGGAAGTTATGTGGTGACGGAACAGCCTCCACCTGGCGTGTCCTTGAGGGACCTGAAGGTCTTGAGACCTGACAAGCCTGGGTTGAGCTGCAGGATAAAGGGTGAAGAAGAGGAGGGAGTAGGGAGGAATGAGGTAGATCGTGAGCTTTATTAAAATGTATTTTTGTAACTCTGAGTTGAAAATAGGCACGCCAACTTCACGCTGACTGTTCCATCTCGATGACATATCCCTGCTAGTGGGGGCCTTTCCATTCAGCACATCTCCGTGGCAACAGACCACTTCTCATTCATGCTATCTCCAGGGTTACCTTGCTTGGCTCATTCATGATTGCTGCCATGGAGACAGGCCCATTGATACAATCTTGATTCTTTGGAACTTTGCTTTCTTGAAAGAGAGCTTTGGCCTTGGGGAATGGATGGGACCACGGCAGGAAGCAGAGTCAAGAGGGTTCTGGGATGTGTTGGGAGAAGGCTAAAAGACTTAAAATCTAGCAAGATTAAGATGAGGTGGCGAGAGACAGGGGAGAGGAACTGACAATGCGTTCCGATGCTGACACCTGAAATTGCTGGTCCTAGACAGTCTCGTGTGTATGTCTGGTGTCTTCTACTGGACCGAAAAGTAGAAATACAGTAGGCACTTAGTCGTGCCTTTGTGGGCAGCTATACCCCAACTCCCAGCACAGTGCATGATACAGAGTCAACATCCTACAAATAGTTACTGAATATACTTGAATTTGTTGCTCACAAGCCTGTCCTTGATAAATCATGAGAAAATAAAAGCATTAGAAAAGAAATTCCACAAGCACCCACCACTACATCTACTCCCCAGCTCTCAGCCCATATAGTGCCGTCCTTTATATTTCTATAGATTGCTTGTATATGCTTCTAGCTAAAACAAAGCCTTCCACTTGTTCAAACGTCACCCTCTCCTGGAAGCTAAGAGATGTCCATCCTGCCAACTCTCTCCTTTTTCTATGGCATCATCATGTTCTTCTTCCTCCTGGTTATTCTCATCATCATAAACTCTGATGTTAGGTCTCTGACCTTAAAGAAGAAATCTTTCAATTCCAATTTCCCCACCAGCTAACACCTTTTCTTCCCCCCTCCACCACTCACAGCAAAACTCTTCAAAAGAACTGATAAGGACAACGTCCTGCTGTATAGCACAAGGAGCTATATTTACTATCTGGCAATAAACCATATGTATAAGTAAGTGCTAGTCACTCAGTCATGTCCAACTGTCTGCGATCCCATGGACTGTACCCCGCCAGGGTCCTCTGTCCATGGAAGTCTCCAGTAAGAATACTGGAGTGGGTGGCCATTCCCTCCCCTACCCAGGGATCGAACCTGGGTCTCCCGCATTGGGAGCAGATTCTTTACCATTTGAGCCACAGGGAGGAATCCTGGGCAATAAACCATAATGGAGAAGAATATGAAAAAGAATGATATATGTGTAACTGAATCACTTTGCTGTACACCAGAAACTAACACAACATGCTAACTCAACTATACTTCAAAAAAGAGAACTGTTAGCAATCCTTCCAACAGCCTTCTGCTTCAACCTCTCCCCAAGCAACAGAGGCCAGGACCATCAAGACCTCCATGCTGCTAAATCTAACAGTTAATTCTGATTTTTTTGATAAAAGATTAAAAACACATTTATTATTACTTATTTATTCAGCTGTTGCAGGTCTTCAGTTGCCGCATATGGGATCTAGCTCCCCGACTAGGGATTGAACCTGGACCCCCTACATTGGGAGTGTGGAGTCTTAGCCACTGGACCACCCGGGAAGCCCTCGTTTCTCTTTTGAGTAACCCCACTGGCATCAGTTGACACCATCCACCACTCCCTCCTACTGTATGAAATGTCTATCCACTCAGCCTCGGGGACCCACACTCCCCTCACTGGCTCCATCTCAGTCTCCTTTGCTAGATCCTCTCCATCTTCCCCACCTCTTTAATGATGGACAGCCAACCCCAGGCTCGGTCCTTGGTGCCCTTTTCCATCCACTCCCTTATCCGGTTTCATGGCTATAAATAACCTGTGCAGGCTGATGACTCCCGCATTTGTACTTCCAGTCCTGTCTTTTCTTCTTAACTTCAGGCTCCACATACTCAGTGGCCAATACAACATCTCTACTTGGGCAGGTGAGACTTTGTAAGTCTGAAGCTGAGCTCCTAACCCACCCCCCAATGCCATCTCCTTCCCATCTTAGTCAATGGTAAATTCATCCTTCTAGTCACCTCCCAANTTTCTTCTTAACTTCAGGCTCCACATACTCAGTGGCCAATACAACATCTCTACTTGGGCAGGTGAGACTTTGTAAGTCTGAAGCTGAGCTCCTAACCCACCCCCCAATGCCATCTCCTTCCCATCTTAGTCAATGGTAAATTCATCCTTCTAGTCACCTCCCAAATAATGTCTCTGCTTCCACAAACCCTCCAGCCTATTCTTTTTAAATTGAAGTATAGTGCTCGCTTCGGCAGCACATATACTAAAATTGGAACGATACAGAGAAGATTAGCATGGCCCCTGCGCAAGGATGACACGCAAATTCGTGAAGCGTTCCATATTTTTAAGACAACCCTCTGAATGGGAGAAAATAATAGCAAATGATGCAACTGACAAACAACTAATCTCAAAAATATACAAGCAACTTATACAGCTCAATTCCAGAAAAATAAACGACCCAATCAAAAAATGGGCCAAAGAACTAAATAGACATTTCTCCAAAGAAGACATACGGATGGCTAACAAACACATGAAAAGATGCTCAACGTCACTCATTATCAGAGAAATGCAAATCAAGACCACAATGAGATACCACTTCACACCAGTCAGAATGGCTGCGATCCAAAAGTCTGCAAGCAATAAATGCTGGAGAGGGTGTGGAGAAAAGGGAACCCTTTTACACTGTTGGTGGGAATGCAAACTAGTACAGCCACTATGGAGAACAGTGTGGAGATTCCTTAAGAAATTGCAAATAGAACTGCCTTATGACCCAGCAA
>SJYX01002839.1:66273-205410 GCA_006410675.1 Oreotragus oreotragus | reverse complement strand
TCTTGCCTGGAGAATTTCATGGAAAGAGGAGCCTGGTGGGCTACAGTTCACGGGGTGGCAGAGTCAGAGGTGACTAAGTGACTTTCACTTCCCTGACCCCAGCATTCCCTCTGCTCTTTGCTGGCTCTATCTTTCTCTATTGCACTTATCACGAAAATGGACTGTAGCCCGCCAGGCTCCTCTGTCCATGGGATTCTCCAGGCAAGAATACTGGAGTGGGTTGCCATTTCCTTCTCCAGGAAGATCTCCCTGGGATCTTCCTGACCCAGGGATCGGACTGGGTCTCCTGAATTGCAGGCAGATTCTTTACCACTGAGCCACCAGGGACCCTTCTTTACTATATATTTTATTTATTAAGTTGATTGTCTGTGGTCTGCCTCCCCTCTTCTAGACTATCGGCTTCATGAGTTTTGGAAAGTTATCTGTATCCTGCTCCTGTCCCCTAGAAAATTGCCTTGCACATAGTACGTGCTCAATAAATGTTTGCTGAGTGACTGAATGAAAAGGACAGTGTGAAGGAAGGCTAGTGAGCTGGACAAGGGCCAGAGAAGGTGGCCACAACAAAGAGTTTGTCTTGTGCCCTAAGGTTAGTGAGTTCAAACTGGGTTCCTCAGACGTGTCTCAGGAGTCAACTCATGGGCAAAGGGGAGGTGGGGTGGGGGCCACCACGTGGGACTTTCTGGAAAGCCTGTTTCTGGTTCAAAGCTTCATTTCGATGGCTTTACACATTGGGATTCAAATAAGATTCCAGAAGTCGAGTTAATACTAATGTACTAATGTCTATGTCTTAGTTGTAAAAATGACTTTGAGAAGAGTTGCTTTATAAGGTTGTGTTACTTCTGCACAGCAGAGGGAATGGGCTTTATGCACACACATATCTCCTCATTTTTTGAGTTTCATTCTCGTTTAGGTCACCAAAGAGCACTGAGTGGTGTTCTCCGTGCCTTACTTAGGTTTTTTACATTTTTTACTCATTTATTTGTGTCTCTGCTGGGTCTCTGCTGCTGCTCAGGCTGTTCTTTAGTTGCAGTGGGCAGAGGCTACTCTCCAGCTGTGGGGCGTGGGCTTCTCGCCACGGTGCCCTCCCTTGTTACGGAGCGCGGGCTCCAAGCACTTGGACCTCAGGAGCTGTGTCTCCCGGGCTCTAGAGCACAGGCTTGGCAGTTACGCTTCACGAGTAATCCGTGGCATGTGGAATCTTCCTGATCAACATGGGGTTCATCAAGGATCAAATCCATGTCTCCTGAACTTCCAGGTGCCTTTTTTGCCCCCGAGCCCCCAGGGAAGCCCTAAGCCGGTAACATGAGGGGAAAATGGGAGAGGGGTATGTGGGAACTCTCTACATTACCTCTGCCACCTTGTTCTAAGTCTACAATTATTCTCAAATCAACAAGTTTATTTCAAGATAAGGCTGATTTGGCAGAAAGGGTTCCCTTGCTTTCAAACGGTTTGAAGACAACTGTTTAGATGTTTAAAGTGGGATATGATACAATTTGACTTAAATATTAGATTAAATATTAGAGGATGATTTCGTTAGCACTTTGGAAAGTGGGTTAGGAGTGGATGCTGGCGGTAAAAGCCCAATGTGATGATGACCATAGGATCAGGTGGTCAAGATGAAGGATGATAAACCCCAAACTGAGGAAAGACAGGGAATAGAGAAAAATATTGGGCTGGCCAAAAAGTTCGTTCTTACAGGTAAACCTCAAGTGAACTTTTTAGCCAACCCCACAGAAGCATGGCTCCAAGAAACATTCAGGAAGTGGGCTCAACAGATGTAATGAGTATTGGGATAAAAAGAGGGAGGGATAGAAAGAAGGCAATGATGGCTTCTAGGTTCCTGGTTTGGGGGAGTGGGGCAGACATAGTGTCATTGACTAGGAGGGGAGGAGAAAAAGATTGAGTTTTGGTGATTTGGGGTTGCTTAGATATTTAGCTGCAGAGCTCCTAGAGAAAACTTCGGGGTGAGGGGCTCAGCACAGACTGGGTTTTTTCCAATGTCCATGCTCTTGTCTGACCAGGCACAAGGCTAGATTACATTTCCTGGCACCCTTTGCATCAAAACAGGGTCAGAGACTACTGGCCAGTGGGATGAGAGAGGAAACGACATAAGCCACTCCTGGGCCAGGTTCCTAAAACTACCCACAAGAACCTCCACGCTCATTCTCTTCTGTCCTGTGTCAAATTGCAGACGGCCCAGTGGAGGACTTGAGGGTGGCAGAACCACAAGAAGCACGGACCCTGGGTCCCTGCATGACTGTGAAACAGAACCCAGCTGCCCCCTTCTAATCAGACTGTGGCATGAGCCAGGAATAATCCTTCAAGCCACTGAGATTTGGGAGTGGTTTGTTATAGCAATTAGCCTATCCTCATACAGCATCCTCAGCACACAGGTGATGGTTCGGTTTCGTCCAATTAACTGACCACCTACTATGTGTCAGTCACTTTTCTCAGTCTCAGAGATTCAGACAGAAATGTGACACCACCCCTTTCCTTTCCAACAATAGCTAACACTATTATACATCTCATTTCACTTAATCTTCCAAAGAACTTTATGAGGAAGCTGTTTGTATTTATTTTCATTCTACAGATGAGGAAACTGAGACCCAAAGGGGCTTGAAATGTGCCCAAAGACACACAGGTAGTAAATGGCAGAGCTGGGATTTGGAGCCAGGAAGTATATGGGTGCTTTCTTAAAAAAAAACTTTTCATTTTGTATTGGGGTATATGTCGCACAGAGTCGGACACGACTGAAGCGACTTAGCAGTAGCAGCAGCAGCAGCAGGGGTCTATCTGGGTTAACAGTGTTGTTCAGCTTCAGGTGAACAGTGAAGGGACTCAGGCATATGTATACGTGTATCAGAATATGGGCTCTTAACTTCTGTTCTATGTATGTACGTTATCACTTGCTTTGGAAGCATGATGAAGGGAGCAGAGTTTAGCTTGGGGGAGTGGAGATGACTCTGAAATAAAGAAGTGGGAAGAGAGATTTAGGGGGCTGGCTCAGTATGAGCAAAGGCTTGGAAGTATGAGAAGGCTTGCATGCGTAGAGGTTCCAGTGGAGCTGGGATAATGCAAGAAGCGAGCACTGGGAGAGCAGGTGAGGGCAGTTCTGTGTGTCATGTTAAGGATTTTGAACAGTTGACAGCAATGGAAGGTTTAAAACCCTGGGACTGTCAGAGATGGCTTGGGAATCATGCATGGCATGAGAAGGGTACCCTCTCAGTGGGCCGAAGACCCTCATGACCCCATAATGGGGACTGGGAAGGAGTAATTAGAAAAGAAGAAATGCAAGCCAAGAAGCATCGAGTTGAAAGGAGACAGTGCCAACACGCCTTAGCATGTACAAGAGAGTTGAGCTCTGGGATGCTTGAACAGGACAGCCTGGTTACGCACTGGGGATCTCTCCCATCCCCAAAGTGATTTTGGGGGAAAGTGGGAATAGAGTCTGCTGAGGTGAGGAGAAAGAAAGTGGTCACATTCTCAGGAATTTTGAGAAGAGTTAGGGCACTGGCTAGAGAAGGAAGCAGGAATAATCCAGCCCTTGTAGGACTTGGGGCCTTGAAAATTCTTTTTTTGAGACGGAGAGAGGGTGTGTACATGTGTGCATGTGTGTGACAGGGCAGAGGTAGCTGGTGCAGACAGGGAAAAGTGCATAGAGAAAGGAGCTAGACATTATCCTTGATGGGCCCTGTGAGCTCACTACAAACCCTCAGCAACATACCAGCCTTTATCATACTCCAAGGAGAAGATGAGAGGTGCCCATATGTCAGAACTGGACAGACAAGATTCTTCTCTCTGTATCCAGAGTTGGGTGAGTGATAAAACACTGGGAACCAGATGCGACCCCAAAAGTGACTGAAGCCAATCTCCTGATTGTGCCAATGAGGAAAAAGTTTCAGAGGGGCTGAGAGTGCTGTCTGAGGTCATCTAGCAAGTGAGTGACAGACCTGCAACTAGAAGTCTCTTATCAGCCTGGCTCATGTCTTTCTTTTTTGCTCTAAGAAATTATTTTATTTTAGTGTGATGAGATACTTAGCATGCGATACAGCCTCTTACCACATCTGTAAGTGTACAGTTCTTGTTGATTATAGGTAGGATGTTGTAAGGCCATCGTGAGAGCCTATTCACCTCGAAAAGGAAGAAGTTGCACAATATGCAATAACATGGATGAAACGAGGACCTTCTAAGTGAGATATGCTGGATTAAAAAGGAATATACTATTTGATTCCACTTACATGAGGTCCCTAGAGTAGTCAAATTCACAGAGACATAAAGTAGCATGGTGAGTGCCAGGGGCTCAGGAAGGTGACATGGAGTCGTTGTTTAATAGGGACAGAGTTTCAATTCACGAAGATCAAAAAGTTCCGGAAATGGATGGCGGTGATGGCTACATAGTAATATGAATGCATTTAATGCCACTGAATTGTACACTTAAAAATGGTTAAAACGTTAAATTTTATGTCATGCTTATTTTACTACAACTTGGAAAACAGCAAAAGGAAATTTTAATCCGCGTATGGCTAGCAGAGACTGAATTGAACAAGTACAACCCTCATGTTTCCAAGGATGGCTTTGATGACCACCTCCAAGCTCACAGTCTTTCGAAAGAGACCACCACCCCCTCCTCCAGGAGGCAATCAGGTGCTCCAGGAGGGAACAGGCATGTGTCCAGGTCAGAAAGCAACTGCCAGGAACTTCCTGGACTGGCAGTCAGCCAGTTGCCAATCTGTCAGCTTGCATCCGGAGGGCTGGAGGAGAAGTGTTGCATTAACTGTGCGGCTCTCTGCCGCCGCACGCGCTTGGTGTCCAGGTCCCGGGGGGTTTCCACTCCACCGGGCAGGAACAGGGAGAAAAAGCTGTCATGCCTGGGTTTCTGCATGCCCAGCAGCTGCGGCGACAGCAGGAGAGAGTGGCCAGGAGCTGAGAGTGGGAGTGTCTGGCTCCCGGAATGGAATAGTCCACCTGAGCGCGTTGTAGAGGGGAGAAGGTAGGTTTCAATCAGCCAGTAGCACTGTCTCTGATCCTGTTCAGCTCTGCATGCAGATGCCTGGCTTTCTTGAGGTGAACTGATGTGGGTTTCTCCGATAAATTCCGCCCAAGAAGTTAAACAAGATCCAGGCCACCTTCGATCAAGGTGCAGAGCCCCGTTCCCGGGTCTGTCATGAGCTCTTCTGGCCGCCTGTTCTTTTTCTTCCTGGCACTTAGCACAGCGGAAGCTCAAAAAGTATTTGGGGCAACACTTATCACGTGGTTTAAGCACACATCTATAGTCAGATCACACAGGTTTGAGTCTTGGCTTTGCCACTTACTGTGTGTTTTGGGGGGAGTTACTTAACCCCTCTGTGCCTCGATTTCTCTGTGTTTCTTCCACACAGAGTGAAATCAGTTGACGCATGTAAAATCTGTAGAACAGACTGGCATGTCACCAGTGGAATGAAGCCTCTGGGCGATGCCCCAGGTGTTAAATACAAGATGACCCCTGGAGGTCTGAGGTTGAATTCTAAAGTGCACTATAGGTGTGCTGCGCTTAATGGTGACGTCCCACCCCCCACCCCCAGCCACCAAAGGTAGGTCCATGTCCTAATCCTTGGAACCTGTGAATTAACCTTATTTGGAAAAAGGGTCTTTGCGGGTATAGTTAAATTATGGATTTGAGTTGTTTAGTCGCTAAGTTGTGTCGTGTCCGACTTGCGATCCAAAGGACTGTAGCCCACCAGGCTCCTCTGTCCATAGGATTCTCCAGGCAAGAATACTGGAGTGGGCTGCCACTTCCTTCTCCAGGGGATCTTCCATGGAGGTCTGAGGTTGAATTCTAAAGTGCACTATAGGTGTGCTGCGCTTAATGGTGACGTCCCACCCCCCACCCCCAGCCACCAAAGGTAGGTCCATGTCCTAATCCTTGGAACCTGTGAATTAACCTTATTTGGAAAAAGGGTCTTTGCGGGTATAGTTAAATTATGGATTTGAGTTGTTTAGTCGCTAAGTTGTGTCGTGTCCGACTTGCGATCCAAAGGACTGTAGCCCACCAGGCTCCTCTGTCCATAGGATTCTCCAGGCAAGAATACTGGAGTGGGCTGCCACTTCCTTCTCCAGGGGATCTTCCCGACCCAGGGATCGAACCTGCATCTCTTGACTGGCAGGTGGATTCTTTACTACTGAGCCAATTGGGAAGCCCTGCTGATTTAAGAGGAAGGGCTTAAATAAGAGGAAGGGCTTATCAGAAAACTATCTGGGTGGACCCTAAATGCAGTCATATGCATCCTTAAAAGAGGGAGGGAGAGGGAGTTTTGAGAGAGAAGAGGAGGACATGTGATCCAGAGATAAAGACTGGACTGATGTGGTCACAAGCCAAGCAACACTTATAGCTACCAGATGCTGGAAGAGACAAGGAATGGATTCTCCCCTAGAGCCTTCAGAGGAAGCACAGCCCTGCCAAAGCCTTGGTTTCTCACAGCCTCCAGAACTGTGAGAAAATAAATGTTTGTTGTTTTAGGCCACTGAGTTTGCGGTACTTTGTAATCCAGCCCTAAAGTAAAGTGAAGTTGCTCAGTCGTGTCTGACTCTTTGCGACCCTATGGACTGTAGCCCACCACGCTCCTCCGTCCATAGGATTTTCCAGGCAAGAGTACTTGAGTGGGTTGCCATTTCCTTCTCCAGGGGATCTTCCTGACCCAGGGATTGAACCCAGGTCTCCTGCATTGTAGGCAGACGCTTTACTGTCTGAGCCACCAGGGAAAAATATAGCCCTAGAAAACCAATATGAGCAGAGAAAATGAGGCGATATGCCCTCAGTTCTATCCATTTACTTTGAAGTGTCTTCCTATCAGATAGATCCTGTTTGACAATTTGATTCAATAAATAGGGCGTTAACTATCAGATGCCCACCAAAATCCATCCTCCCCCTTGCTATCTTCTACAGTAATGGAATTTTAGCTGGGCCCTTGGCTTCCCAGAAAAACTACATTTCCCAGCACCCTTAGCAACTAGGTGTGATCACATGACTGTTTCCACCAATGGTGCGTGAGCACAAGTACCATCCTACTTCCTGGTCTAAGATTTAAGAGACCAGGATATCCTCTCTATTCCCTCTTCTGCCTTCATAAGGCCAGTTGGTTTTGATTGTGCCAACGATGCCAACCCCTTTGGCAGCAAGAAGGCGTCCAGGAACCTGGATCCCTGAATGACTTTTGGAACAGAGCTCCTCTGCCAACATGCAGGGCTCGTCTTGAAGCCATTATGGGAGGGAGAAATAAAATTCTTTATTGTTTTCAGGCCCTGATTTTTTTTTAGGTCTCTTATTATAGCAACTTAGCTTTACCACACAATATAACAAATATTGATTATACACTTAAGATGTTCCAGGCATTGGAGATGTGACAACGAACTTAACAGGAAGGGTTCTGCTCTCACGGACCTCACGGTCTAGACAGACAGGGGAAAGTCGACTATGAAAATCTCAATGTTGATATAACAACAAGGGCACTCTCAGAGCACAGGGAAGTTTCTTAATCCAGACTTGGCATTTCAGCAAAAGACTTTTGGAGGAAATGGTGCCTATTCTGAGATCTGAAGGCCAAGAGAGAAAGAACATGTCAAGAAAAAGGATAACCACTACTGAGGCTGCCCAGTGAGAGAAAACACAGGTTGCTAGAGGATCTTAAAGAAGGTCAAGGACTTTCCTGGTGGCCCAGTGGTTAGGAATCTGCCTGCTAGTGCAGGGTACTCAAGTGTGATCCCTAGTCTGGGAAGATTCCCCATGCCTTGGAGCAACAAGCCCAAGCACCACACTATAGCGCCTATGCACTAGAGCCCGAGAGCCACAGGTACTGAAGCCCGTGTGCCTACAGCCCACACTCCACAACGAGAGAAGCCTCCACAATGGGAAGCCTGAGCAATGAAGAGCAACCCCCGCTTGCTGCAGCTAGAGAAAGCCTGCATGCAGCAACGAAGACCCAGTGCAGCCAAAAAGAAAAAGACATGTAGTTAGAGAGGAGAGATGACCCAGGTGAGATGGGCAAAGGCCGGATGACACTAGATCTCAAATGCCCTGCTAAGAACAACGGATCACCTCGGAAGGACTTTACGAGGAGAACGACTTGGTTAGATTTTGTCAAGTAAAGGGTTAACTCAGCAGGGTTGGGGATGTCTGAACCATGCATATTCCAAAGAAATGACTGCCTCTTGATTGGATCCTGGGAAATAATCTCTGGACCCCTGGAATATCTTGTTGGTAAGAGTATCATTTTATACCTGGGGTCTTGGTATAAATATAAATTTATTTATAAATCATAGCAATGTGATTTATGGTGAATGCTTCTTAGTGTTCACCTGGATCCTGGGCTATGCCATGTATGATCTTTGGAACTGCTGGCAACTAAGCAGTTAAAGTCAGTCACATGGGTGCTCCATGTCTATGTGACTGAATCCCAGCAGAACTTCTAGACACCAAGGACAGCACCATGCCCTGTCCCTGGCTGGCAACACCTCATGCCTGCTGTCACACACTGATGACGGAAGAACCGAGCACTGTTTCATGATCCCACCGGGAGGGGAAAACTGGACGCTTGTGTCTGGTCTCTCCTAGCTTCTGCCCTAAGCGCCTTTTGCTTTGCAGATTTTCAGCTATAACAGACCTTCCTTTCCTTGTAATAAACTAACCATGAGTATCACAGCTTTTCTGGGTCCTGTGAGCCCTTCTAACAAATCATCAAACCTGAAGGTGGTCTTGGGGACCCATCACACATGGTCTTATATCTTAAGGAAGCTTCAGAGCAGTGAGATTCCTGTTCTAGTTGCATCTCACGGGAAAGCAATGCCAGTTGACACATTTTAGAAGTTCTGTCTGTTTGCCTGGCACAGAGCTTTCGTGAATTCTAGAAATAGACCAAACTGGTCCCTGTCTACAAGTAGCTCAGAAGATAGAGGGCAAGGTACAAAGGATGTGGAGTTCTTTCATGGCAGAATATGTGATGGAAGGTGAGTGGGTTTGTTTCTTTTTTAACTCCTGGCCAGGAATGGGGACAAGGAGCAGCTCTCAGCTCATGGATTAAATTGATGGGTGTGTGTGTGTGTTGTACATATCGGAGTGAGGAGGAGGTAAAATGGAGCAGCCAATGCTGCATGAGTGAGGATTGAACCCCAGAGAAAATTTTCTTTCAGAAACGTCAACTGGAACAATGCAGCATTTGGGGTACTCAAAGCTACCTTAAGAAATAAATGAGGCTCTTGTCCATCGTTAGATCTGAAATATCATCCAAGGGGATCTGAATCGCACTTTCTGATTCTTCCACCCCACAGCCCCTCTCCCAGCCATCCAGGGAATGCCCCTAACCAAGACCTTACTATTCTTCATTCCTTTTCACACTTTCCTCAGCAACAATACAAAGAGCCAACACACATTAAGCACCGCACAAGATGCCCTGCTATTTTATATAATCTGCACGACAGACCTCTGTTTCGGTAACACAGCAGCCTGGGTAATCGGACTGACCCTCCTGCCAAAAAAAACCATGAATTCTGCATAAAAACCTAAGGCCCTCCATTGAAGCACTCAAGTCTGGACAATTTAGTAGGTAATTATCAGTTCCAAATTTAGTGAAATCAGGGACCTCCAGAAGGTAGGCAGAGCATCAAAGCGACACTTGCTCTGAGGGCATCGGCTTAACTCAGAGAACTGCTGATTGAATTTTCATGGCTTCCTGGTGAACAGGAGTAGAAGGCAAAGCCCAGGACCCACCTAAGACAGAGCCTTTTGGAGGGCTTTCCAGGTGGCACTACTGGTAAAGAATCCATCTATCAACGCAGGAGACACATGAGACTCAGGTTCGACCCTTGGGTCAGGAAGATCCTCTGGAGGAGGGCATGGCAAACCACTCCAGTATTCTTGCCTGAGAAACCCCATGGACAAAGGAACTTGGTGGCCTACAACTTGTGGTCTACAGTCCATGAGGCCACAAAGAGCTGGAAAAACGGAGCGACTGAACACACTCAAAAGGAGCACCCCAAGATTATGACAGGACCCCAAAGTGCTACCGTTTCAGGGTAAGAAATCTGGAGTAAATTTATTCCATCCTCCGATTCCAAAAGCATTTTAGGAAAGTTACTTTCACACTTAGCACAGAAGGAGAATAAAAGTTAAAGTTCTTTAAAAAATAACAACCATAAGCTGGCCTTTGCAAACACCAGCATCCTAAATTCTCAACACTTGGGAGGTCCAAAAGTTTAAGGTGACCCTGGAATGGGAGTGCCCTAGGCATTCCAGATGAAATAAGTACGAAATGTCCAGGAAAGATACACCTTCATCTCAGGCCTCAGAGAATTCCCTCCAACAATGTCCCCCAAAAAATGAGCATGTCACAATCAAGAATTAAAAAAAAAAACAAAAAACTGGAGACTTCCCTGGTAGTGCAGTGGATAAGAATTTGCCTGTCAATGCAGGGGACATGGGTTCGATCTCTGGTCTGGGAAGACTGCACAAGCCACAAAGGAACTAAGCCCATGCACCACAGCTACGGAAGCCCACATGCCTAGAGCTTGTGCTCTGCAACAAGGAAGCTATTGCAAAGAGAAGCCCCCACACCACAAGGAAACAAAGAGTAGCCCCCTGCTCACCACAACTAGAGAAAGCCCACACAAAATAAGAAAACCCAGTGCAGCCACAAATAAATAAAGTTATAAAAAGAAAAGAATAACAAAACACTCAAGGAAGCAAGAGACAGCAGGAAAAGAGCTGAAAATAATTTAAATACTTAAGTTATCAGTCACTGATGATAAGCTAATGCTTTGCATATTATGTTTAAGGAAATATAAGATGGCTGCAGTCCATGGGGTCTCGAAGAGCTGGACATGACTGAGCGACTTCACTTCCACTTTTCACTTTCATTCACTGGAGAAGGAAATGGCAACCTACTCCACTGTTCTTGCCTGGAGAATCCCAGGGACGGGGGAGCCTGGTGGGCTGCCGTCTATGGGGTCGCACAGAGTCGGACACGACTGAAGCGACTTAGTAGTAGTAGTAGCAGTAAGATGTGAGCTTGAAAGTACCTATAGAGCGATTCTCAAGGGGCAATGAGAATTACCCTTCACGGGACATTTGGCAATATCTGAAGACATTTTTGGTTGTCACTACTGGGCTGGGGGCATCACTAGCATTTATTGGTGGGTAGATAAAAGGATGTTGCTAAACACCTACAGCAACAGTCCCCAACCTTTTTGGCACCAGGGACTAGTTTCGTGGAAGGTAATTTTTCCACGGATTGGGGCAGGGGGATGGTTTCAGGATGACTCAAGTGCATTACATCTATTGTGCACTTTATCCTGGAAGTTGGGGACCCTGGGCAGTGCACAGGGTGGCTCCTCAGAGTAAAGTACCATCTAGTCCAAAATATCAGTAGTGCCTAGGTTGAGAAATCCTGCCACAGGGAAACAAGTTTACTATTAATTCAAAAGATGAAGTAGGTTGAAAAGAACCAGATGTAACTCACAGAAATGAACATTTTAATACATGGAATTAAAAGCAAAGGGCACGGTTAAAAGCAGACTAGATCCAGCTAGAGAGGGAATCGGTGAACCGGCGAGAAGCGGGTCTAGTTTTCTTGCTCACTGGACAAATGGGTAAACTGAGACACACAAAGGAACCAGCATCTCGCTTGCAGGGAGGAAGCAAGCTGAAAAGTAGCTTCTCCCTAACTTGAGATCCACACTCTTAACTTCTCTGCTGTTTTATTTAAACCCAGGAGAATGGTTTCCTCTCCCTGCTTGTGTCTCTAAATTTCTTTCCTATTTGCTGTTTTCTCTGGTAAAATATTTTGAGGCAAATAGAATTTGTCTAAAATGCCTGACAGAAAAAAGACACATTGTGTTGCATTAGTATGCAGGCAACAATGCCTAAGGAAAAAAGCACAGCAATTTCCATCTCTAAAGCATTTACCTTCCATTAAATAATTACGTCCCACAGTTTATGGTGAAGGGACTCCGGGTGTTTATCTTTGTACAGAGGCAGAGAAAATGGAATAAACGCACCTAGAAAAGCCTTCCCCCAGGAGCCATAGAAGCCTCAGATGCAGGGTCTGAAGCACACCTAACTTACACATCCAGAGTTCTCAGCTGTAAGATCTCAAGCAAATTATTCAACCTCTCTGTGCTTCGGTTTCCCTCTCTGTAAAATGGGAATCCCTGAGAACCAGCCACACTGGATTGCCGAGAGGATCTAATGAGATGTGTGTGAAGCACACAGCACATAGCAATAGCTCAATGTGACTGAAGATTAACTCTATCAGAGGAGCAGGAAAATACAGTGGTAAAGAACGTGACGCTGCAACCACTCTCCTGGGTGTGGGTCACGAGCTGTGTGACTTTGGGCAAGTTACTTAACCTCTCTGGGCCCCACCTTCCTCACATATAAAATGTGGAGAATAACAGCTCTTACTTTACAGAAACTTCGTGAAGATTAAGTGAGTTATTTTTATTAATTTTTTAAAATAACTGGAGGATAGTTGCTTTACAACGTTGTGTTGGTTTCTGTCACACTACGCAAATCAGCCACAGATATACACATGTCCCCTCTCCCTTGAACCTCCCTCCCACCCTCCAACATCACATTTCACAGAAGAGAACCGAGGGTCAGAGAGGTTCCCGCAGCCAGTGAGGGGAAGACCCAGAATTCCCACCACCTCCATCCTAAGTGCTCAGTCACCTCGAATTTTCCCTTCAATCTGGCCATCCTTAGGGATTTCATAGCTAATTAGGATGCCCTGAGAGCCTGCTGGCTGCTACGGCTTTGTCTCTCCCTTGACCCTGTATCTCCCCTCCTCCTCTTAGTCCATTCCCTGCTTTTTATGGAGGAAGTTACTTAGTCCAGCGCCTCAGTTTCCCTGATCACAAATTCAAGATAATAATGGTGTCCTTCTCAGAGAAGGACCATCACGGGACTTCCTTGGTGTCCACTGGCTAAGACTCTGTGCTCCCAATGCAGGGGGCCTTGGTTTGATCCCTGGTCAGGGAACTAGGTCCCGCATGTCACAACTAAGAGTACCTAAATATTGTTTAAGAAACGACCATGGGGATAATGGAAAAGTGCCTCATACAGCGGGTCTCCACGAATGCAATCGCCTCGATTCCACGTGTCCACTAACGCCTCCCATCGCCATGATCCTGGGGGTCACACCCTGGGACTTCCTTACCACCCCCGTGTGCTGGGTCTTGGTCCCCTGTCAACTTTAGTTTCCCCAAGCCTACTTCTTCAGCAGCTCATCCCCGACGAGGCCCCTGACACCGTGCGTGCGTGCCGGGCATGCGCGCGTGCACACAAGCCTCCTCTTCTCGCAGCCTCTTCAGCCACTAAAATTAGCTCCATCTCCAGCCCGTGTCCCCAGCGCGTCTGTCCTGGTTTCTCTCTGGGCTCCCAGCCACTTTCGATATTGTGTCTCAGATGCCACACGCTGCCTTCCTGATGCCACCGCCATTTCCTAAAGCAGGGCGGGTATTTTGAGATACTGGAGCGGGTGAGGTGGGAGAGATTTCACAGGTCTTCTTCCTGGTCTGTTTTAAAAAAAAAGCTAACACAAGAGCGGTCGCTTCCCCTCCCCCAACACTGTACCCCTCACCCCATTTCTAGTTTCAATATGTCGGAGGAAAGCTTTAGCTAATGAGACCTCTAGGGCCCCAGGGGGTAAAAAAATCTTGATTTTTTTTTTTTAATGGAAGAACAATGATCCAGCAATTTTACTTCTGGGTGTATACCCAAAAGAACTGAAAGCAGGGACTTAAATAGATCCTTGCACAACCAATGTGCATTGCAGCATTCTTTGCAATAGCCAAGAGGGGAAAGCAACCCAAGTGCCCATTAATGGACGACAGGATAAGTAAAATGTGGCCCATCCACACAATGGGATATTATTCTGCCTTAAGAAGGAAAGCCTTTCTGACACACGCTACAACACGGATGAACCTCGAGGACATTACCCTCAGTGAAATAAGCCAGTCAAAAAAAAGGACAAAGGCTGTGTTATTCCACTCATATGAGGTCCCTAGAGGCATCAAATTCATAAGACAGAAAGTAGAATGGGGGTTGCCAGGGGCTGAGGGGAGGGGAATGGGGAGTTGGTGTTAATGGGGACAGAGTTTCAGTTTGGGAAAATGACAAAGTTCTGGGGATGGATGGTGGTGGAGGCTGCGTGACAATGTGCGTGTTCTTAATGCCACTGAACTTTAATATACACTTAAAAATGGTTAAAATGAGATTATCATACTGAGTGAAGTAAGCCAGACAGAGAAAGACAAATCTCAAATGATATTGCACATGTGAGGAATCTAAAGCAGGAAGAGGCTCCTACGGAAAACAAACTTGGGATTACTAAAAGGGAAAAGGGGTTGGAAGGAGGACAAATAGGAGGTCAGTGTTAACATATATATATAACACTATGTATAAAACAGGCAACCAGTGAAGACCCACTGTACAGCACAGGGAACCCGACTCAGTATTGTAATAACCTATAAAAAGAACCTGCAAAAAGACTACAGATGTTGTTAGTCACTACGTCATGTCTGACTCTTTTGAGACCCCATGGACTGTAGCCCACCGGGCTCCACTGTCCGTGAGATTTCCAAGGCAAGGTTTCCCTTGTGGCTCAGCTGGTAAAGAATATTGTAGTACGCTGCCATTTCCTACTCCAAGGGATCATCCCGACCCAGGGATCGACCCCGAGTCTCTTGCCTCTCCTGCACTGGCAGGTGGATTCTTTACCACTACCTAGGAAGCCTACCGGAGAAGGCAATGGCACCCCACTCCAGTACTTTTGCCTGGAAAATCCCATGGATGGAGGAGCCTGGTAGGCTGCAGTCCATGGGGTCGCTGAGAGTTGGACACGACTCAGTGACTTCACTTTTACTTTTCACTTTCATGCATTGGAGAAGGAAATGGCAACCCACTCCAGTGTTCTTGCCTGGAGAATCCCAGGGATGGCGGAGCCTGGTGGGCTGCCGTCTACAGGGTCGCACAGAGTCGGACACGACTGAAGCGACTTAGCAGCAGCAGCAGCAGGAAGCCTACACACACACACACACACACACATACACACACGTTCTGAATCCCCACGCTGTACACCTGAGACTAATAAGATAGTGTAAATTACCTATATGTCAATAAATTTTTTTAACGGTAAATTTTGTTATGTACTTTACTGTAATTAAAATTTTTAAAGAAAGGAAGAACAGTGAGGCAAGCTGGTCAGGAGGAGACAGAACAGGGTGTGCAGGTGGAGGAAGGCCAGTGCCTTGGAGTATCCAGCAGGATTGGGCACCCCGCCACCCAATCAGAGCAATAAAGTGGAGACGGCAGAGAGGGGGTATCAAAAGAGGGGTGGGGTGGTTACAGTGTCTCAGGACATTTCAGCAAAGACCCAGAGCAAACAAGGAGTCATGTGGAGACCAGAAAGAAACAACAGCTCACGCAAAGGCCCTGAGGCTAGATGATGCCTGGTGCGTTTAGGGAACAACGAAGAGGCCAAAGTAGCTGGATCTGGGTGAGTGAGTGAGCACAGCAGGGGGAGGTGAAGCTGGGCAAAGGATGCGGCAGAGGACGCAGATCCTTGTGGGTTATGAGGATGACTTGGGCTTTTTCTCTGAGGAAGGTGGGAGCCACAGAGGCTTCTGAGCAGAGGAGGGACATGGACCGACTCAGGAACTCAGAGGCGCCCTCTGGCTTCTACGGTGGGTGGGAGAGGAATAGATCATGGGGGAAAGGGTGATCAGGGACATGAAGAGACCAGAGTGGGGCTGTGAAGACGGTGAGAAGCAGGCGGATTTCTGGGTGGATGCTGAAGCAGCAGTCAACACGATTTGCTACCATTAGCTTCCCCAATGGCTCACATGGTAAAGGATCTGCCTGCCAATGCAGGAGACTCAGGTTCAATCCCTGGGTCAGGAAGATCCCCTGGAGAAGGGAATGGCAACACACTCCAGTATTTTTGCCTGGAGAATCCCATGGACTGTGGAGCCCAGTGGGCTACAGTCCACGGGGTCACAGAGAGTTGGATGTGACTGAACACGTGTGCCACAGGGGATTGGGAAAAAAGAGACAAGAGAAAGACCCCGAGGTTTGGGGCCCCAGCACCTGGAATGATGAAGCTGTCTTAACCGAGATGGAGAGGATGGCTGGTTTGGGCAACAATGACCAGAATTCTTCTGTCAGAGTCATACTCAGTTCAGCACATCCTCAATCAGCTGAAGATGGACTCCTAGAGACGTGGAAACTAGCTTGGACCCACAGCCTTGGATCAGGGCCTGAGTTGGGCTGAGATTGACCTTGGTCTGATTGAGGGGTGCAGGTCAGATCATTAACCTCATCCCTGGGGTCTCAGGCACAAATAGGGATACTAATGGCCCCGATTTCAGAATCGGCACGAGGCACCTATGAGTGGATCTATGCAAAGGGTTCGGACAAGCCCCTGGCGTGCAGAAAACACACTGTGCGTGCTAAGTCGCTTCAGCTGTGTCCCGCTCTTTGCGACCCTGTGGACCACAGCCCGCAAGGCTCCTCTGTCCATGGGATTCTCCAGGCAAGCATACTGGAGCTGGTTGCCGTTTCTCTTCAGGTTACGTTCCTGACCTAGAGGCCGAATCCGAGTCTTCTCTGTCTCCTGCACGGCAGGCAGATTCTTTCCCTGCTGAGCCATCATGGAGGACAATGGGATAGTACTCAGGCATAAAAGAAACGAATTTGAGTCAGTTGTAGTGAAGGGGAGCCTCCCTTCTAAGTGGTCAGGGCTCATGCCACTCCAGATGTTACACACTTTATTTATTGGAGTAGAATTGCTTTACAATGTTGTGTTAGCCTCTGCTGTATAGTGAAGTGAATCAGCTCTATGTATCCACATAGGCCCTTCCTCTTGAGCCTCCCACTCCCCCTCCCCCAATCCCACCCCTCTAGGTCATCACAGAGCACCAAGCTGAGCTCCCTGTGCTATACACCAGCTTCCCACTAGCTATCTATTTCAGACATGGTAGTGTATATACATGTCAATCCCAATCTCTCAATTTGTCCCACTGTCCCCTACGGAATATCATGTTTGAGTAAGAATTAATCAGACACAGAGAAGACAACATATTCCAGACATAGGCAATAGCATGTGCAAAGGTCCTGGGGTGACTGGGCAGGTACAGCTGATAGAGGAGGCTGGCATTCCTTTCTTTATTTTCTCCCTCTAACATGCAACAGTGGACAGAAAGAAGCCTAGCTCTGCAATGGGGTGGATCTGCATTCAAAATACTGGCTCTAGGACCTCCAATCTCTGTCACTTTGGACATGTGACTTTACCTCTCTTGAGTCTAGTTTTCCTCACCTGTGATAATACTTATGGAGTTGGAGGGAGGCTTGAAGGTGATAAGGTATGCAAAAGGCCTGGCACACAGCTGATGCTCAATTAATGCCAATTTCCTTTCTCTGAGTTTGATCTCCCCCACTGGCCTGGCTTCTCATAAAGCTAAAATTGCAAGAGGAAAGAGAGGTGGGGGTAGTTATAAAAAAGAAGGCAGAAACCAAAAGAAAACGCTGGGATGGACAAAAAGGTCTCCAAGTAGATGCTCACCAGCCTGGCCTCTGTCCCTCTGAGCTGACAGAGTCAGAATAAGTTTTCCATCCAGCTATAATCAGCAGGGAGTGACATTTAAAAGGCAAAATGAAATCAAAAGTCCCCGTTGACATAGGGAGCTGGGCTGCATGACTGTGAACTATGCCGGGTCAACATGGCAGGCAAGAAATCTTTTATCTTGCTTTATCCACCCATGAGGGCTCAGAACTCAGATGCCAAGTTGAGATTTGATAAAAGCAGAAGGAATCTGAAGAGGCTTGTAATCTTCCCCACCTTTAATTCCCAGGTGACTGTATGACAGGCCCTGGACTCTGGGCACAGCCTTTGCTGGCATGTTCTCTCCTTTACACTGCAAGGAGACTGACGTGGTAATAATAGTACATCATCCTCATTTCTCGCTAAGAGTCAGGAACAAAGTGAAAGGGGGTAGAAGGCCTCAGGGGACGGGAATTGGGGCCACAATGGCTCTAGTAAGTGAATTCTTGGATACACACCCTTTGTGATGTTATGTATTATTTCTTCCCCCAACCTCCCCCCAACCCCCACCCCTTGAATCTGGACTAGACTCACTGTTTGTTTTAGCCAACAGTGGCCAAATTGAGGGCGTCCATTCCTTAGGCTAGCCCTCCAGAGACCCATGTGCTTCCTCTTTCTCCTAGAATCCTGCTTCTTCCGTGTGAACAAGCTCAAGCTACCTGTGGGAGGACCAGACCATGTGGAGCGGAGCACAGTGGTCCCAGCCAAGGTCACCCTACAGCCAGCCAACACCTAAACAGGACAGCCACCCAACTGTCCCACAGTTGACCACAGAGGCTTGAATGAGCTCAACTGAGACCAGGTAAAGCACACAGCTGAGTCTCACCTAAACTGCCAGCCTGCTTCTTCCCTTGTCTTGAATGTGGACATGCTGCTAGGAGCTCTGGCAACCATTCTGCAACCATGAGGTAAAGGCCAGGCATATTAGAGATGCCAACCAATGCCAACCAGTACCCAACCCAGACATTTTGTAAGGTAAGAATGAATATTGTTTGCTTTGTTTAAGCCTCCACGAAGAGGGAGGGGGCGGGGACGGGAGGGAGACACGGCAGGGCTTGGAGGCCAAGAACCAGGAGAACAGAGTCAACTGGCCAGGATCTGGGGTGAGCTGTGTAGAGGCCTGTGGGAGTTGGAACACACTGTGTGCAGAGAAGAACCCTCTGGACAGACACTCAGGGACTAGTCGTGGAGTCAGCTGGTAGTGTGGGGTCAGGGCCCTGGTGACGTAGACTGATGGGCAGATGCATCGTATTTGCTCAGGGCCCTGAGCTGTCCCCAGTCTAGGCTCAGTTAGTTCTCCCAACAGCCCAGCTCTGCCTTCTTGTTCTGGCTGCGCCAGGCCTCGGCTGTGGCATGGGGCACCTCTAGGTGTGGCATGTGAGCTCTGGTGTGGCCCGTGGGATCCAGTTCCCTGACCAGGGAGAGAACCCGGGCCTCTTGCACTGGAAGCCCAGAGTCTTAGCTACTGGACCGCCAGGGAAGTCCCCCGGCTCTACCATCTCCATTCCCAGGGAGGGGAAGAGGAAGAGGAGACGGAGCGAAGGTCCCCCCGCCCCCAAGGCTGAAGCAGAGGAGGAACCAGGTGAGGGGACCGAGGGACGCCTGGGAGGCGGGTCACGCTGAGCGCCGAACCGCAGGCCAGCGGGATTTCAAGAGCACAGAGGCAGGAAAGCGCTTGGGAAGTTTATTGTCTCGAATGACATTTCAACTGAAAATGGTAGAACTTGCATTAACGGCAGAAAGAAAAGTACCAAACCAATTCTGGTAAAACCCTGAGCTCACAACAGACTTAAATCAAAACTGCATATTCATAACACAAGTCAGGCTGGGAGGCAGTGTCTGGGCGAGTTGGCACCGGGACGGACCAGTGAGCAAAAGGTCATAACTCGCACAACTGCACTTGCGTCGTCAGCCACTGCCAGCAACAAATCTGGGGTGAATGGTGGCAAGTTAAAATCAGTTCAAATTTTTAATGGCAGAATTGGTGCCGGAATTTCTTGTAGAAATAGTTCCTAGTCTTAACCATAAAATTACTATATGTATGTATATATATATGTATAAATATAAAAATAAGAGTTGGGAGAGCAAGCAGCATCTCAAGCTGTTTCAAATCCCAGCTGATGAGCGCAGAGTCGGTGTGTCTGGCCGGCGGCTTAGGGAGCGCCCTCTGCTGTCAGCTCTGGGGTTTTGAAGGAACTCGAGGGCCGGGAACCAGGGCAGGTCACACCGTCCTCTTTTCTGCTCGCCCCAACACTTGATCAGATGCGTCTGAGGTGACACTGCCGGGGCTGCCAGCGGGTGAAGCGGTTGGCGTTCGCTTCACCTGCCAGCCGCTCCTGGGCTGAAAAGACAGACAGAGACTCAGGGCGGGGCCGTGAAGACTGGTGGCCCGTCCGGCCTCCGCGTCCCTTAGGACGTGCTGAGAACTGTGAGGGGGGCCAGGAGACGAGGGGGCGCAGGGGTCTGCCCTGAGTCGCAGGTGGCCTCCACATGGATGTGCTTCCTTGGCAGGGTCTGGCTTCCGCTGACCGGGCGCTGGCAGGGGAGGGACAGGGCACCGTGGCACGTGCTCTGAGGGGGAGCTCCCCCAGGCAGGCCCGGGGCTAACAGTGGGCCCTGAAAGACCCTGGTGAGATGTGCTGAGCAGCGAGAGGTTCAGGAACCCCTCAGGACGCGCCTGACTGGAGTCCCATGGCCGCTGGCTGGGGGGGATGCACTGGGCACATGTGACCGTGGGGTGTTTGTCCACAGACCCCCCCACCATCATGGAAACCACTGCTGACAATGGCTGTCTGCTCCAAGGTGAGTCCTGTGTGCAGCCCACGAGAGCAATGATGTGCAAGCTCCGCTTCTCCCCCCTCATTCTCAAACTTTCCTGAACAGGCTGAACCTTCCTGCCTGCATCCAGCCCCACGATGCCCAAGACCCTGCTCCCTTCCCCCTCTCCCCACAGCTGTTAACCTCCCACACGTGCCAGAGGACAGTGCTGGGCAAGAGAAGTGGGAGGCCAGCGCTGCTGCACTCAGCCTCAGTCTGAAAGCGCCTGGGGCGGGCACGCTAGCCGCAGGGGGACACGCTCTGCCTTCGGGGGGGCACCGCAGGCCTGTGACCCCAGCAGGAAGACATGAGTGAGGAGGGGAGGGCTCACTGGGCAGGCCCGGGAGGTGACAGGCTGGGGCCCGGTGTGGGCCTGGGAGCCAAAGGGCAGCTCAGGGCTGAGGAGTCGGCGCCCAGCTGGGTGCGGGGTGGTGGGGGAGCGGGGGTGCTCAGCCTGGAGACCGTCTCTCGGGAAGAGCATCTGTGCCTGCCCACGCCAGGGGGCTGGGGCGCAGCTGGGTGTGCACACCACATCCCACGCTTTCCCACTTACGCCGTGGGGCCGACAGGACCCGGCCCCCGGTCCACGGACCCCCCACCCTGAGTCACTCTCACAGGCTTGCCCCTAGTGTGGTCGCGGCGCTGGGCCTTGGGCAAGTGCAGGGCAGGATGGACTGGCCACCCGGTGGCATCAGAGTGCTGGCTCTGCCGGGTGCTCACTGTGGGCTGTGGGGTTGCCATGGTGACGGGATGCCCTGCACCAGGGGGCATCCATTCCCTGCATCTTTAAGAGGGGTACACTGAGGAGGGAGATTTGACTCTGAAGCAAACAGTCTGGCTGCATAAAACCCTGCCCACTGCTGCGTGGCTGTGTTACACCTGTGCCTGCATAGCTCCGCAGGACAGCCCTGAGTGTGGGGCCAGGCCCCCTAGCCGCCCCCAACAGTGGCTGTCAGTGGGGGGCCAGGGGGCCCCAGGGGCCACGAGAGGGATGGCGTCCCACACTCTGAGAAAGTTCCTGAGGGCACATCCTGAGAGTCGTGATCCGAGGCCCATGCTCTTCCCAGTCGCCAAAATGGACCTTCACTCTGGCCCAGCTGGGTGCCAGCGGAGGGGGTGGCCGGGACGGTGAGGCATGCCGAAGGCTCTGAGCTCGGGGGCTGCACCTTCAGACCATCAGGGCCTCGTTCTCCCACCCCGCCCTCTGCCTCCTCAGGGAGGGAGGGCCCCTTCCCAACAGGCAGAGCCCACTGTGCCCACCGAGTCCTGTGAGGACTGAGGTCTCTGGTGAGCGGCCCACTGTGCTGAGGTGCCCATGAGGGGCTCCGCCTGCCTGCACCATCCCCGTGATGAGGGCCTGGCGGGCCCAGCTGGTCGGCATGCCCTTCACGAGAGCCTGCGGAGACCATGGTCCCGAGGACCAGCCACCCACGGGGGCTCCAGGCCTGCTCGTCACTGGGTCGGGGACCCCACAGGCCTCGGGGTTGTGCCACAGACTCACCTGGGCCAGAAGGCCGCCTTCCCGGGGGGTGGGCTGGAGGCAGGCCAGCGTCTGCAGGTGGATAAGTGCGTCCCCGGGGCCGGTCAGCGGAAACGGGCTAGAGGAGCCTGCAGGGGTCAGAGGGTCAGGACCAGCGTCCCCGCCCTGGGAGCCGCAGCAATGCTGCAGGTGGGACTCGCCAGCCCTGGGTCAGGAGGAGGCCACGAACGTGACTCCCACGGCTCCCAGCCCTCCTGCAGCCTGTGTGGGTGGGGAGACCAGCCTTCTGGGGTGCACCTTCTGTTCCCACGGCACCTGCACAGCCGGCGGGGCTGTGTGACTTGATGGGGACCATCTCCATGGGAACGGAAACCCCACAGTGTGAGCAGAGGCTGCCCTGGATGTGGCTTGGTGCACTCAGCCTGGGGGGGCCACCGAGCCCGGCTCACTGTCCCACTCACTGGAGTGGGACATCGATGGGGGGCTGGCCTGGTGCCCCGGGCCCCTGACTTTGGTGGCGTCCACTGCTGTCTCGGCTGTGTAGATGGTAGCCTCTTCTTGAAACTTCCTCATGTTCTTCTTATACCGAATTCTTTTGTTGCCGAACCAGTTGGAGACCTGTGGACGCACAGAGAGAGAAGTCACTGGAAAAGCTGATGGAGCAACGAGACACGCAAGAAGGGGGGCGTTGCTGAGTGACAGCACGTGGCCCTGGGACGAGGAGAGAGGCTAAGACTGTGAAGCTGGCACTGATGAACCCTGGGCACAGGGAAATGTCTGCNGTCACTGGAAAAGCTGATGGAGCAACGAGACACGCAAGAAGGGGGGCGTTGCTGAGTGACAGCACGTGGCCCTGGGACGAGGAGAGAGGCTAAGACTGTGAAGCTGGCACTGATGAACCCTGGGCACAGGGAAATGTCTGCTGTGTGTTGGGGGCGCCCTGGAGTCGGTGTGGCTTACAGAGAGGGAGGAGCTGCGTTGCTTGAGGATCAGGCGCTGCTGGAACTGGGATGAGGATGGAGGTGGGAGCAGGGCAGGCACGTGTCACACGCTTGGAGAGATCAGTGTCTGCTCACTGCAGACAACAGACTGAATCCCGGCGCGGGACGCGTGCACCAGCAACCGCATTTCTGGGAATGCGACTGAAGCAAAGAACACAGTCGAATCCAAAACTTATCAAAGGATAAAGGACCACCTGATGGAGCAGGGGAAGGAGCTGAGCGCAGAGCGCAGGCAGCCTTCAGTCCTCGAAGCTGGTTGGGAGGAAGCTGCAGTCACACACATCGGCCAGGNGTGTTGGAGGCGCCCTGGGGTCGGTGTGGCTTACAGAGAGGGAGGAGCTGCATTGCTTGAGGACCAGGTGCTGCTGGAACTGGGATGAGGATGGAGGTGGGAGCAGGGCAGGCACGTGTCACACGCTTGGAGAGACCAGTGTCTGCTCACTGCAGACAACAGACTGAATCCTGGCGCGGGACGCGTGCACCAGCAACCGCGTTTCTGGGAATGCGACTGAAGCAAAGAACACAGTCGAATCCAAAACTTATCAAAGGATAAAGGACCACCTGATGGAGCAGGGGAAGGAGCTGAGCGCAGAGCGCAGGCAGCCTTCAGTCCTCGAAGCTGGTTGGGAGGAAGCTGCAGTCACACACATCGGCCAGGGGCCCAGCTCTGACTGCACGTCTGCACGAGCCCTCTGGGGCAGGGCTCCTCCCTGTGGATTGCTCTCTGGGCGGGCGGTGTCCTGGGCTCTGAGGGTGCTGAGCAGCATCTCTGGTCTCCACCGCCGGAGGCCAGGCGCACCTTCCCCTCTCCTCAAGAGCTGTGACAACGAAACGTCCCTGGCTGGCTGAGAGGCTAGACAGCACCCAGCTGTATGAGCATGGAGACGTGCACAGCCANATTTCTGGGAATGCGACTGAAGCAAAGAACACAGTCGAATCCAAAACTTATCAAAGGATAAAGGACCACCTGATGGAGCAGGGGAAGGAGCTGAGCGCAGAGCGCAGGCAGCCTTCAGTCCTCGAAGCTGGTTGGGAGGAAGCTGCAGTCACACACATCGGCCAGGGGCCCAGCTCTGACTGCACGTCTGCATGAGCCCTCTGGGGCAGGGCTCCTCCCTGTGGATTGCTCTCTGGGCGGGCGGTGTCCTGGGCCCTGAGGGTGCTGAGCAGCATCCCTGGTCTCCACCGCCGGAGGCCAGGCGAACCTTCCCCTCTCCTCAAGAGCTGTGACAACGGAAACGTCCCTGGCTGGCTGAGAGGCTAGACAGCACCCAGCTGTATGAGCATGGAGACGTGCACAGCCAGAAACACCGCGTATCCCAAGTAGGGTGCCTGGGCCTGCAGTTTCATGCACACATGAGACATGTGCATTTTCATGAACAGAAACACACAGCTGAACTGCATGGCAGGACTGTGGATGACCTTTTCTCCTTTAAAAATTCGTTTCTTTAACGTCTGTCTGTAATCCTCTCAGTGTCAACCATGGACAGAAAAAGCCCCGTGTGTGTTCCCTGCTCTCAACTCTCCTGCCCTCAGTGTTGAGTGTGACCTGCTCACAGCCAAGCCAGGTAAGCACCTGGCTCCCACTTACCTCCAAGGAGTACACCCACACGTCTGTGCTGAAGTTTGCAGAAGAACGTTGGCGAGCGGTTTTCCTTGTTGAATTCAACTGGCATTTTAGAGGGACGAAGAGCAGACTTCCCAAGTGGGTGTCTGCGGGGGAGCTGGTTCAGGCCGGGGTCTGCCCTTCCTACAGGGTCTGTCCCAGTACCTTGGACAGGGGCGAGATGCCCTCCCTGCAAGGCTAGCCACAGCTCGGTGTCACCGGCCACTCCCTCCCTCTGGCCCCTTTGGTCCATGTGGCCGTAGCCACTCAGGTTTCCACCCATTGCCCTGTCCACGGGCCCAGCTCTCCTGTCCTTCCCCCGGGGCCTCCTCAGCCTGCAGTTGCAGCTGATCCTTCCTGAAAACATCCGTGGTCTCGTCTGCAACACCCTTTGCCTAATGTTGCTCCACTATTGTCTCCTTAAGTGAACCTCACAGCCTGCGCCACATTTGGAGCCCTACTCAGCTGTCAGCCATTTCTACCAAGGCGCCACCACAGCGGGGAGGGCTCCCGGGACAGAATTCTGCTGCTGGTGGGTGGGTGGGGATGCCACGGCCCAGCCACTGGAATGTGGCCAGTGCTTTTCAAACCTTTGTTTGTCACAGACTCTCTCCTCAGATGAAGTTTAGACCCCAGACCCGCCTGCTCTCTGAGGTGGCAGGCCCTGAAGTGAATCTGGTTGTTTCTAGGCAACTGCTCCTGGGGACAGATGGGCTGCCAGGCCTCCCACTTCTTCTGGGCCTCGAGGTCCTAGTGTAAATCTCACTTCAGCTCTGGCCGAAGCGCTGAGGACACCATGGCAGTTCCGGGTGAGTGAGGACACCTGTGTGACCCCGCAGGCCTCCCGAGCGCTGCTGCCCCCAAGGTGCTGCCAGACTCGGCAGGGGCTGGGGCAGAGGGTGGTGACTCAGCCTCCCCCTCAGCACAGGGGGAGGAGGCGGGCCTGCCTACTGTGTCCGGGCCCCTGATGGCCCTCTCTGCGGCCAGAGGCGGGCACCAACCCCCACGCTGCCCCGTGGGTGTTGCCTGGTCTGGTCTGTCACTTGTGGCCTGCCTGCACTTAACTGTTCTCATTGTAAATCCTTTGAAAGGGCTTTCTTGGTGGCCCAGTGCTTAAGAATCCACCTGCCAATGCAGGAGGCATGAGTTCAATCTCTGGTTCAGAAAGATCCCACATGCCCCAGAGCAAATAAGCCCAAGCCGGAGCACCTGTGTTGTGGAGCTCCACAGCAAGAGAATCCACCCAATGAGCAGGCCCACAGGCTAGGGTAGCCCCCACTCTCTGCAGCTAGAGAAAGCCGGTGCAAAGCATCAAAGACCCAGCACAGATAAAAATCCATAAGACAAACAACAAAACCTTCTGACATATTTCTTGGGCTCTTGCCTTAGCCCCGACCCCACCCCGATCCCACTGAGATGAACAGTCATCCCAGTATGGTCCGAAGTTGTCTGGGTCTCTCCTCCAAGCTGTGCTTCTGTTTCCCATCTGGAGCCAGCTGTTGCCTGTCTTGTGCCCCCAGACTCACACACTGGACTATCTGAGCAACTAGCAGGTGATGCACATGCCTGAATTTATTCCAGGATAACTGAATTGGTACTTTTGCACAAGAGCTGGTCTATCACTTTAAGTCCTAATTTTGCTCCAAGTTCTTTTTCTTCTCCTAAGCTTACACCCCATCCATCTTACAGAACACAGCACACCCCTCTGATATGAGGCTATGAAATCTTAACGACTGGGCTTCCTTGGTGGTTCAGTGGTAAAGAATCTACCTGCCAACGCAGGAGACACTGGTTCGATCCCTGGTCCAGGAAGCTCCCACATGCCGTGGAGTGGCTCAGCCCATGTGTCCCAACTTACTGTGCCTGCGCCCTGGAGCCCGGGAGCCACAACTACTGAAGCCCGCTTGCCCTAGAGCCGTGCTCCACAAAAGATAAGCCGCTGCAGTGAGAAGCCCGGGCACCACAAGGGAGAGTAGCCCCTGCCCGCCACGACTAGAGAGAAGCCTGCGCAGCAGCGGAGACCTGGCACAGCCAAAACCAAACACATCAATAAGCAAAGAATGACTACAGTTCACCAAGGACCACTCCTAAGTGCTGTCCTCAGTGGTGGCAGGACCGCACACTCCACACCCACTGCCGTCAGGGAGCGCGGGAGGGCAGGTAAGCCTTCCTGCCTGAGGTCCAGGTTCGTAGCCCAGACCCGGGACCGGAGCCCGGCCAGCCAGTTCCGAGGCCACACTGCGCGTGCTGGGCTGTGGCTGCACACCGCGTTCGGCTCCTGCGCCACACATGTGATGAACCTCCCTGGGTGTCCCTGTCGGGTTTAGGGAGGTGTGGCAGGAGAGGACCATCACCTGGGAGACTGTGATGCCACCCCTCCTGGCCAGCTCCTCTTTGGCTTCTTCGCTGGGGTATGGGTTGCTCAAATGGGAATAAAAGTATTCATTCAGCACTTCTGTGGCTTGCTTGCTGAAATTCTGCCGCTTACGCCTAAGAAGACAGACAGCCTCAGCTGGTGATCATCTGTGGGGCCTCATCCCCATCTCTGATCTCCTAGAGGCTGTGACAGCAGCGGTCAGCACTTCCTAGCCCTCCTGGAGGCTGTGTGAGGGCCGCACCTACAGCCGTGGGCAGAGCCCCTGCCTAGGCTGGGAGGCTCCCGTAACTCAGACCCAAACCAGTGCAGGACTTGCTTCCCTTCCTGAGGTCAGAGGTTGGGGGTAGGGCCTGACCTGGCGTCGAGGAACCTCACGCGCAGGGCCATCACAGCCTCACAGGTGCTCTGCTTCAGCTGCATCTGGATGCTGTGGAATTTGCCGTGGATGATCCCCACCATGTGCTCTATCTCCGCGGGCGAGACGGGCCTGATCCTGCTCTGCTCCTGAAGGAGGTTGGTGACGTGCATGGTGAACTCACGGCAGGCCTGGGGTGGGGGGGAACACACATGCTAGCTGGTGACCACCTAGCAGGCTGGCCTAGGGTCCCGGGTGGGACCAGCCACCTGCCCCCCAAGCCTCTCACGCAGGCTGGTTACTGAGAAATGATGGCAAGGGGCTGGGGTCAAATCAGCCACCTCTGCTATGAGACCAAGCTTGTGGGCTCTCTGCTTGATGCTGCCAAGGGAAGGCAGTTTGTACTCCATGTTTTCCTTTGACAAATGTGCGTTCCCATGATAGAAACTCTTGCACGCAGAAAGATCACCTGTTCATATTTCTCTAGCTCGGAGTGGTACATCTGTCGGATCTGGGACAGCTTGGCCCTGTAGTCAGAGTGCTCAAGGCCACTCTCGTTTGGACGGCCTCCTGGCGTAGCTGTGCTGGCTGCTGCCGATGCTCCCCTCCCTTGCTTCTCAGGCCTGGACATGCCCTCGGCCAGCAGCATGTTATCCAGCCTCAGGAGCTGAGCGTCAGGGGGGCCCACTTCCTGAATGCCGTGGATGCTCGACGCTGGATCAGAGAGAGGAGATGGAGTCAGGGCTTGTTGTTGGAGCAAAAACCACCATGACCATGTGTCTGAACATTCTTCACACATCCCTTTTGGGGAAAGAAAGACTATCTGATGACAGACATCAAATAACCCACTCTGATGCTGGTCTAGGTGCTGTGCTCAGGAGCCCAGCTGGGGTGCCAGGAGTGCAGGGGGCAGACACGCCACAGCCCACAGCTCACAGCTGGCTACATGTGGAGCTCCAGGCAGGCAGGGGTGGGATGGCACTGGGTGCTGGAAAGCCTGAAGCCCTGAATCACGCCTCCAGATGGGAGAGGTGGCACCTTCCAGAGGCTCAGAGTGCATAGACAGGAATATGAAGGCTAGTGGCAGCCTGGCTTTGGGAAGGCTGTGCTAGCATGTATCTGAAACTGAGCCCCCCCAAAACCAAGCTCCCTTGCTGAGTCTCATTAACTTCTCTACCTAAAACCTTATTCCCTTTCTCATCCCCTTTGACCTCAACCCTGTGCTGTTCAGTACAGTTGTGTCCAACTCTTTGCAACTCCATGGACTGCAGCATGCCAGGTCTCCCTGTCCATCACCAACTCAAACTCATGTCCATTGAGTCAGTGATGCCATCCAACCAGGGGAAGATTCTTAACCTCTGAAAAAGCAGCTGCAGTGTATGGTGGAGTGAAGCCTGACTAGCAAGTTCAGAGGAGGACGGGGGGCAGGCAGTGCAGGGAGAAGGCTGCTACAGGGGTTACAGAGTGAGGCTTGGGTCCAGGGAGGGTGGTCTTGCAGGACCTGTTTTTTCTCTGCTTTTTCAGTGATGGAACACATATCTGTGGAGACACAGGAAGGAAAGTTGAGAGGTGGTTCCTAAGGGGATGGGAGGCAGGGAATGCAGAAGGAGGTAATGATAAATGATATAGATTACATGTAGTTCTGACTTTCAAGAAAAACAAAGTTTTAAGTCTTTTCTTAGAAACAGGCTCTCAGTATTATCAGCTACTAATTGACTTCAGTGCTCAAATAAGAATTGAGCTTAGGGAATTCCCTGGTGGTTCAGTGGTTAGGACTCAGCACTTACACTGACATGGCCTGGTTCAACCCCTGGTCCTGTAAGCTGCACGGTGCAGCTAAAAAAAAAAAAAAAAAAGTATAATCCTATCATATAGACATTTGCTCATTAATCATGTGCTCCTTTCTTGTTCCCTATTTAACAGATGAACTTGTTTTGATAAAAAACTCACTAGCAAAAACTGAAGGAGTTCAAGAGATATCCCTGCAGGAATTTTCCTCACATGCAGGGACCCCTACCTCCTCAGATTCAGGGACTCAACTCACACAAAAGAACCCTTTCCATTTAGTCCCACTGGGCTGCAACAGGGCTCTTTCTGAAAGAAATAAAGGGAAAGGGTTTCTTTTATGAGTTGCAGGCCTTCCAGTTCAGAGACCTAATTCCCTAACAGCCTTACTTGGTCTTCAAGAAGCGCCAGAGGTAAAGCTGGGGACTTCTGGGCAGAGTGGAGCTGCGCTGCCTGATCCTTGTAAAGGCCCACCCCCTCTTAACTGTTCCTAACCCAGAGCCGATTACGGACATGCTCTTCCCTCACCCCTCTGTGTGTGCAGATCCTATTGATTCTACCTCGACGCCTGACCCACCATCCAACCCCTTCCTTCACGCCACTCCTGGAATCCTGCTGCGTTGACCCCTTCCTGCCCTCGTGACCCACGAGGAAAGCTCTCCCCTCTGGTCCATCAGGCACACCTGCAAGCTGACTACGCTCAAAAGCTGTCTTCATCATGCCAGTCTCCTGCTCAAAGACTTCAACCAGCTCTGCGTCCACAGTGGCAGCCTAGACTCTGACACCTGGCACTCAGGGCCTTTCCTGACAGCCTTCTAAACCCGCCCTTGTGGACTTTCCCTCTTCTGGGCCCGTCATGGCCCTTGGAAGCACAGCGACTGTCTTAGGCTTGCTCAGCAGCTCCTCCCTAAGCACCCATGGGTCCAGCCTGGGCTCAGGAGTGACCGAGAGGGACATACACAGCACCCCACCTCCCACAGAGGGCCCCCAGCACAGCCTGCCTCCCAGGGCTGGAGAGGTCCCTTCAGTTTCTCTCGTTACAGTTAGGGGCAGGAGAGGTCCGGGCTGGACACATGGCTAAGTGAAGGGTGGCTGGGAGCACGTGTGTGTGTTTGTGTGTGTGTATGACTCTGGGCTGCTGAGGAGTGCTTAGTGGTCTGTCTTTTGTTCTTTTTTTTTTTTTTGGCCACGCCTTGCAACTTGTGGGATCTCTGTTTCCCAACCAGGGATTGAACCTGGTTAAGGCAGTGAAAGCACCGAATCCTAACCACTAGGGAACTCCCCTTTCGTTCTTTTATTTAACCAACAGTGTGAAAAAANCTTTTTTTTTTTTTTGGCCACGCCTTGCAACTTGTGGGATCTCTGTTTCCCAACCAGGGATTGAACCTGGTTAAGGCAGTGAAAGCACCGAATCCTAACCACTAGGGAACTCCCCTTTCGTTCTTTTATTTAACCAACAGTGTGAAAAAAATACACTGGTTGTAGCAAACACCCTCTTCCAACAGTTCTACACATGGACATCACCAGATGGTCAATACTAAAATCAGATTGATTACGCTCTTTGCAACCAAAGATTGAGAATCTCTATACAGTCAGCAAAAACAAGACCTGGCTCAGATCATGAGCTCCTTATTGCAAAATTCAGGCTTAATTTGAAGAAAGCTGAAGTTCCAATACTTTGGCCATCTGATGCAAAGAGTCTATTCATTAGAAAAGACCCTGATCCTGCGAAAGATTGAAGGCAGGAGGAGAAGGGGGTGACAGAGGATGAGATGGTTGGAGGGCATCATCAACTCAATGGACATGAGTTTGAGCAAACTCTGAGAGATGGTGAAGGACAGATCTACACATGGACATCACCAGATGGTCAATACTAAAATCAGATTGATTACGCTCTTTGCAACCAAAGATTGAGAATCTCTATACAGTCAGCAAAAACAAGACCTGGCTCAGATCATGAGCTCCTTATTGCAAAATTCAGGCTTAATTTGAAGAAAGCTGAAGTTCCAATACTTTGGCCATCTGATGCAAAGAGTCTATTCATTAGAAAAGACCCTGATCCTGCGAAAGATTGAAGGCAGGAGGAGAAGGGGGTGACAGAGGATGAGATGGTTGGAGGGCATCATCAACTCAATGGACATGAGTTTGAGCAAACTCTGAGAGATGGTGAAGGACAGCGAAGCCTGGTGCGCTGCAGTCCACAGGGTTGCAAGGAGTCAGACAGGAATGAGCAACTGAACAACAATAACAAAGAAACTAGGGAAAACCACTAGGCCATTCAGATATGACCTAAATCAAATCCCTTATGATTATACAGTGGAAGTGACAACTAGATTCAAGGGATTAGAGCTGGTAGACAAAGTGCCTGAAGAACTATGGACAGAGATTTGTAGCACTGTACAGGAGGCAGTGACCAAAATCATCCCCAAGAAAAAGAAATGCAAGAAAGCAAAGTGGTTGTCTGAGAAGGCCTTACAAATAGCTGACGAAAGAGGAAAAGCAAAAGGCAAGGGAGAAAGGAAGAGGTATACACGACTGAATGCAGGGTCCCAGAGACTAGCAAGGAGAGACAAGAAGGCCTTCTTCAATGAACAGTTTAATCAAGGGAGTTTCAGAAAGACATCTAATTGACTTAATTGAAGATGCTAAAACCTTTGACTGTGGAGATCATAACAAACTGTGGAAAATTTTCAAAGAGATGGGAATACCAGACCACCTTACCTGTCTTCTGAGAAACCTGTATGAGAGTCAAGAAGCAACAGTTAGAACTGGACATGAAGGGCGGTCCTAAGATGGTGGCGGAATAGGACGGGGAGACCACTTTCTCCCCCACAAATTCATCAAAAGAACATTTAAACGCTGAGTAAATTCCACAAAACAACTTCTGAATGCCGGCAGAGGACATCAGGCACCCAGAAAAGCAGCCCATTGTCTTCGAAAGGAGGTAGGAAAAAATATAAAAGACAAAAAAGAGACAAAAGAGGTAGGGAATGAGCTCCATCCTGGGAAGGGAGTCTTAAAAAGAGAGAAGTTTCCAAACACCAGGAGAGACTGTGGCGAACCTCGGAAGCACAGAGGGCAGCATAACAGGGAGGAAAAATAAATAATCAAAACCCATGGATTACGAGCCCAACGGTAACCCCCCAGCGGAGAAGCAGCGCAGACGCCCCTCGCAAGCGGGGCCTGGGCAGGGAGGCGCGGGCTGCATTGCTTAGAGTAACGAGCTGGCCTGAATGCCCCGAGAGCAATCTGAGCAAACTGACTTGGGCTAGCAAACCAGACTGTGGGATAACTATCACACGAAAAGCCCTAAGACACCGCCAGGCCCGCGCACAGAACAAAGGACTGAACAGAGCTAGCCGGCTGCAGAACTTCCCCCTCCAGCGACAGGCAGCCAGAGCCGAAAGGGGGCAATCGCAGCCCCAGAGAGACATTATCTACCAACTGCAAGCAGGCTTCTTTGCTAACTAAGACTTCTTGGGGTTCTGGACAGTCAATATCCGCCTGAGAAGGTGCGCTGGTTGTATACCCAGAAAACCGAGTGGCAGAGACGGGGGAGGGGATAAGTCGCAGCGACCGCCCTTGCCAAACACCTCATCACCTGAGCTGCTCGGACCTGGGAAGGGCACAAAACGCAGGCCCAGCCGAGTCTGCGCCTCTGAGGACCACCCGAGTGCCTGAACCTGAGCGGCTTAGACCTGGGAGGTGCATGCAGCCCAGGGCCGGCCTCGGACGGTTCCCGGTGGAGCAACCTAGAGCCTGAGCAGTGTGGGCAGGGAGGGCACACGCACCGTGAGCGGGGCAGGCCCAGTGTGGCTGAGGCACTGCGAGCACACGCCAGTGTTATTTGTTTGCAGCGTCCCTCCCCGCCACAGCGCAACTGAACAAGTGAGCCAAAAAAAAGTGTCCACCACCGCCCCCTTTGTGTCAGGGTGGAAATCAGACACTGAAGAGACCAGCAAACAGAAGAAGCTAAAACAGAGGGAACCGCCTTGAAAGTGACAGATGCAATAGATTAAAACCCTGTCATTAGTACTGACTACATAGGAAGGAGCCTATAGATCTTGAGAAATATAAGCCAGACCAAGGAACTATCTGAAAATGAACTGACCCCACAATACCCACAACACCAGAGAAAGTCCTAGATATATTTTTACTATTTTTACAATCATTCTTAAAAATTTTTTTTTTATTTTTAAGTCCTCTATTACTCCTTTAAGTTTTACTTCTATAACCTACTATTACTTTGCAAAAAAAAGACCCTATTTTTTAAATGCAAACTTCATATATACATATTATAATTTTTGTGACTTTTTTTCTTCTTTTCTTTAATATTGTATTTTTGAAATTCCAAACTCTACTCTAGATTTTTAATCTTTGCTTTTTGTTTTTTGTTGTCAATTTTGTACCTTTAAGATCCCAATCTTCAGTACCTATTTTTACCTTGGAGTGAGATTACTGGCTTGACTGCTCTCTCCCCCTTTGGATTCTCCTTTTTCTCTACCAGGTCGCCTCTGTCTCCTCCCTACCCCTTATCTTCTCCACCCAACTCTGTGAATCTCTGTGTGTTCCAGATGGTGGAGAACACTTAGGGAACTGATTACTGGCTGGATCTGTCTTTCTCCTTTTGATTCCCCCCACTTTTATACTCCTGGCCACCTCTGTCTCCTTCCTCCCTCTTCTTGTCTCTGTATAACTTTGTGAACATCTCTGAGTGGTCCAGTTGTGGAGGGCACATAAGGAAGTGATTACTGGCTAGCTTGCTCTCTCCTCTTTTGATTCCATGTCATCTCATTCGGGTCACCTCTAAGTCCCTCCTCCTTCTTCTCTTCTCCATGTAACTCTGTGAACCTCTCTGGGTGTCCTTCACTGTGGAGAAACTTTTCATCTTTAACCTAGATGTTTTATCAACAGTGCTGTATAGAAGGAAAAGTCTTGAGACTACTGTAAAAATAAGACTGAAAACCAGAAGTAGGAGGCTTAAGTCCAAATCCTGAGAACACCAGAGAACTCCTGACTCCAGGGAACATTAATTGACAGGAGTTCATCAAACGCCTCCATACCTACACTGAAACCAAGCACCACCCAAGGGCCAACAAGTTCCAGAGCAAGACATACCACGCAAATTCTCCAGCAACACAGGAACACAGCCCTGAGCTCCAATATACAGGCTTCCCAAAGTTACTCCCAAACCATTGACATCTCATAACTCATTACTGGAGACTTAATTGTACTTCAGAGAGAAGAAATCCAGCTCCACCTGCTAGAACGCCGACACAAGCTTCCCTCACCAAGAAACCTTGACAAGCCACTGATACAATCCCACCCACAGTGAGGAAACTCCACAATAAAGAGAACTCCATAAACTGCCAGAATACAGAAAGGGCACCCCAAACTCAGCAATATAAACAAGATGAAGAGACAGAGGAATACCCAGTAGGTAAAGGAACAGGATAAATGCCCACCAAACCAAACCAAAGAGGAAGAGATAGGGAATCTACCTGATAAAGAATTCCAAATAATGATAGTGAAAATGATCCAAAATCATGAAATCAAAATGGAATCACAGATAAANCCTGTGCTATACAGTAGGTCATTATTAGTTATCTATTATATATACAGTAGTATGTATATGTCAATCCCAGTTTCCTAATCTATCCCTTCCCTCGACATATCCCCTTTGGTAACCACAAGTTTGATTCTGAGATCTGTGAATTTGTTCCACTGGCTGCCTCATCTTCATTATCTGAGCCCTCTTCTCTCCTTCTTTTCCTGGCATCTACAGACAACCACTGGTCCTCAAATCCTCGTCTCAAGGTTGGTTTGGGTTCTGGGTTGCAAAACCTAGAAACTGACCAGATGTCTTAGGCATAAAAAGGATTTTTAGGAAGCTCAGATGGTAACTATCAAGAGGCCAGAGGAGGGGGCTTGGACAATCAGCAGGAATAATACAGCCAGACTAACCCTCACTGCAGCAGGCTGCCATGAAGGAATACAGAACCATCCTTCATGATTGAGTCATTGGTTTAGTTGCTAAGTCATGTCCAGCTCGTTTTGTGACCCCATGGACTATAAGACTAACATGCCAGGCTCCTTTGTCCATGGGATTCTCCAGGCAATAAAATTGGAGTGGGTTGCCATTTCCTTCTCCAGGGGTCTTTTCAACCCAGGGATCAAACCTGCATCTCCTACACTGCAGGCAGATTCTTTACCACTGAGCCATTGGAAGCCCTTGCTCCATTTTCACATTCTTGAGTGAGGAAGCTTGGGACTGGCTGANGGAGTGGGTTGCCATTTCCTTCTCCAGGGGTCTTCTCAACCCAGGGATCAAACCTGCATCTCCTACACTGCAGGCAGATTCTTTACCACTGAGCCATTGGAAGCCCTTGCTCCATTTTCACATTCTTGAGTGAGGAAGCTTGGGACTGGCTGACGTTAACTCACATGCCTTGACTACCAAGGGGCAGAGAGAGGAAGACATCCCCCCGCTTCAACCTTCAACTTGTGAGTATGAGGCCCCGTGGTTCAGCAGGATGACACACAAAGAGGGGTTCTTTGCAGATTGAAGAAGAGGTTGGAATTTGGGTCCCCAACTAATAAGAGCAAATGTTCTCTATAGTTAACCTGCTAGTCTATGGAACTGGGCCTGGAGCAGTAGTAATAATTATTATCATCATTATAATTATAGTTATTAGTCTTATAATAGCTAATATTGAGCACTTACTCTCTGCCAGTTTCTAAGTGTTTTACGACTATTATCTCATTGAATCCTACCTGATAGGTAGGTACAATCATTATTCCCATTTCACAGATGAGGAAGCTGAGGTCCAAAGAAGCATCATATCCCTTCCTCTTTCTTCAGACCATCCATTGGTAAATACCATACATACACTCAATGCACAACGTGTCAGACATTAACACATTAAACCTTTAGAAACAACTCTACATGGGAAGGGAGTATCATTACTCCTGTTTTTCATTTGAAGAAGCTAACATTCAGAGACATACAGTCACTTGCCCAAGACCACACAACTTGGAAACAATGGGGCTGGGTTTTAAATCTGTTCCAATTCCAAAGCCCGTGGTCTTAATCACCATGGTATAATATAACCAGAATTTTATTTATGAAGAGATATATAATAATATGGGCTTCCCAGGTGGTGCTAGTGGTAAAGAACCTGCCTGTCAATGCCAGAGACTTAAGAGACGTGGATTCAGCCCCTGGGTCGGGAAGATCCCCTAAAGGAGGAAGCGGCAACCCACTCCAGTATTCTTGCCTGGAGAATCCCATGGACAGAGGAGCCTGGTGGGCTACCCCCATGGGGTCGCAAAGAGTCGGATACGACTGAAGCGACTTAGCACAGCACACAATACATATGTGATACTCATTTTCTTCATCTTTCTCAACATGCCCATGATCTTACACTTCTGATACAAATTTTAAGGAGAGGAAAAAGGCCCAGGAAATCGAGCTATTCTCCAATAAGACCACCTAACCCATCGTATCTTGGGCAGAGATGGTAGGAATGGCCAAATGTTTTCCTGCTTCCTGTCTTTGACAAGCTTCCTGAATGAGTTAGACTTATTGCTTACTTTTTTTTCAATCAGACATCTGCTGCCAACATTTCATGCACCCCAAAATTCCCTATAACAACCCTCTTTTTCTCTCATATTTAGGCATGTATGTGTATGCTCGGTCCCTCAGACATGTCTGACTCTTTGCGACCCTATGGAATAAGGCCTGTCAGGCACCCCAGTCCGCGGGATTTCCCAGGCAAGAATACTGGAGTGGGTTGTCAATTCCCTCTCCAGGGGATCTTCCTGACCTAAGGATTGAACCCGTGTCTCCTACATTGGCAGGCAGATTCTTTACTGCTGAGCTATAGAGGAAGCTCATTTTCAGACATACTTCATTTTATTGTGCTTTGGAGACATTTCATTTTTTATAAATTGGAGGCTTGTAGGAACCCTGCATTGAGCAAATCTATTGCCATTTCTTCCAAAAGCATTTGCTCACATCATGCCTCTGTGTCACATTTTGATAATTCTTACAGTGTTTCAAACTTTTCATTATTAATAATAACACATACAATATTATTAATAAAATATATTTGGCATGGGGATTTGTGATCAGGGCTCTTTGATGTTACTACTTGGATGGTCAGCATTTTTTAGCAATAAAATATTTTAAAATTAAGGTATGTACATTTTTAAGATAGAATGCTATTGCACTGACATATATTTACTAAAATGTGTAAAAAATATGTACACTTTTAAGACAGAATGCTATTGCACTGACATATATTTACTACCATGTGTAAAATAGCTAGCTAGTGGGAAGTTGCTGTGTAGTACAGGGAACTCAGCTCGGTGCTCTGTGATGACCTAGAAGGGTGGGATGGGGAGAGTGGGAGGGAGGCTCGAGGAGGAGGGGATATATGTATCCTTACAGCTGATTCACTTTGTTGTACAGCAGAAACTAACACAACAGGGTAAAGCAATTATATTCCAATAAAGATTTTAAAAATTTAAAAAGCTCTGATACATTCAACAACATGAAAAAAAGACAGAATGTTATACACTCTTAATAGACTACCAGTATAGTGCGAACATAATTTTCATATGTACTGGGAAACCAAAAAATTCATGTGACTCACTTGACTGCACTATTTACTTTATTGTGGTGGCCTGGAACTGAACTCACGATATCTCCGAGGTATGTCAGTAGAAAGCCCCAAAGCCCTAGGGATTTTCTTGTCTCTTCTGCTGCAATCAACACAGCTGGTCTGTCTTCCCAACTACCTGTCTACCACGTCTGCCTCCTTCTCTGCTCCTCCTTCTCCCTCTGTTCCCTAGCTGTGGGTGCCTCTCTGACCCTGTGTTCCCGTCTGTGACACCGTCATGCCTACAGGGCTCAGTCACTTTCAGCTTTAACCAACCTTTTCTGTGGATGACTCTCAAATCTGGACAGGCAGTCAAGCTTTAAACATATCCCCATCTGTCTGCAAAGCAGTAGTTCTGCTTTGATGTCTTGCAGGAACCTCAACATGACTGAAAGAAGTTCTTCTCACTGGAAGCATCCTGCACTCCTGCAACGGCAGCACCATCGTTCCAGTCAGCAGTCAGCCGAGGACTCCCCTGGTGGTCCAGCAGTAAAGAATGTGCCTGCCAATTCAGGGGACACGGGTTCCACCCCTGCTCCGGGAAGATCCCACACGCCACGGAGCAGCTAAGCCAGTGCACCTCAGCTCCCGGGCCTGCACTCTAGAGTCCTCGAGCCGCAACTACAGAGCCCACACACCACAACTGCTGAAGCCTGTGTGCCCCACAGCCCAAGCCCCACAACGAGCAGCCAGCACAATCAGAAGCCCACACGCTGCAACTAGAGGAAAGCCCGAGTGAAGGAATGAGGACCTAGCATAGCCCAAAATAAATAAATAAAAATTCAACAGTCACAACACTGTAAGGCAGCTATATTTCAACTGGAAAAATTTTAAAAATAGTTGATAGTCGTGTTCTGGAATGTTCTTTTTCCTGGTGAAATAGACCGTAAGTCCATCTTTTCCTTCCTATTGCCACTATTCTAAGTGAGTCCCAAATTATCCCAGACTTAGAATCATCTCAAGGGACTTAGTCCATCACAATCAGGAACCTCCTCTTCTGCCCTTTTCCCCTTCTCTACCTCCTCCTCTTCTGCCCTTCCCTTCTCTACCTCCTCCCCCTTCTCCCTCTTCCTCTTGACTGTATTTTATTGAGACTCTATTATGGACTAAGAATTATCCCATCTAATCTTTACCAAGTAATGGACACGAATCCAAGCAAACTCCAGGAGACAGTGGAGGACAAAGGAGCCTGGCATGCTGTCTGTACGTGAGGCTGCAAAGAGCAAATCTTCACCTCAGCCCAATGAGGTGTTAAGACGAGCCTCACTTAACAAATAAGTAAAATAAGGACTAAGTCGAACAAGTCATTTCCCAGAGTCACGTATTTTAGTGGCAGAGTCAGGGTTTGAACCTGTATCTCCAAACTGATACTTTGTCTTACATGGGAGAGTTATGGTTCTGAAGTCAGTGAGCAAAGGAAAAATTGTATATACTCAAAAATAGATTTGAAAAACTCTTAAATCATCCATAAATTACAGTACACATGGTTTTGTGTGGTTAAACCTGAGGAGTAATAAGTGTATATAATGTGTGATACGAAAGAATTAGAATAGCATGGAGAAGGCAATGGCACCCCACTCCAGTACTCTTGCCTGGAAAATCCCATGGACTGAGGAGGCCCACCGGTAGGCTGCAGTCCATGGGGTTGCTGAGGGTCAGACACGACTGAGCGACTTCACTTTCACTTTTCACTTTCATGCCTTGGAGAAGGAAATGGCAGCCCACTCCAGTGTTCTTGCCTGGAGAATCCCAGGGACGGGGGAGCCTGGTGGGCTGCTGTCTATGGGGTCGCACAGAGTCGGACAAGACTGAAGTGACTTAGTAGCAGCAGCAGCAGCCACATCTGACACTGCTAACTGTCACATCCATTTCCCTCTCCCATCTTTTCTACAGGCAGAGCCAGTCTCCCATAAAATAGCAAAAGTGCTAGAGATTCATGTTTCTGGTCTTTCCTGAAGCTAGAAATGGTCATGTGACCCAGTTATGACCAATAAGAGGTAGGGGGAAGCCTGCTGGGAATTTCTGGGGAAGATTTCCTGGATTAAAAAGAAAAAAGCCTCCAATGGAGGTTTTCTCTGTCTGCCATTATATTTTTAATTTTGGATGAAGCTGTGAGTGAAGGAGACATGACAGCCACTTTGCAACCTTGAGGCAAGAAAGCCTGAAGTAAAAATACAACACACTGAGGAAGGTAGAAGAACATCACTGGGCTACTCTCTAGTCCTGGTCCACTGACTTGTGGATTTCTAAGTCAGGTGACAAAAGCCTCTAACGTGAAAGTTGTCTCTACTGTTACTTACAGAAAAAAAGGATTCCAAACTGATGTACTAAGATCTATGAATGGTTTCAGCTGACTCTTTGGAAAAAGTTCACTAAATGGAATGATAGGGAGAAATGACCTCACTATTCAATTACTATTTTCTTCCTTTTTCTTTTTATATATGTGCTAATTACATATCGATGATTCTGTGAAAGTCAAATTCGCATAAGATGTGATTCTGCTACACACTTTGCAGTTTCTTCTTTGAAAACATCCAGGCTACTCCCTACCAGTATAAACTCCTCAGTTTAGTTCATGAAGACCTCCCAGTCTGATCCCTTCTGTCCGTTAAATCTTATTAATATCCGATAATCTCTAGAATACCAACATGAAGCAAAAGAAACAACACCAGCCACATTTTCATGCCCAGAGCAAGACATAAGAATCTTGGGTTTCTTTCCTGCCTCTGTCCCTGATGCCAGAGTTTCATGTCCTGAAATTCTGTGGGTGGTCTCCAAATGTGCCCATGAGCAGTGAAAACAAAACAACCCACAGCCTATGTCCCTTCAGTACCACCTAGAAAAACTTGACTTCTGATATCAGAGCTTCATAAGGCTGAAGACACTCTTGGGAGCAAAGTATTCGATACTCGTTAGTCATGATGTCTCCAAAAGAGATTTACACATAAGTGAATCACACACTTAGAAAATGTACTCCAGGACCCTCCTGGTGGCACAGTGGATAAGAATCTACCTGCCAATGCAGGGGACACAGATTCAGTCCCTGGTGTAGGAAGATCCCACAGGCTGCGGCGCAACTACGCCTGAGCGCCACAACTACTAAATCTGCGCTCTGGGGCCCAAGAGCTGCAACTACTGAAGCCTGCGTGCAATCATTAATATGGAATTAGCACATATATGAAAAGAAAAAGGATACATCTGAATCAGTTCTAATGAAGTGGATGAAACTGGAGCCTATTATACAGAGTGAAGTAAGCCAGAAAGAAAAACACCAATACAGTATACTAACGCATATATATGGAATTTAGAAAGATGGTAACGATAACCCTGTATGCGAGACAGCAAAAGAGACACAGATGTAGAGAACAGTCTTTTGGACTCTGTGGGAGAGGGAGAGGGTGGGATGATTTAGGAGAATGGCACTGAAACATGTATAATATCATATAAGAAACAAATTGCCAGCCCAGGTTCGATGCAGGATACAGGATGCTTGGGGCTGGTGCACTGGGATGACCCAGAGGGATGGTATGGGGAGGGAGGTAGGAGGGGGTTCAGGATGGGGAACACGTGTACACCCATGGCGGATTCATGTTGACGTATGGCAAAACCAATACAATATTGTAAAATAATTAGCCTCCAATCAAAATAAATAAATTTAAATTAAAAAAATAAATAAATAAAAAGCTTTGGTTCAAGGGGAAAAAAAAAGAAAAGAAAAAGGAAGAACATAACAATTGAACAACGAGGTCAGTTCTTCCTGTCGTTCCATTTAGTGTTCTTCTGCAACAAGAGAGGCCGCTACAATGAGAAACCCACACACCACAACGAAAGAGTAGCCCCCACTCACGAGAAAGCCCTCGTACAGCAAAAAAGACCCAGCCCAGCCCAAATAAGTAAGTTTTTTAAAAAAGGAAATGTACTCCAGCTGCCTGGTTCTGTGTAAAACCACACACAGTAAGCCTGAGAACACACATTCGATCAGGCTCTTACCCTTCTGCACAAATCTGTTCATACATACCACTTTATTGATGCAAGGTAGCTAACGAAGCTGATTTCAATGGAGCTTTAGTCCATTCAGAGCTATGACACAAAAGATATGCCATAACTCCTGGAGTAGGACCACAACCAGGTGTAGGTATATTCCAGCCCCCAGTACATGCAACGGTTAATTAAGCTGACACTCCTACTGACCTCCAAAACTGCACCACGTCATCTAGACCGGCCATCATGCGTGGGCATTCAGGTAGGGACTTCACGACCTCTGGATCAGTTTATTTTTCAGTGAAACTTCCCGTAACAGTGGTAGGTCATAAGTACCATTGATTGGTTCATTCATTCAGAAACATTTATTGAGCACTTACTGTGTGCCAGGCACTACTCCAGGCACTGGGGAATACAACCTTGAGCAGAAGAAATGAAATCCCTGCCTCATGGTGTCTGACCTAGTGAAGAAGATGGGCAAAAAATAAATAGGTGAAGTATTCAACTTGTCAGAAAGTGCCGAGTATGTGGGAAAAAAATCAATAAATGAAAGAGGACAGAAAGAGTTGGGAATGTTAAAATTGTAAGTAAGGGATCAGAGAACCCTGGAGTAAAGTCTTGAAGATAAGAGAATGGATAGAGCAGATATGTGGGGAAAGAGCATACCAGCTAGAAGAACGAGAACTGCAAAAGCCCCGAGTTTTCAAACTTGCCTGACGTGTTCAAGGAACAGTAAGAACAGGAGCCTGGTGCAACTGAAGCCAAGAGAGTGAGGAGAACAGGAAGTGATGAGGTTGCGAGGTGATGCAGGTAGGTCCTTGTGGGCCAGGCTGAGGCCTCTGGCTTCTCCAGGGAGTGAACCACAGGAGGGATGGTTCACTCCGTGGAGAAGCCAAAGTAGAAAAGTGAGCAGAACAGTGATTTGATCTAATTTAGGTGTGAAAAGGATCCTTCTGGCTGCTTGTGTTGATAACAGACTGTGGGGAAGGAGGGCAGAAGCAGAGAGTCCTGGGCAGACATTGCTTTAACAACCCGGGCAAGAGATGATGACGGCCCAGCCCAGGGTGGAGACAGCAGAGGCGGAATAAGTCCTGAATGCATGTTAAAGTTGGAACCTATAGAACTGGGGGCTTCCCTGGTGGCTCAGATGGTAAAGAATCTGCCATGGATGGAGGAGACTTGGGCTCGATCCCTGCATCAGGAAGAAGCCCCTACAGAAGGGAAAGGCAACCCATTCCAGTATTCTTACCTGAGAAATCCCACGGACAGAGGAGCATGGTGGGCTCCAGTCCATGGGGTCGCAAAGAGTCAGACATTACTGCCATGTCCATGCCAGGAGGCATCAAGATTGTTGGTCAGAGCTCCTGGAAGGACAGAGCTGCTGTTCACTGTCAGGGGAAGAGCTGGAGGGACAATGTTGGATGATTAGGAGCTTGGTTTTGGATGGTGAACTCCTCCTCCAAAGTGGGATTTTGAGAGAGGTCCAGGTTGGAGATGTAAGTTTGGGAAATAGCAACATAGAAGGAGCATGTATTTATTTATTTTAAAACACTTTAAAATTTTTATTTCTTTGCATGTGCCAGATCTTAGCTGCAGCATGTGGGATCTAGTTCCCTTACTAGGGGTCAAACTCAGGCCCCTGGCATTGGGAGCACAGAGTCTTAGCCACTGGGCCACCAGGGATGTCCCTAGAAGGAGCATTTAAACTCTTAAAGTTGGATGAGATAGCCAAAGAGCTGAATATAACCAGAGAAGTCATGAAAATGGGTTCTTTGTTTTCCTTAAATGACCCCCCTCCCTCGATTTCTTCTCCCCCTCTCCCAAGTTCTCAGTTTCATCCTTCTACTACACAACCCCACTGAAGGTGGCAGCCTTCTGTCTCTGGATCAGGCCCAGGTGTTTGGAGAGAGGAGAGGCTGTCCAGCTTCTACAACCTCTGTCACAACACGGCATCAGCAGGTCCTATAGTTCCTTCTGGCATAAATCAAAGCACAGTGTCTTTTCAGCTGGCAGCCTCCACCTTGGCCCCAGGCACCCACTTGCTTCCCGTTCCACTGAGATTTCCTTTGCCCGCAGGACAGCTGTCTCCCTGCCTTGGTGAGAAGNCAACCTCTGTCACAACACGGCATCAGCAGGTCCTATAGTTCCTTCTGGCATAAATCAAAGCACAGTGTCTTTTCAGCTGGCAGCCTCCACCTTGGCCCCAGGCACCCACTTGCTTCCCGTTCCACTGAGATTTCCTTTGCCCGCAGGACAGCTGTCTCCCTGCCTTGGTGAGAAGAGAGCAGTCATCAGCCCTGAAAACTATAGAAGCAGTGACCAGATGCCTCTTCAGAGGCCGGCTGGCATTTGTCACAGCAATTCAAGAGGACAAGATCTCTATCAGCCCCCAAACCTGCAGAGAGATAGATGGCAAGGTCTTCTCCAGCCACACAGGGAAAATGGCCAAGAAGCTCAGTACAGAACAACGTCACCTGGCCATCTGGCCTTCTCTCAATCCTGCCCCACCCCAGGCGGGGGCAGAGCGAGAACAGAGGACACTTTTAGAAAAGCAAGTGTGCTGGGCGCTGTCCCGGGTGCTGAAATCTCTAACCCACTGGGAGTCTGGCTATTACTCCTTGTGTTGATTTGGGATTCCCTGAAAGGAGATCCAAGACAATGACTTTTGGGAGGCCATGGAATTACAAGAGAGTGAAGCAAAAAGTTGGTAAAGTGTGTACCAATGAATAGGTTTTATTGTGAGCAATTGGAATTCAATCCTGCTGAGACTCTTTAAGAGGCTGTAGAACAAACCTCTGAGTTTTCTCACTGAACAATGGGAAAGCGAGGGTATTTATACATCAGCATCCTTGCTCATTTGTTGAGGGCTGCTCCTGGCTGGTGTTCAATGTCTGTCACATGGGCCGAACAAACTCCTATGATTCTGGAGAAGACTCTGCATCAGAGATGAAGACAGATGAGTGTACTGGAGGTGCAAAGAGGTGAGCTGCATAGGAACTGCCCACTACAGTCACAGGTATACCCAGAGGTGAGATGAATTAATGAAGAGTGGGACATGTGCAGCCACAACCACACTCCACCAAAAGAATCTGTTTTAACTTTCCCTTCAGTTCACCAGCTCCCATTTATGAAGCACTCAAACAGCTTCAGGGGCACAGGTCACAGTATCTGCCTCTTATTTTGCCTCCTCTATTCCCAGGTGGCTCAGGGTTAAAGAATCTGCCTGTTAAGCAGGAGATGCAGGCTCCATTCCTGAGTTGGAAAGGTCCCCTGGAGGAGGAAATGATCACTCTTCCCAGTATTTTTGCCTGGGGAAATCCCACGGACAGAGGAACCCGGCAGGCTACAGTCCATGGAGTCACAAAGGAGCTGGACACAACTTGGTGAGTAAACAACAGTTCCCTACCACAGCTGTAAGAGGTACACACTCTCACTACTCATATTTTCCAGGTGAGAAAACCAAGGTTCAGAGAGATCAGCTCACATTCTCAAGTTCATCAGTGGCAGACAGTCCCATGACTTTGAGGCCCAGGTCTTAGCTATGTAGACTAAGCCACTTTCCCATTTTTGGAAACCTACATTGCCCAGTTCTTTCCTGCCACCATGGAGCCCAAGATGAGGGGGAAAATGAAGGACTGCCTGCTGACTTCCCTGAAAAACTTGACTTTAGGGAAAATGGGCTCAAGAGAAATGGATTCGGGATCTGTATCTGCCTGAGTTCAAATCCTGGATGCACTATTTTGAGGTAGGTGAATTTGGGCAAGTTATTGACGTCCTTTGAGCCTCAGTTTCTTCATCTGTGAAGTGGGGATAACAATGGTACTTAACTCAGAGGGTCGTAGGAATTAACTGAGCATATATTTATATATTTACATATCATGTTATAACTGCCTTGTAAGTTCTAAAGTGTCGATATTGTCACTGTTCACAATAACAAGTATTATGTTCATAAGGATACTGGGCTGAATATAGCTCTTTGTCTGAACTTAATTTGACCCAGGGATATCTTAGACTTAGGGATGTGTCCTAGCAGGGCAGCGGAGACCCTAATCTGCCATTTACTAACTGTGGGACCCTTCGTAAGTAGCTTGATCTCTCTGAGCCTCAAATTCACCTCTAAAGAAAGGTCTTGTGAAACTGAAAAGTGATAACACACATGAAACTGTTAATATAGTGCTGGCACCCAGTAAGTGCTCAATAAATGATGAGAACAAAAACCATGGCAGCCAGCATCATTATCATCGCTGTCGCTCCAAGATGGACAAACAAGCTCCTGCTGCTAGGAAGTGAAGCGATTCGTGATGGAACACGGTTCAGCAAATATCTTGACAACCAAATGCTCTGAACACTAAAAAGATCGATGCTCTCTCAACGACAAAACTCTCTGAGTGATAAAAAGCATTTGTGTCACAGTGGGGAATCTTTCTAGTACCAGGGGTGACTGACTGATCCTCTGCTGGGGGGTGGGGTGGGGATTAATGCAAAGAGACATTAAAATAAAATGCTGCTGGCATTTATAGGGGCCGTTAGTTGGTCCTGTGAGTCAGAATGCTAGTTGTGGTTTATTGTTGTTGTCTGGAATGCTGCTTTCATTTGCAGGCAATGCAGGAGAGGCTGAGGAACAACTACATGTGCTGTTCAATTAGTCAAAAAAGCAAGAGAACGTGAGAGGTGTGTGACTCTGGCCAAGTTACTCTGACCCTTCTGGTGCTCAGTTTCTTCAACTATTTAAGGAAAAAAAAAAAGGGAAATTGGAATTTCTCTCTGAGGCTCCCTATTTCTCTAGAAAGGGATCACAGGCTGGGTATTTGGGGAGACAAGGGGAAGAGAAGGCAAAGCTCTGATGGTGGAATCCAAGGGGTGGCATTAGTTATCTATACCACCCCCACTGACCTCCAAACTGGGACACCAAGACTCCTTGACACGAATATACCTTCTGACTTCGGAAGACTTCTGATTACCCACCATCTCAACGTGACTTTGGGCAAATTAATCTCCCCTCTGTGTCTTTACTCCCTGTGAGTAAAATAAAAGGGTTGGGCCTGCCAGAGTCCACTGAGTCCTAACATTTAGTGATGCTATGAAAATAAAGTCAACGTCCTTTCCTGCTGGAAAAACTTGAGGCTTTTCCTCACCTCTGTCCTTAACATAAAGCTGCCCAAAGCCTGGGGTGGTTCATAGGACCTTTCAAAAAAGGAACCTTTGTTTTCTTATAGACACAAAACATGAGAGCAGGTAAAGACCTACTCAACTGCCCCTTGTCTGCCTTAGCTGCTGTCAGGGTATCTGGACTGGGTATCTGGGTATCAGGGGATCTAGACTCCTGGACTGTTCAACTATTTATATCAATGCAGTGGCCCCCATCTCCTTAAACAGCTTGGTAAACTCCCTAGGGGGCTTCTCAGGTGGCTCAGTGGTAAAGAATCCATCTGCCAATGCAGGAGACATGGGTTCAGTCCGCGGGTCATGAAGAGCTCTTGGAGAAGCAAAAGGCGACCTACTCTTCTTCTTGCCTGGGATACCCAGTGGCCAGAGGAGCCTGGTGGGGCTCAGTCCATGGGGTCACAAATGAGTTGGACATGACTTAGCGACTAAATAGCAAAACCAGATTTTTCCAGAACACTCTGATTATCAGAAATGTTACCACCTTCCAGGTTGGCAAACATTTATTTTACTGATCACCTACTATATGTCAGGTCCAGGGCTAAGCCCATGAATTAAAAAAAAACAATCATCTTCGCTCCTACCCTGGCAGCATTTGCAGTCTCTTTTCTTAACATGCACAAGTGTATTATTTGACTTCTTTGATGTATACATATATTTAAACATTACAGTAAGAGCTCTGTTATCTCAGAAATATAGCCAAGCTTCTCAAATCTTCCTCTTATATATTTTCCGTTTAATGATCAAATTTCAAATACAATTGGAGGATGCTATAAATAGGGTTGATCAACTACAAAGTTAAAATGTCTCTGAGGCATTGAGCTACACAGAACACACAAAAATCCACGGGTAAGATCTTTTTCACCAAATGTCACACCAAAAGATGGCCAAAACATTGGTAATCCCTGAAAAGTGAATGGTATTTTAATGCTGCAGATTGCTTTGAAATATGAGAACACAATGTTTTAATCAGAAAGCACACATTCAAGTCATCTTTGTTTCAATGTCAAATTAATACACTTGAGTCCCCTTCCCCCAAGAACACAAAATTACGAGTTTATTGCATTTCCCATTGCTGACATTGCACAGAAGTCTAGGTGCACAGGGACACTAAAGTCTCTCTCTCTGTTCCTCGCTTATAACCCAAGAGGAGACCCAACAGCCCCTTGGAATTTGAAGTAATAAAATTTGAGCTATGTGCCTGATCTGAAGGAGACAGAACCACCAGACAGTAAGAAAGAAGGGTTGATTACTGGAGAAGTAGGACAAAAGCAAAAGAAAGGAAAAAAGAAGACAAATAAAGAAGGGAAGGAGAAGGGGTTAAGAAATGAATAGAATCCACAGCAGGGGCTCCTTGCAGCGTTCAAATCAGGACCCCACTGAGACTCTGATGAAAACTACAGACCAGGAACACACACAGACACACACACACAATTTTGGCATGAAATTTCAGATGGCTCATGGATCCCATTAATTCCAACTACGAGCTTGCATCCTTAGGACCAATCTGCCCCAGAGGAAGACTCTCTCCTCTAGAGGTTCATCAAATATCAGGGACCTGAGAATAAGAGATCACCTTGTTGTAACTGAGTAGTGGATAGAAACATCCAGGCAGCAGACTGGCCTATCCAGTGGCTGCCTTTCAACTTGTGTGTGTCTGTGTGTCTTAGTCGCTCAGTCGTGGCTGACTCTTGGCGAACCCATGGACTGTAGCCTGCCAGGCTGCTCTGTTCATGGAATTCTCCACACAAGAATACTGGAGCAGGGTGCCATTCTCTTCTCCAGAGGATTTTCCCAACCCAGGGATCAAACCTGGGTCTTCTGCATTGCAGACAGTTTCCTGACTATGTGAGCCACCAAGGAAGCCCTGCCTTTCAACTTACTAATCACTTATTGAGACTTACTATATGCTCAACAGTATATGAGCTTCCCTAGGTGTTTCAAGAACCATGTTACAGAAAACAGGGGTTTTGAAGGCTTCCTCCTCCCATCAAGGTCAAGCCAGCCTCTAGCAGCAGAAGTTAGCCCCCAGGGAGCATAAGTTGGTACAACCACTTTGCAGAGCAATTTGGCAGGATCTAGTGAAGCTGGGAATGCATAGAGCATACAACTCAGCAATTCCACTCCTGGGCATATGCCCTAGAGAAATGCACTCACAAGAACGAGGGGACAGCTTTGTTCAAAATAGCACAAAGCTGGAAACAACCCAAATGTATAAATACATGGTAGAATGTTCACAGCACAGAATACCATGAAGCAGTGAAAACGGATGGATGGATGGGACCATTCTTGTCAAGCAGATTAAGCTCATGCTTCTTACACTTATCTAATTAAACTGTAACATAAGCATCATATACTTCTTATATTCTTATATAAAAGTGCAAATACATAAACGGAAACGATGAGAACAAAATTCAGGGAAGTGCTTCTGGATGGAGAGAAAAGAATGGGGCCAGGAAAGGGAATGCAGGGGCTTACACAGTAGTAAACAGGGTGCATTTTTAAGAAAAAAGTTATTATTGGAGTATAGTTGATTTACAACGCTGTGTTGGTTTCAGGTATAGAGCAAAGCGAACTGGCTTTGCATATACACACATCCACTCTTTTTAGATTCTTTTCCCACATAGGTCATTACAGAGTATTGCGTAGAGTTCTCTATGCTGTACATAAAGGGTTTGCTTTCTTCGGTCACCAATATGCTTACTTGTATTGGCTGTGTATTTTACTGCAACTTCCTGTGCTTTCAAGGACAGTTGAAATATACTGTTTTCTTAGTCAAAAAGAACCTTTGGTGAAATATGGATAAAACTTTTTTACTAGATATTCCTAAAGTTTCTGATTGAAGAAAAAAAAGGAAAAGATAAAAGAAAATCAAATGATGTATTGTTGAATCTGTGTAAAGGTTAATCTACTTGAACAGGTAGTCTTTGAACGGAATATCAAATTCGTAATCATGTCAAGGTTTCATTTCGATGGCAGTTTGCCCCATCACCTCCCTGTGCTCACCTCCTCCACTTTTCCCCTCACCCACTCTGCTCCAGGCATGCTGGCCTCGTCACTGTTCATCAAACCCACCAGACGCAGCTCAACCTCCGGCCCTTGGCACTTGCTGCTCTCTCTGCCTGGCACTCTCGTCCTTCAGCTCATGGCTTATTCACTCACTTCCTTCAGGTTTTCATTCAAATACCGATGCTAGTCTTCCCTGACTTCTAGCCCTCCTGCCCATAAGACACCCCATGCCTTCTCTGCCTTATTTTTTCTCTAAAAATATCTCATCAACATCTAACACACTAGATATTGTATTCATTCATGCCTCTTATCTTTCTTCACCACTAGAATGTCAGCACTACAAGAGGAGGGATTTTTGTCTGTTTTGACCACTGCTGTGTTCCAGAGCATATAGTAGTTGCCCAATAAATAGTCATTGGATGAATATTGTTCATTCAATATTTGCATTCTATTCACTCAGTGAATATTTGTTATATGATTTGCTATATGATTCTCCACTTCTTTTAGAATTTGTTACATGGGCATTTCTTACATGATTCTCCACTTCTTTTAGACTTATTCTATTATACCTTTTTAGAAATGATTATTTCTATCACACCTTTTTTTATAATGCATTTTTAAACAACAACAACAAAGTCAACCAGTGAGCTGTCGCACACACAAGTTTCCTAGTAAAGCAAAGAGAAACGTGCTCAATGCCATGATATGTCCAAGGAACCTGCTAAGGTCATGAGGTGAAGGACCGCGGGCACAGCGAACAGAGCCTCCGTCAAAACAGCAGGGCCAGCCCTCGTAACAGACCACTCAAACCTGAAAGCCTCTACCGAAACAGCCCAACTGACACAGCTCCTTCTGTGAGAAGCAGCGTTGCTTTAAACAGCAGATACATTTAAAACCTGAATTATGAGAGGCCAGCCAGCAGAGCAGGGCCACTAAGACCCATGACATCTGCCAGGAGAGAAAGGACCCGGAGCAGCAACAGGGCCCAGAGGAGAAACAGAACCCCAGGGAAGAAAACTTGGAGAAGGAAAGGGCAACCCACTCCAGTACTCTTGCCTGGGAAGTCCCATGGACAGAGGAGCCTGGCGGGCTACAGCCCACGGGGTCACAGAGAGCTCAGTCCATGGGGTCACAAAGACACGACTTAGCGACTAAACAACAGAGAGAACTGTGATTCCCACACAGAAATGATCCCATCAGTTCAGCTCAGTTCAGTTGCTCAGTCGTGTCCGACTCTTTGTGACCCCATGAACTGCAGCACGCCAGGCCTCCCTGTCCATCACCAACTCCCGGAGTTCATCCAAACCCATGTCCATTGTGTTGGTGATGCCATCCAACCATCTCATCCTCTGTCGTCCCCTTCTCCTCCTGCCCTCAATCTTTCCCAGCATCGCGGTCTTTTCAAATGAGTCAGCTCGTCACATCAGGTGACCAAAGTATTGGAGTTTCAGCTTCAACATCAGTCCTTCCAATGAACACCCAGGACTGATCTCCTTTAGGATGGACTGGTTGGATCTCCTTGCAGTCCAAGGGACTCTCAAGAGTCTTTTCCAACACCACAGTTCAAAATGCATCAATTCTTCGGCCCTCAGCTTTCTTTATAGTTCAACTCTCACATCCATACATGACCACTGGAAAAACCATAGCCTTGACTAGATGGACCTTTGTTGACAAAGTAATGTCTCTGCTTTTTAATATGCTCTCTAGGTTGGTCATAACTTTCTTTCCAAGGGGTAAGCGTCTTTTAATTTCATGGCTGCAATCACCATCTGCAGTGATTTTGGAGCTCCCCCCCCCCACAAAATGATTCCATAGAGGATTATAATCCCATAGAGGAAAACTGGGCTCTCATATAGGAGAGCTATGAGGAAGGTCTCCCAATGAATAGGGCTCTTGGGAGAGAAGAAAAAGACTTAGCTCGGAGGGGAGGATTGAATAAGCAAGGGAGTCCGAAATCATCACAAAATGGTAAAGCCTATACTGGGACTGGATAAAGGGCTTTGGGGTCAGTAATGGAGACTGGCTGACTATCCACCAAATCCATTTCCATTTCCTTCTAAGCTCAGTGTGCTGTTTCCCAGCTTCCCTGAGCCATATATGGGCATGTGCCTGAATTCGAGCAGAAGTCTGTATGAGCGAAAGAGGTTATGAGCCAGGTTCTAGCCAGGACTCTACAACCGCCTCCCTGCCCCAAGCATCACCATCCACATTCATGTCTCTTCTATGATTTCCTGTAGACACGTAGACCCAATCTGTGAGTCAACAATAGGGAACCACAATGTATACTGAGGGCCTGGGTCCCTCAATCACTGTGCAGAGGAAAGAAGCCTGCCAACGAGAAACAACTGCTTTGATCTTTCAACGAGCAAGAAATAAAACTTCTGTTGTGTTTAAGTCATTACCTAGTTTTGGATTTTGTTGTTGCTGTTATAGCAGCTAGAGTTACCTTATACAAGGTGGACGGTATATACACTTTCACCTTTTACCTTTTACCTCTGGTTCATTGCATCAGATCTGAAACCTCCTCAGAGGCATTGATTGCACCTTACTTCAACTGGTTTCCTCCATAATCCCACCACAATCTCTTGCACCCTGAAGTCCTCAAAAAGCATTTACCAATTTAAAGTAAAGGCAGGGTATTCCCCCAAGCAAAGCAAAAGGACCACGTGTGCACAACAATTACAAACTTGAGTTCTGGAATGATATCATCTCAGGTTCAAATCCCAGTTCCATCACTCACTAGCTGGGCGATCGCAAGCAAGTTCCTTCTATGCTTCCGATTCTTCAGCACTCACGTGGGAATATTAATGTTTCCTAATTCATTGGATTGTTGTGAGGATTAAATGAGAGAATGCACGTAAAGCACTTTGGAAGCAGTCCGTTCTAATAAGCTATTATTCTAATTGTAACAGAAAGCATCTGCTGTGATCTCCAGCTGAGAGGAGGAGGTGAGGGGGTTTGGGTAAGACAGCAGAAGCATGCTGAAGAACATAGGGGCCCAGCATTTCTGAGCCCAGCCTGGAGGTCACCAATCCTTATGATTCCAGAGTTCTCATCCTTCAAGATAATTCTAAGAAACACAGTACAGGCCACTTACCCCGTTAGCACCACCACGAAGTCCATCACATTCCAGCCATTCCTCAAGTAAGAGCCTTTATGGAAGGCAAACCCAAGGGCGATGATTTTAATTCCAGCCTCGAAACAAAAAATTCCAATGAAGTATGGTTCTGTGTCATCCTGGAAGGGGGAGAAGGGAAGATTAGTGTCTTTGGCTGGGCAGAGGGCCGCATGAACAGGGAACCACCCACTAAGAATCTCTACCCACTTCCCCTCACCTCTGCAGACTTTCCAGGCCTCACCGCGCCTCATTGCATTCTGCCTGGAGTAACCTTGTCCAAAGGCTACTGCGAGAAAAACAGAAGCGTGGGGAAGACGACGCCTTTCCATATGGCCAACTTTACACACTACTTAGGCCACCATGTGTGACTATTTCAATTGAAATGAAGGGATTTCCTCGTGGTCCAGTGGTTGGGAATCTGCCTGCCAATGCAGGGGACACGGGTTCGATCCTTGATTGGGGAAGATCCCCTATGCCATGGGGCAACTAAGCCTGAGTGCCACAACCATGATGCCTATGCACCTAGAGCCTTGCTCTACAACAGGAGAAGCCTCTTTAATGGAGGCCTGTGCGCCGCAATGAAGAGTAGCCCCCACTCACTGCCACTAGAGAAAGCCCACCAGAGCAACGAAGACCCAGCACAGCCAAGAATAATAAATATATAACAAAAAATAAATTTAAGTGAAATAAAACAAAAGACTCAGTTCTGCTGTCACGTTAGTCCCATTTCCAGTGGCTAACATATTGGACAGTGCAGATGTTGGATATTTCCACCACTGTAGAAAGTTCTACAAGAAAGCGTCAGTTTAGAATGTTTACTTATCACATACATCATCGAGGACCCTGGGGTTGGTCCCTGTGCACTGACCTCTCCTCCAAGCCCCCAAATCTGACACTTGTGATGATTCTAAGCTGGTATGCACCGGTACAGCAGTTCAGGTTGAGAAAATATTGGAATGAATACTTCTGCACTGGCTGGTAAATGGCTAATGTTCCAGCTCCCAGCTCCCTGCCAGACCTCCGGCCAGGTCTGGCTTCCAGCTGACACTCTATAGTATTAATACTCGGAATTAAGCTATAAGCTTTGTTCCATCAGAGCCCCTCCATTGCTATCTCCCTCATCTGTTAATGACAATACTCAAGCTTCAGTCATTTTCATTCTCCTTCCACGAGCTTTCCCATACCAGCTCACCATCACTACCACTATTTGCTTACTATTCTTTCAACAAACTCTTTTTACTTAGCCTGATCTTAAGCAAAAACAAACGGAAAAGTTTTAAGTCACTGTTTTTCTGGACTAGTTATATTTTTAGGAAACACATTATAATACATGACTGCATGCATACGTGCTGCACTGTCTGACTCTTTGTGACCCCATGGACTGTAGCCCACCAGGCTCCTCTGTCCATGAGATTTCCCAGGCNACGGAAAAGTTTTAAGTCACTGTTTTTCTGGACTAGTTATATTTTTAGGAAACACATTATAATACATGACTGCATGCATACGTGCTGCACTGTCTGACTCTTTGTGACCCCATGGACTGTAGCCCACCAGGCTCCTCTGTCCATGAGATTTCCCAGGCAAGAATACTGGTGTGGGTTGCCATTTCCTACTCCAGGGGATCTTCCTGACCCAGGGATCAAACCCGCGTCCCCTGCATTGGCAGGCAGGTTCTTCTGCAGCACCACCTTGGAAGCCCGATACATAACTATTAACATATTAAGAGCCTTGAGATCATCAATATTATGTGGATTAGGAAGGAGTGACTTCTAACATCTCTCTCTCCCTACACTTGCGTTTTGAAAACTGGCTTTGAAATGGTGATGGGAAGGAGCAAGGTCTCCTTCTTGGGGTTGTCAGAATGCCAGGAGGCAAACCAGGGGGCTGCGGGATAGCTTGGGGCATCGAGAGAGAACTTAGTGCTGCTTTACAGCTCTGCAGAGTTCCACCAGATCAAACTGGATTTTGACTCCAGAGCTGATATTCATGTATAGTAAAGCTGGGGAAAAGAGAAACCAGCTAAAGGATACCCTAAGCAAGCAACCACGCAAAAGTCAGAATGTGGGACCTTCCTTAGGGCACCTGGACTGGTTTCTGCAGAGTCAATGGCAGGAGGGAAGATAACTGCCTTAGATTAAAAGCCTTAACATCAAATCTAGACCATGTACGGATCTTGGTTCAAACAAAACAACCTGTAAGATGCCATTTCTGAAGGAGTTGTGGGTATTTGATTACTGGCTGGGTTTTGATGATTCCCAGGAACCACTGGTGTGTTGCATGTCAACATGTCACTGGGGTGATGCAAGAAAGCACCTTTTTTGGCCACTCTATGTGCCTTGTGGGATCTTAGTTCTTCAGTCAGGGTTTGAATCCAGGCCATGGCACTGAAAGCACCAAGTCCTAACCACTGGACCACCAGGTAAGTCCCAGAAAGTGCCCAAATTTTGAGCAACGCAGACTTAAGTATATGGCAGGGAACTGACATATTGCTTGGGATTTGCCTTAACATACTTTGGCCAAGAAAAAAAACCAAGGAAATAAAAAATGAAAGGAAACATGAAGCGAGTCAAAATCTTGATATTTGTTGTCTCTGGATGATGAGTTTGTGAGGGGTTCATGGTACTGTTCTCCATGTATTTATATATGAACTGTGGTGTTGGAGAAGACTCTTGAGAGTCCCTTGGACTGCAAGGAGATCCAACCAGTCCATTCTGAAGGAGATCAACCCTGGGATTTCTTTGGAAGGAATGGTGCTAAAGCTGAAACTCGAGTACTTTGGCCACCTCATGCGAAGAGTTGACTCATTGGAAAAGACTCTGATGTTGGGAGGGACTGGGGTCAGGAGGAGAAGGGGACGACCGAGGATGAGATGGCTGGATGGCATCACGGACNCCCTGGGATTTCTTTGGAAGGAATGATGCTAAAGCTGAAACTCCAGTACTTTGGCCACCTCATGCGAAGAGTTGACTCATTGGAAAAGACTCTGCTGCTGGGAGGGATTGGGGGCAGGAGGAGAAGGGGACGACCGAGGATGAGATGGCTGGATGGCATCACGGACTCGATGGACGTGAGTCTGAGTGAACTGCGGGAGTTGGTGATGGACAGGGAGGCCTGGCGTGCTGCGATTCATGGGGTCGCAAAGAGTCGGACACGACTGAGCGACTGAACTGACTGATATAGAGCCAAGATATTAAAATTTATAAGAATTTATAATATAGAAACTGTACTGAAGCATGTTTAATTCTATAATAATAATTTTACATGACCAGATTCCTAAAGTTAAAGGGAGAAATCAAAACCCAATTTGTTCTATGTCCCCCTTCACTCTCAGCCACACATTCAGTTCCGTCTATACAGTTCTTCAACAGTGGTTGCCAGAGCAAAGCCACAATCACCACACTGTGGAATTGCCAACAAACACAACACACACTAGAAGGAAGGAAGGATGGCCCTGCCACCTGGCTTTTCATCACTGAACCTGTTTTTCTGTCTTCTGTTCCCCCTTTCATCTCTTATCACAAAACAGGGAGATTGCACTGGCAAGCTAAGTTGATATCAATAAGTGATAATCTGATAAAGTATCATGATGTCCTGCGTTTTTCCCTGTTAGGGTTATCATTAAGGATGTCAATAAAGTTACAGGTTAAGTTTCAGATTTCAAAAGGAAGACTTTGTTATTCTGGAAACTTTATAATGTTTATTATTAATTTACTCCCTCAAGTGCCAATTAAGCTGTTGTGCCCACAATGGGTTTGGAATTCTTTGGGGAGATGATGAATCTCTAAAAAACATTTCAAGTTTCTGCATCTTTTTAATGTTTACGCCTGGAGCAAAGCCTGGTTTACACTGCCCAAGAGACATGTCTGCTAGGCATATTTTCTAGGGCAACCAACACCCCAGTTATAGCCTACACATTGTTCCCTATGATTTTCCTTCTTGAGTACCCTGTGTGTCTCAACTATAGATCCTGACACTATAGGATATACCACCTCTTACCTCTGAGCAATTATTTAAGAATAACATACACCCACTGATAAAATTCATGCATTTCCTTATCTATTACCAATCTTTCTGTACAGTGTTCATCCCCACACCCTTCCCTGGAGCTGTTAATAAACCATCTGCCTTGTCCATTATTCACCCAAGTTCCAGGGTGCTCCTGTGACTCAGGGCACTTCCACCAAGATGGGAGTGTGTCAACCAGAGGTGCTTCTACATTTACTATGCCTGAGATTTGACTTCTAAAGCCTCCAAGTGGATTTCAGGAGGATGAATGTCTACTACAAAGAAAGCCTTCTTTATATCAGGATCACCAGCACCCAGAATTCTGTTTTTATTTGGGATGGAAATGGGTGGCTTTACTGAGTGAGACTTAAGAGGTTCATATATATATATATATATATGACTTCCCTGGTGGTTCAGATGGTAAAGCATCTGTGGGAGACCCAGGTTCGATCCCTGGGTTGGGAAGATCCCCTGGAGAAGGAAATGGCAATCCACCCCAGTACTCTTGCCTAGAAAATCCCATGGGTGGAGGGGTCTGGTGTCCATGGGGTCGCAAAGAGTCAGACACGACTGAGCGACTTCACTTTCACTTTTCATACATATATATATATATATATATATATTCTTTGAATGAGACAGCTGTGTAGTAGAAATATCCTGTTTTCTTTTTAGCACTTACTCTTACCTCATAAAATATTGGTAAAAGAGTACACCAGGTCCCTCATAAATTTACTGAGACAGTTAAATAACACTGCAAGCACCCTGCCACCTTCCCTTTCTCCAAGAAATGCTGCAACTAATTAATGTGTCAACCACTGTGTTGCTCTCTAATTGGGAGAATTTTTGCAAAGGATTTCCTTAAGAAATTGTCCACTGAGAGAACCAGAAAGTGTTCTGATGATATTTTCCTCACTGGAATAAGTGTTATTTTCCTGATTTTACTCTCTACGTAATGGCAATATACGTCAGTCTACAACCTCAAGTGTACAAGAAAATATCACTTTATTTTTCTCTGATAGAAATTAATTGTTACTTTAAGATCTTAATATGCTTTGTGGCAGAAACATAACTTTAAACATAACTTGGCAGTCTCTCCTTTGCCTGTAGTGATTTATCTTAACGGGCTTATACAATATTAAGACCTAGTACAGACAAGGAGAGTCCATCTGATTCTTAATGTCAAAATATTGAAAGTATCTGAGTTCATAAAGAAAAAGATTCATGCTATCACCTTTTCTATTCATCCTTGTCCTGAAGTTCTTAGCCAATAAAATCAGGCAAGAAAAAAAATAAAGGCATAAGAGTTGGAAAAGAAAAAAACAAAATTATTTTCATTCACCATGATATAATTATGGTTGCAGACAACAAAAAAGAATCACAATAAATTACTGACTTTTGACACAATTAGCAAGATTTTTGGATATAAAAATCAGTGTACAATAATAATTTGAAATTTTATTTACTGGCAATAAAATTCAGAAAATGAAAACTTTAAAAAAGATACCATTTAGAGTAGCTTAAAAAATCAAATGCAAAATCTCTATGGTGAAATTGTAATATTTTATTGAAGGACATGAAAGAATAATTTAAAAGTAGAATTATAAGCAGATTGGAATATTTAATATTACAAGAAATGTTATTTGATTACAAATTAATCTATAAATTCTATCCCAATCAAAAGTCCAGCTGTGTGTGTGTTTTATATGTGATGCTTGAAAAACTGACTCTAAAATACATAAGGGATTCAAAGTTCTAATAACTGCCTATATACCAAATAAGAAGAATATATTAAATATTCCAATATACTTAACTGCCAATATACTAAAGAAGAAGAGGAATAATATCATGGGACTTAATTACCAGATACACAACTTTACTATAAAGCCTTACTAATAAAGATAATCAAGTATTGGAACAGGGATTAACAAACAGAGCAACCAATAAAAACAGAGAGCTTGAAAAAAGAATGATGGCCACATAGTCACAATATATGACTGAGTTTAATAATACAGATCAGCAGAGAGAGAATGAAATTTTTAAAATAAATTGTACTGGGACAATTGACTACATGTGTGGGAAAAAAATCCCTTTCCAGACATAAAAATAAATCAATTCCTGATGAATTAAGCATTTACATGTAAGAAATAAGATCTTCGAAGAAATTTAGGGAAGATTTCTTTTTACCTTGAGGGATAGAAAATTATTCCTTAAACAAGGCACCAGATGGGCAAATTATGAAGGGAAAAACTGGTAAATGGAATTATATTTTAAAAATACAAAATTTAACCAATTAATATAAAAAACAAAATAATGTAAATAAAAACACAAACTATAAATTTAGAAGACTTTTAAAACATATAATCAAAGAGTTACCAAGCAGTATATATAATAAGATAAAGTCAAACAGCACTATTGAAAAATGGTAAAGAGGAATGAACATGAATTCAAAATAGAAGAAATGAATGGCCTCAAAGCCTATTGAAAGATATTAATCTTTTTAGTAATCATGGAAGTATAAACTAAAATCACAATGAGATACAATTCATGCCCATAATGTTGGCAAAAACATAAAAGAATAATACTAAGTGTTGCCATGAAAATATAGCAGTCGATTCTCATCTCATTGAAACTAGATCCAAAAATGCATAAAACTACTTTGTAAAATCATGTAAGTAGGTTCAACATGCTGCCTAGTCTATGATTCAGAAAATTCATTACTAAGTATATATTCTGGAAAAAATGATCTTATGTGCACCAGGAAATATGTATGAGAATATTTACAATTATGCTGCTTGATGTAGCAATAAAACTGGAAAACCCCTACATGTATCTCAAAAGAAAAATGGAAAAATAGATGTGATATATCCATACCATGAAATATTATGTTGCCATGAAAAAGAATGTAAGTTGCATTCATCAGAACAGACAAATTTCAAATATATAAAAATCGAACCACCTAAAAATTCATGTAGTATGATTTTATTGTAATTACCTGAATCACAAAACCAGACAACTAAACAATTCCTAGAAAGAATTCCTAGAAAGGCTGATTTCTGAAAGCTATTAAGAAAAGTAAGGGAATAACTGACATACTGTTTAGGATGACCCTCCCCACAAAGGCCTATAGAGTAAAAAGATGAGAATAAAATGGAAATGGTAAACAAATTTTTTGCTTTGAGTGAAGTATATACTGATATATATTTCTTTAGTGTTTTTAGAGTTCATGTTTTCTGTGCCTTTCATTTGTAGACTTTATTCCTCAATAAAAAATCTTTTTCTGTTTATTTTTGCTTTTTAAAAAGAGTTTACAATGAACTATTTACACTTGATGTAGTAAACAACATTTATGAATGGAAAGTTTTAGAAAAATCAGTGCAGTAAATCAAAGTAGCATGACTAGGTTTGGTGATTTTAAAAAAATACATAATTAAAAAAGAAAGATGTATACAGCAAAGATCAGTACAAAGTGTGAAATTCTAAAGTCTATGAATGAGGTTTAATGGCCTACAATATATTTATGATCAGACAAAACGCAGAACATCTCCCCCACCAAAAAAATATCTACAATCAACTTGAATATAATGATATAACTCTTCTAATCATACTTCTTTCAACAAACATCTAGACAATATTTAGGTAAAATCAAGAATAAAATATTCAAACAGGAAAACACTTCATTATGATATAACACTCATGCACATGAAAGAGTCAAACATTGCACTTCATTGATGGTTATCAATAAAGAGAGGGGGAGACAAGGCCAGAGACTAGAAATGTAAGGAAGTAGGTGACTTAGAAAATATAAAAAATAAAATAAAAGACAAGGAAAGAAAAAGGAAGAGAGTTCTAACTACAACGACTGCAGGGTCACAGTTCAGTTCAGCACATTTTGTTCTCATGTTCCTATAATGTCCATCAGTGCTATGCTAAAAAGACTACTTGCAGTGGGTTGCCATTTCCTCCTCCAACGCATGAAAGTGAAAAGTGAAAGTGAAGTCGCTCAGTCATGTCCGACTCTAGCGACCCCATGGACTGCAGCCCACCAGGCTCCTCAGTCTGTGGGATTTTCCAGGCAAGAGTACTGGAGTGGGGTGCAACTGCCTTTTCCAAAGTATATCATGTACACTATTAAAAAATATTCTTTGATCTGTGGGAAACTCCTGTTCAAGTGGTTCAATTCAATTAAAAGAATACTACTTGGGAATTTATTATGAGGCAACCAATATCTGAGCTCCTAGGACTTGGAAGTCAACAAAATATGCTCCAGATTGCAATGAAGAAATCAACAATCCCAGTAGATGAGGTAAGCTCCATAGGAGAAGGATGTATAGGAGAAGGTCCATAGGAGAAGGATCCATAGGAGAAGGTCCCACCAAAGCACAGAACATTCACACCAAACCAAGCTAAGGGAGTCAGAGGAGGTTTCCCAGAGGAGGCAATTCCTAAGGTGAAGCTAAAAGGAGTTAGGGGAAGGTATGGATACCACAGTATTAGAATCAGGACAAAACCAAAAGGCACCAAATTAGATAAAACTATACCATGTTAGAAGAATGTTTTTAATACTCTAATGAATAATAGAGTACTTATTTTCAAAGGAACAGAATTCTGAAAGGAACAAATATAAGGTTATTAGGCATGAGAAAAAGTATATATGAAACAATCTAATTCAGGGTAAGTAGAAACTCAAGTCTTACATCAAAGGTATAAACTATTTAGGATGAACCATTTGTAATTGCTACATAATTTTAACCATGTTTGACGTACAGAAACAGCCTAACCTATGGTTCAACCTGATATAATGAAACAGACAGATTTGATTAGAACTAAGAACCTGGAAACATATATGACATATATATGTTTCCACATGGAAACATATATAAGAGGGTTAATGATTACATACTAACATATCCATACATTACATATATAGAAATCTTATTTATCAATAAGAAAATAAAGCCTCAAGAGAAAAAGAATAAGAGTCAAAGAAGCAATGCACAAAGGAAATGCCGGTGGCCAACAAGTACATCCAGGGACAGTTCATCTCAATGGTAATCAAAGAAATGCAAGTGAAACAGTACGATGCTACTTTTTGGGTATCAGATTGGCAAAGATTACTTATTTCTCAACTTCTCTCTTCACCAAACTTATCCTTCTTAGGCACAAAAAAACACCCAATGACATTTCTGCTCATTTTCTTCCAGTTTCTCCAAACTGCTGGATACCCTGTTGTGGAACTGAAAGGAAGTAGCTTCGTTTCTTTAACAGATTGTCCTTTACCACAAATATTTCCTTTGGCCCAGCTACTAAGCCCGAAATGTTCACACAGGCAGAGGAAGGCAACCTCTTCCTGTGAAAGTATCAACAGTTGGAATGATACCCACTGTGTAAAAAATATACCATTAACAAAAAAAAAAACCAAATATGGACAGTTATACAACAGAGATCAAAGGTACGCTGGCTTATTGAGATTCACCAAGACAATACGGGTGTGCTGTGCTGGGCTCAGTCGCTCAGTTCTGTCCTATTCTCTGTGACCCCACGGACTGTAGCCCACCAGGCTCCTCTGTCCATGGTGATTTTCCAGACAAGAATACTGGAGTGGGTTGCCATGCCCTCCTCCAGGGGATCTTCCCAACAAAGGGATTGAACCCAGGTCTTCCTCATTGCAGGCAGATTCTTTACCACCTGAGCCACCAGGGAAGCCCAATATGGGTGTAGTTAAATATTTGTCCATCTGGAACTTTTAGAAAATACAGTACTTATAAAAGAGAAACAAAAGGAAAACTTTATCTAACTGAAAAAAATTTAAAATGTATCTTTTTGCCAAGCACATTTGCTTGTGACTAGGGTCTCTATGGGGTCGCACAGAGTCGGACACGACTGAAGCGACTTAGCAGCAGCAGCAGCAGCAGGGTCTCAGAAGGGTGTCAAGCCTCTGAGGAGGTCTGGTATGACTTGGGAGACTGGTACAGACTCTGTAACATCCTAGGAAGAACAGTGGTGGGAATATTTAGTGCTGGTACCTCTGATGCTCAGAAAAAAATCTCTGAGAAAGGAATCTAGGTGGTGGAGCTGAAGGCAGACCGGGAGAAGAGGTTACAGGAGTAAAGGTGATTCATACTTTGTCAAATGTACCAATAACCAGCATGGGTGGAAATGACCCCCAAGTTCTTTGTGTGTGTGTGGTTTATTTTTTTAATATAAATTTATTTATTTTAATTGGAGGCTAATTACTTTACAGGAGAAGGCAATAGCACCCCACTCCAGTACTCTTGCCTGGAAAATCCCACGGACGGAGGAGCCTGGTAGGCTGCAGTCCATGGGGTCGCTAAGAGTCGGACACGACTGAAGCGACTTAGCAGCAGCAGCACATGAATTCTATTGGTGGGGGTTTAAAGAAAGTCTTTTTAATTACCACTTTTACTGTTGTCTACATCTCTCTGTATTTTTATAAGCTGGGGAAGTGTACCTTTCATGTTATTTTAGAAACTGTTGGATCTCTGAGCCATCATATTGCTTATATCTTATTAAGGCTATCGTGGTTTTTCCAGTCATCATGTATGGATGTGAGAGTTGGACTATAAAGAAAGCTGAGCACTGAACAGTTGATGCTTTTGAACTGTGGTGTTGGAGAAGACTCTTGAGACTCCTTGGACTGCAAGGAGATCCAACCAGTCTATCCCAAAGGAAATCAGTCCTAAATATTCATTGAAAGGAGTGATGCTAAAGCTGAAACTCCAATACTTTTGCCACCTAATGCAAAGAGCTGACTCATTTGAAAAGACCCTGATAGGAAAGGTTGAAGGCGGAAATAGAAGGGGATGACAGAGGATGTGATGGTTGGATGGCATTACTGACTCAATGGACATGAGTTTGAGTAAACTCTGGGAGTGGTGATAGACAGGGAGGCCTGGTGTGCTGCAGTCCATGGGGTCCCAAAAAGTCAGATATGACTGACTGAGCTACTGAACTGAACTGAAAGCTATTAAAAAGACAGGAGAAAACCATATTTAAGTGTACATGGACATTCTCAACAATAGTGAGGTATGTCTAAATGTGAAAAGGGTAATTATACAGGGGTTCACCCACCCCAAGGGGTTGAGAAGACGGTTTTGTTTTTAAAACAAGAGGTATGCCAAAATATTACAAAGTCTATGCATATTTGTGTTTGAAGCTTCAAGAAGAGTTGTGATTTTTAGAAGTCTGTTGTTTGGAAACATCTGTTAGCACCAACTGTACAGGAATTCAAAATCAAAAATAGCAGCCTGCTCTTTCTTGTTTGAGGCTCACTTTAGCAGGAGAACTTAAAACCAATGCAGCACTGGGGTGGGGGAGGGCAGGGGGAAGCACTGGATCAGTGTTCTTATCTAAGGAATACTAACAGTCCCACCTCAAAGTAGTTCATTTTCTTACACTACAAGTATAACCAGACTCTAAATATGGCTTATGTGACCAGACACCTTTCGGTCAGTTTCAGGTGTTATTCAAGGAGGCTTGGTGTACTGGATGACCAGCACTGCCAGCTACTCTCAACTGGTGAGACTGTTCCCTCCCCCAGGGCACTGCCAGAAGGTAGCTCTTCCACACTGACCATTCCTTTGCAGTTTCACTTTCAGCCACCTCTCCTCTTCTCTGGTGTTCCCAAAGCTTCCACGTATGATTCCTCCTCCGCTTGTAGCAAGAATTCCTTTCTTGGAAATGGTATCTACTCCTATATTTTTTAAATTAATTTTTATTGAGGTATCACTAGTTTACGACATTATATAATAGAAGTGTCATGTGTATAACATTATTATCTATTTCTTTATACATAACAGCTGCTGCTGCTGCTAAGTCACTTCAGTCGTGTCCGACTCTGTGTGACCCCATAGACGGCAGCCCACCAGGCTCCCCCATCCCTGGGATTCTCCAGGCAAGAATACTGGAGTGGGTTGCCATTTCCTTCTCCAATGCATGAAAGAGAAAAGTGAAAGTGAAGTCGCTCAGTCTGTCCGACTGTTAGCGACCTCATGGACTGCAGCCCACCAGGCTACTCCGTCCATTGGATTTTCCAGGCAAGAGTACTGGGGTGGGGTGCCATTGCCTTCCCCGATACATAACAGAAGGCACACCAAAGATTTAGTTGTAATTTGAAAACTAATCAATTGATTCCTTTTGCTCATTTTGTTACCATACAACTGATCCCCTTTATCCATTTTGCCCTCCTCCGCCCCATCCCTTTCCTTCTGATAATCACCACTCTGTTCTCTGGGTTTGTTTTGGATTGGTTTGTTCATTTATTTTGGTTTGTTGTTGTTGTTGTTGTTTTTACATTCCACATGTGAGTGGAATCACATGTATTTGTCTTTCTCTATCTAACCAACTTCACTTAACATAATAACCTCAAGGTCCAACCATGTTATCACAAAAGGCAAGGTTTCATCTTTTTTTTATGGCTATCTACTCCACTTTTAACTACTATCAATATTCAGAAGTTTAAGATGCCAAGCTGAGTGCACTTTCTAATACACCCACATCTCTGTGACATAGTTACTATCTTCTGAAGTTTGTGTTTTATAATCCAACCTGTATTCCTTTTTTTTTTTTTTTTAATTAATTTATTTAAATTCTTTTGGCTGTGCCACCAGACTTGCAGGATCTTAGTTCCCTACCCAGGGATTGAACCTGGGCCCTAATAGTGAAAGCACCAAGTCCTAACCACCCAATTGCCAGAGAATTCCCCAAAATTTTGCTCTGAATGTGACTTCTCATGAACAACGTGACCCCTCCATCCCTCTCCAGATTAACAAGAGGTCTGCTGGGGGGCGAGAGTGGAGGATGGGCAGCGAGGACTTCTCTCTCCCCAGATTACTGGTGTTCGTGAAATTTAGGTTCCCCAGGGCTTCCACGGTGGCTCAGTGGTAAAGAATCCTCCTGCAATGCAGAAGACACGGGTTTGACCCCTAGGTTGGGAAGACCCCCTGGAGAAGGAAATGGTAACCCACTCCAATATTCTGGCCTGGGAAATCCCATGGACAGAGAAGTCTAGTGAGTTCCAGTTCATGGGGTCGCAAAAGAGCTGGACAGGACTTAGCAACTCAGCGACAACAGGCAGGGGGCCCAGAACCTGGTTCTTGGAGACAAGACTAAGAGCCCAGACTGCTCTCAGATCCCCCAACCACATCAGCGCGCCACCAAAGCAGAGACCCCGGTGGAGAGACGTCACTCACCAGCCGTTCAGACATCGGAGTCTTGTCATCATCAGGTAGGTGTTGCTCCAGGGCGAGGACGATGCAGTTTGCTATGATGGTGGCTAAAATCATATATTCAAAGGGAGTATCACAAAGTTAAGGAAAATCTTTCCAGCTTTGTTTAGATTCAAAGCACAACTGAGTGGAAGATACAGGGATTTCCCACATGTCCCCTGCTCCCACATAGGCACAGCCTGCCCCGTTATGAACGTCCCCCACCAGAGTGGTTCATTTGTCACCCGTGATGAACCTACACGCATCATTATCATCCAAAGTCCTTAGCTTACTTTATGGTTCACGCTTGGTGTCGTACATTCTGTGGGTCTGACATGGCTCTACCAACATAGCTTCATACAGCGGAGTTTCACTGCCATGAAAACCCAGCAGATGACTCCGTAAGGAAAACGCAGATGTTCTTCCTACATCTCACCTCCAACCTTCACTGGACAAATATCAATTTAGCACCTATGGTGTGCCAGGTCCTGGGCACAGGGTCACAGCTGAGAGTAAAACTGACAAATTTCTGCCCTTGTGGAGGGGAGGCATACAGTACTGTATGGTGAATGCTGCAGAGAGAAAATGCAGGAAAGGAGGTTGGTGGTTGCAGTTTAAAAGACAGTGATCAGATCTGATATCAAAATGCCCATCTTAAATGTCCATCCACAGAAGAACGGATAAAGAAGCTGTGGTACATACATGCAATGGGCTATTCCTGAGCCATAAAAAAGAATGAAATAATGCTGTTTGTAGCAACATGGATGCAATTAGGGATCATCATATAAAGTAAGTCAGATAAATACAAATAAGTGCCATATAATATCACTCATAGGTGGATTCTAAAATATGATACAAGTGAACTTATTCACAAGATAGAAACAGCCTCAAAGACTCAGAAAAAAAACTTATGGTTACCAAAGGGGAAAGTGGGGTTGGGGAGGGATAAATTAGGAGTTTGGGATGAACATATAACTATTATATGTTTTATGTATATATATACTTACATACTATAAAATATATATATAACATTAACATATTAACTATTATATATAAAATAGATAATCAACAAGGACCTACTCTATAGCACAGAGAACTCTGTTCAACATTCTGTAATAACCTATATGGGGAAAGAATCTGAAAAGGAATGAATATATATATGTGTGTGTGTGTGTGTGTGTACATAACTGATTCACTTTGCTTACACCTGAAACTAACACAACATTGTAAATCAACTACATTCCAATTTAAAGTAAAAATCAAATTAAAAATAAAACACAGTGATCGGGTTTGATATCAAAAGCATGATCAACAAAAGTAAAAACAGACAAATCAGACTTTGCCAAAATTTAGAACATTTGTGCTTCAAAGGGCATTGTCAAGAAAATGAAAAAAAGACCCCACAGAATGCAAGAAAATATTTGCAAATCATATATCTGATAAGGGTCTAGTATCAGAATAGATAAAGAACACTTACAACTTGACAACAAGAAGACAACCCAATTAAATAACGGGCGGAGTTTGAAAAGACATTTCTCCAAAGAAGATTAGGAAAATGCAAATCAAACCACAATGAGATACCACTTCACATCCAGTAGGATGATAAGAATGAAAAAAACAGGAAACAGTAAGTGTTGGTGGGCTTCCCTGCCTGGCGGCTGAGTGGTAAAGAACCAGCCTGCCAACGCAGGGGACATGGGTTTGATCCCTGGTCCAGGGATCCCACACACTGCAGGACACGTCAGCCTGGACGCCACAGCTGCTGAGCCAATGAGCTGCAACTAGTGAACCCCACGTCCCCAGAGCCTGTGCTCGGCAACAAGAGAGGAGCCCCCACTCTCTGCACCTGGAGAAAGCCGACATGCAGCAATAAAGGCCAGCGCAGCTATAAATAAATAAATCTTTTTTTAAAAGAACTGGGTTGATTTATTTAAAAAATAAAGTGTTGGTGAGAATGTGAGAAACTGGAACCACTGTACATTGCTAGTGAGAATGCAAAACAGTGTAGCCACTGAGGAAAATAGTTTGATGACTCCTCAAAAAGTTAAGACATAGAATTACCATAAAATCTAGCAATTCCACTCCTAGGTATATACCAAAAGAACTGGACAACCAGAGTTGGACAACTGAGAGACATGGTCACCGAAGCAATATTCACAATTAGCTAAAAGGTGGAAACAACCCAAACGTCCATCAGGGAATGAATAAACAATATATGATATATCCATAGAATGGAATATTATTCTGCCATAAAAATGAAGCACCAACTCACACGACAGTGTGGAGGGGTCTCAAAAACATCATGCTAGGTCAAAGAAACCAGATATAAAAGACTATGTATCGTATGAATTCCATTGATATGAAATGTCCAAAACAAGCAAGTCCACGGTCAGAAAGCAGACTGGTGGTTGCCCAGGACTGAGGGGGCTGGGAGAGGGGGCAATGGTGAGTGGTTCCTTAATGTTTTGGAACTAGATAAAGGTGATAGCTGAACACCATTCTGAACGTACTGAATACCAAGGAATTAAAAATGGCTAGTACTGTTATGTGAATTTCACCTCAATAAAAAACAACATGGTAGTCAAGCCTCCAAGAATCAGCCCAGAAGGTGTAGGTCATATGGCCATTTCTAGATGCATATTCCCTCTCTCTCTGGGCACAGGCGCCTCCCTGAAACCTGGAACACTGCTCCAGCCACCAGACAGTCCCACTGGAGGGTCTGCCCTTGGGGAGGGTCTGTCCTGCTCACTTCATATCAGGACCTGATCTGCTGATCAGCAGGTGATCCACAATATCCCTGTTTCCCCGGCCAGATCTGCAGAAGCATCCTCAGGCCAAGAGCCTTAATAAACAAAATTGGCAATTGCTTTTCTTTTTAATTTAATTTTTAAAATTTTATATTGGAAGAGAACAAAAGAGGAAGAGAAGAGAAAAGACCTAGGAAAACAAATTCAAAACAATTAACAAAATGGCAATAAGAACATACATATCAATAATTACTTTAAATAAAAAAGTCAGTAAAGAATCTGCCTGCAGTGCAGGAGACCAGGGTTCAATCCCCAGGTTGGGAAGATTCCCCTGGAGAAGGAAGTGGTGACCCACCAGTATCCTCGCCTGGAAAATCTCACGGACGGGGGAGCCTGGTAGGCTACAGTCCATGGGGTTGCAAAGAGTCAGGCACAAGTGAGCGACTAACACGCTAACACAACAAAACTGGCAATTTCTGAGAAGGAGGCTTAGGTGTGGAGAAATGGATACTAGAGGGAGAAAGCCTGAGGGTGCTGGTTACTCTGGAGCAGGGTCTCCCAACTGCCGCATTACTGACATGATGAGGGGCTGATTGTGGAGCTAGAGAAGACTCTTGAGGGTCCCTTGGACAGCAAGGAGATCAAATCAGTCAATCCTAAAGGAAATCGATCCTGAATATTCACTGCAAAGACTGACGCTGAAGCTACAATACTTTGGCCATCTGATGCAGAGCCAACTCACTGGAAAAGACCTTGATGCTGGGAAAGACGGAAGGCAAAAGGAGAAGGGGATGGCAGAGGAGAGATGGTTGGATGGTACCACCAACTCAACGGACATGAGTTTGAGCAAACCCCGGGAGACAGTGACGGACAGGGAAGCCTGGCATGAGACAGTCTATGGGGTCACAAGGAGTCAGGCATGACGTAGTGACTGAACAACAATAATTCTCTGTGGGTGGGGTTTCAGGGGTGGGGTTTCAGGGGAGCTGTCCTGCATGTTGTAGGGTGTTGACCAGCATCCCTGGCCTCTACCCACTAGATGCCAATAGCATCCTCCTCTCCAGTTATGAGAATCAAAACTTATGACAACCAAAATTCATCTCCAGATATTGTCCAGTGTCCCCCTGGGAACACTGAAATCCACTGTTGTGCAGAAGGATCAAATAGCATATCTTGAACTTGGCCATGTTGATGAACTACTGCCCTCCTCCCAGCTTTCTTTCTTGGAAACTTAACTAGCCTCGGTATCCTGTTTGGCCCTAGAGTTACATTTAGCATCATGGAAGCTTCATAAAAACCAAGGGATCTTAGAGGCTGGAGTTGGAATATATACCCACTTTCCAGGTGTGAAAATGAAGTCTGAAATAGGCAACCTGGGAGTAAGAGTCTAACAAAGGAAAAGCAGGTCTTCTTTGTCACCAGCTTCAGCCTTTGCCTCCAGCTGAAAGCGGTCGAGCCATGCTCCACGCACACTTTGAAAAGCAAATCCAAGACTCAGGGCAATTTGGGGAGGCAACAAAAGCCATTCCTGCTGACGATCATCTCTGATTGGCTTCCTGCCTCCGAGCTGACGGTCATTAGGAGCACAGAGAACAAAGCTGGGCTGTGTTGCACAAATACTCCGTTCTGCCTCACCCTGCAGCCCAGAAAATAAGAGACAATATTTGTACACAAAGAAGCAATGCCAAGCCCTTCCCCGGCCTCCCCTCGCCGAGGCTTCCGAAGCCATGACTTGAATCTGATGATTTCGCTTTCCTTCTCTGCCAACTAGCTCCCTGTTTGCGTCTGCACCAAGCTGCCGCCTCACTCTTGGGGCCCCCTGGCCTCCTGCCCCTAAATGGCTGGGATGTGACTTGCTTTGTATCTGATTCGAGCTGAGGTTCCAGGAAGAGTCCCACAAGACCAGCAGCAAGCTGCACTTTCACGGGCTGCATTATCAGGCTTTCAACTGCCCGTGGTCACCTGGGTTTCAGACCCAGAGCTCTCCAGTAGGACAATGAAGTCTTAGCATGCAAACCAACAGAAAGAGGCTGCCCATGCCCATCTTATTTCTTTCTCTTATTTTTTTTGATCAGATATGGATACACTGGCTTCCCTGGTAGCTTAGCGGTAAAGAATCTGTCTGCAGTGCAGCAGACATGGGTTCGATCCCTAGGTTGAGAAGATCCCCTGGAGGAGGGCATGGCAACTCATTCCAGTATTCTTGCCTGGAGAGTGCCAAGAACAGAGAAGCCTGGTGGGCTACAGTCCCTGGGGTGGCAAGGAGTCGGACATGACTGAAGCCACTTAGCAGGCTCGCGTGCATAGATACACTGCTATCAAATGTCACCTCCCTCTCTCTCCATGCACCCTGCCAGTGTCCAAAGACACACCCCAAATGGGAACCTGCAACACTGACCTTACACCCTTGTGACTTAAGATGTGGTCCACACCCTTGCTACCTAACATGTGGTCGACGAACCAAACGGCAGAGGCCAACACCCAGTAAAAAAGCAGAGCGTCAGGCCCCACGCTGACCTGCTGAGTCAGAACACACATTTCAGCAAGATCTCCAGGGGCTCTGTGTGCACGCTGAAGTTTGGAAAGTGCTGCCTTAGATCTATTTCAGGGGGGAGGAGGAGCCCAGGTTACTGTGGCTTTGAGTCATCCAGAAAGAAGTGGGGCTCGCCTTTCTGCTCCAAGCCTTCTCCATGTTCTGACCCCAGAGGAGGAGAATTCACGAGGCCTGGGCCACTTCTGCCTCCACTCAAGGTGAAACCCAAGGCCTTCATGGAACAAGAGTGATGTTGGAATGAGATGAAGCAGCAGCACGGAAAATTCTGGTTTACCGCACGTGGAAGTAGTCACAGCCTTCCCATGGCTACCACCTCACTCAGAAGAAAAGTCCAAGTCCTCCCAGCAGTCCTGCATGACCTGCCCCCATCTCCTCCATTCTCCCGCTGGTTCACTTACCTACAGCCATACTGGCCTCTCCATCTTCCTCAAACACACAAGGCACCTTTTACTGCCAGGGCCTTTGCACCTGCTCTTCTCTCTCCTAGAATGCTCTTTCCCCAGAGACCCACAAGATTCTCTCCCTCTCTTCTAGGTATTTTCTTTTTTTTCTCATCGTCAGTGAGGCCTTTCACTCCCATTTCCCTACTTAATTTTTTCCTTGGCCCTTGCCCCCAAACACCTGCTTTACTTTTCTCCTTTACCTGGTTTCTCTGCTTCTTTTGCCTATTAGACTGTAAGCCCTGTACAAGCAAAAAACTTTGTTTTGTTTGATGCTTTGTTCTCAGCACCTAAGAGGGCATCTGTTCCAGAGTAGGTGCTCAGTAAACACCTATGGAAGAAAGGAAGGGTGGGTGGGTCCTGCTATCCACATCTCTCCCCTCACTTCATCATATGCCAAGTCTCCATAGGCACATTAAGGACACAGATCAACTCGAAATCTGCAGTGATGTGGCTGGTGCACAGACACCAAGATGGGGTACTGAGTTCTTGGCACAAGAGATTCTTTCCCCAGGTAGAGGTCAAAGGTTGTCCAGGCAGGGGGAGATGAGGCTTTTTCAGCCCAACCCTGAGTTGTGCCTGATCTTCCCTATTTAGAAAGCCTGGGTTCTAACTCACAGCTGCAGTGAGCAATGCCTCTGTGAGCTGAGCTGAGCCTTCCTGCTCCCTGATTGGTTCAGGGAGAAAACACCTGTGTCAGCGGGATCCAGACTAATCAGCCAGCCGAAGAGGCCAAGAGAAGAAGGAGGGAGATGAGGAGGATAGACGGACCCCTGGTGGGAGGAAAAGCTGGTCCCGAAATGGCTCACGGAAGTCAGACTAGCAAACAGCCCTGCAGGCGAATACAGATACACAAAACTTCCCCCACAGTTAGATAGATCAGGACCCCCAGTGGCCCCAGAGAGGGGCTGTGTGTACACAAGAAATGGCCTAGTGATTTCTTTACAGGGAACAAGGGCCGTGTCTGTGAATAGGAGCTGTTCTTGGGAGCCAGAGCACCAAGGACTATCAATTTGTAAAGTGGGCATAGCTGATGATCCCCAGCCCCTTAGCAAGGCCTTGCAGAATGTCCAAATGATCCATCCTTCTCTGTGTGGTTCCTTGCCCCATTCCCATCTCATTTCCAGCCTTCCGCAGTTAGTGTGAAAAATCAAATCAGGCTTGTTAACCCATCAAAGTCTTGTCTGTACTACGGGGGCTGCCTGATGGGTGTGTTCTGAGGAAAGATACTTCAGTGAGTCAATCAGGCAGTTGAGACTGTGGGGAGAAGCCAAGCAAGTCTTATTTTCACGTTAGTTTCATGCTTTTCACCATTACCAGGAAGAGAGTAGGGGGTACAAAGGCCTTGGGTATAGGACATATTTCTTGCCCCACTAAACAGATGCCATGGTTTAATTCAGAAATATGATCAACTATTATGAGGCCATTAACAGATACAACAATCGTAATTACAGCTGCAATTTACTGAGCATTTTGTTGGGCAGACACCAAGTTAACCACTATATACTCATTGTTTCAGTTAACTCCTTGCAAAAATTCTACAAGGTAGGTTCTATTGCAAGCTCCACTTTCCAGATAAGAAAATTATGACTCAGAGAGGCTAAACAAATTGCTCAAGGTCATATATATGCTAGGGTTCACTTCAAAGTCATGCTGGTGGGGGTCCCCACAGACCACTCAACAGCTTATGCCTACTTGCTAGAAGGTGGAAGTTTTGGCCTTTATTTAAAAACTAGAGTTGGGGTACACCTGGGATTTTAACCATGATGAGGCCAACTGGATCAGTCTTCACCTGAGTTCCAACCACTGCCACAATCTAATATAGTAATTATCAACCGTTGCATACTAGTCCACTTCTTCAAAAGACCAGCCACAACGGGTCATATCAATCAATATCAACTTCCAACAGTCCAAAGGGTCTTTTTCGAAATCACAGACATCTCAAACTCTCTCCACCAGCGGATCAGCTTGAGACCGATGGATGTGAAGCACTAACAAGGGCAATTCTGGCGATGCCCATGAATTTTCAGCACCATGGCCAGTGGCATGAGGCGGGCTTTTAATTACATGGCAAGTCAAGTCTCCGAGACAACTGCAAAGGACTACTTTTAACACAAACAGTACAGGCACACACACACACACACAAGATTCTTTGTGTCAGCAGGAAAATCTAAGAGAAAATTTAAATTCCAACACTAAAAGTTTTGGGGCTTCCCTGGCGGTCCAGTGGTTAAGAATCCTTTTGTCAATGCAGGGGACACAGGTTCGATCCCTGGTGCGGGAAGACCTCGCATGCTGCAAGGCAACCAAGCTAGGATGCCACAACTACTGAGCCTGCACTCTAGCGCCTGTGTCTGGCAAGTACACAGCCTGTGCGCCTAGAGCTATTGCCCCGCAATAAGGGAAACCATTGCAGTGAGAAGCCTGCACACAGCAGCTAGACAGTAGCCCCCACTTGCTGCAACTAGAGAAAGTCTGTGCGCAGCAACGAAGACCCAGAACGGCCACATAATAAATGAGTAAACATTTAAATAGGCTTACGTGCTATTTATTTCTTAATGTACACAATGATTTCCAACTCTTTGGTTCTGAAAAGAGAAGTCTACCCAGGGCAGTTAAATTACGCTTCTGCTCAGAAAACTGGATATATCTACATGAGAAATTATAGAGCAGGGCAGTTGAAAGGATTTCAGGGTCAGACATGGTTTTGGCCTGGGGCAAAGGAGTTTCCTTCTCCAAGCCTCGGTTTCCACACACACACACATATATACACACATATAATGTGAAATGTAGCACCTACCTCCTAGGGCTGATTGAGAATGTAATCAGTGGATACACACAATAATACATGCAGAACAGGGCCTGGTAGATAGTATTGGGTTGGCCAAAAAGTTCACTCGGGTTTTTCTGTAAGACGTAACGGAAAACCTGAATGAATTTTTGGCCAACCCAGTACGTATTCAGTAAGTGTGAGTATTTTGTTCTTGTTTACTCTGGTTTTTGTGATGATTACAAAACTTTCTATGCTTATGAAAGAATAATACGAGGTTCATCTCAGTGTAATCATGCAATCAATGTTTATTGTTTTTATTTCAAATGCCGCTACTAGTATTATTAACTTTTTCAATTTCTTTTTTAGTCATGTAGTCTCATTCCCCTCCCTTCAGTGAAGAGTATAAACACCTGCTCTCATCATGGCTGATCAGGTTGTGTCTCAAATCTGATGTATTTTCAGGAACAAAACACAGTGAGTCCACTCCCTGAATATCAGGTTTAAAATAAATGTTGCAAAAACATCCATCAGATGTTTCATACAAATGGGACCCTATAATACAAAACCTTTTGTGTCTGGCTTCTTTCACATAGCATAATGTTCTTGGGTTTATCCACACTCTGGCATGTATCCACAATTTGCTTCTTCTTATGGCTGAAAAATATTCCATTGTATGGATATATCACAATTTGTTTATCCATTTACCGACTCTGGGGTTGTTTCAATCTTCTGTTTATCTAGAATGGGGGGAGGAAGAGGGGGAATGCCTAATGGCTACAGTATTTCCTTTGGGGCTGATGAAGATATTTGAGCACTAGATCAAGGTGGTGTTGGAGAAATACTAAATGCCACTATACTGTCATTTTACTTTTTATGTTTTTTTAATTTAAATTTATTTATTTTAATTGGAGGCTAATTACTTTACAATATTGTGTTGGTTTTGCCNGTATTTCCTTTGGGGCTGATGAAGATATTTGAGCACTAGATCAAGGTGGTGTTGGAGAAATACTAAATGCCACTATACTGTCATTTTACTTTTTATGTTTTTTTAATTTAAATTTATTTATTTTAATTGGAGGCTAATTACTTTACAATATTGTGTTGGTTTTGCCATACATCAGCATGAATCCACTACGAGTGTTCCCAATCCTGAACCCCCCCTCCCACCTCCCTCCCTTTATGTTTTTTAATTAATTTTTATTGGAGTATAGTTGCTTTACAATGTTGTTAGTCTCTACTCTACAGCACAGTGAATCTGCCACGTACATATATCCCTCCTTATTGGACTTCCTTCCCATTCAGGCCGCCACAGTGCATTAAGCAGAGTTCCCTGTGCTGTATAGAGTCATGTCCTCATTAGTTATCTATTTTATACATACTATCAATAATGTACATGTGTCAATCCCAACCTCCCAATTCCCCCCCTTCTCAATTCCCTCCCCACTTTCCCCCTTGGTATCCATATATTTGTTTTCTACATCTGTGTCTCTATTTCTGCTTTGCAAATAAGATCATCAAGAACATTTTTCTAGATTCCACATATGTGTCCTAATATACATTATTCAGTTTTCTCTTTCTGATTTACTTCACTCTGTATGAAACTCTCTAGGTCCATCCACATCTCTACAAATGACCCCATTTCCCTCCTATTTATGGCTGAGTAATATTCCACTGTATAAATGCACCAAATTTTCTTTATCCATTCATCTGTTGATGGACATTTAGGTTGTGAAATACAGTTGATTTGCTGAATTGTACACTTTAGTTATGATATGTGAATCTTAATTTTTAAAAAACCCCTGTTCTTTATCTTTCTCCTTTTCCCCACCCCTTGATTTTCAGAGTTCCCTTCATATGCTTTTTACTCACTGACTTTTGCGGCTAACTTTTCCCTCAGAGGGCCTTCAAGATCCCTTTTAGAAAACAAATTTTAATTATAGTAGGAATATGTGTTTATTGTATTTTTAGTTCTTAAAATTTATAATACATCACTTGAAAAGTGAAAAGTCCTTACACCACTCCACTCCCCAGAGATAATCAGTGCTGGCAGTTTGGTGTTTCTCTTTCAGACTTTCCTCCACACACACTCTTCACACTGGCTGCTCTCTCTCACCTCCTTCAGGCTGTACGAAAACACCTCCTACACTGTTGGTAGGAATGTAAAGCGGTGCAGGCACTATGGGAAAACAGTATGGAGGTTCCTTAAAAAACTGAAACTAGAGCTACCATATGATCCAGCGATCCCACTCCTGGACACGTATTGGAAAACATGAAAACTCTAATTTGAAAAGATATATGCACCCCGGTATTCATAGCAGCACCATTTAAAACAGGCAAGACATGGAGGCAACCCAAATGTCCATCAACAGAGGAATGGATAAGCAAGATGTGGTGCATGTATACAGTGGAATATTACTCGGCCATAAAAAAGGAAGTAATGCCATTTGCAGCAACACCGCTGGCCCTACAGATTACCATACTAACTGAAGCAAGGCAGACAGAGAAAGACAAGTAGATGAGATGGTTTATATGTGGAACCTAAAAAAGAGGAAACGATACAAATGAACCTATTTACAAAAGAGAAACAGACTCACAGATACAGAAAACAAATTTATGGTTACCAAAGGTGAAAGGGGGTGGGGGAACGAACAAATTAGGAGTATGGGATTAACAAATACACACCGCAATATATAAAACAGACAACAAGAATTTACTGTATAGCATGGGGAACTACATTCGATGTCTTGCAGTAATTATAATGAAAAAGAATCTGAAAAAGATTATGTGTGTGTGTGTGTATATATATGCCTGAATCACTTTGCTGTACACCTGAAACTAACAACTCTGGCCAATTCACGTTGAGGTATGGCAAAACCCAAAACAATATTGTGAAGTAATTATTCTCCCATTAAAATAAATACATTACTTTAAAAATTACTGTAAACCAGCTAGAGTTCAGGTAAAAAAAGACAGTCTTCACAGTAAGGCCTTCCCTGGCTTCCAGGTCTAAAATTTCAACACTGTCAACCTTTCTGCCTCTCTGCTCTGGTTGTTTTTCACGTTGGTTGCAATTTTCCACATAAACAAATTACATCTTTTTTTTTTTTTAATCTCACTTACAGAGTTCTCCCTCACTGGAAAGTCAGCCCTAACTAAAGGGAGGTCAGGGGGAAGCCCCTAAGGATTTATCTAACTTGTTCTTGATTGTATGTTCAGCAAAGAGGACAACACTGACACATAGTAGGTGCTCAGCACATACCATTAAATGCATGAAAACAAGCATATCAAATTGCATTTTGTGACACATAATGTCCCATGATTTGCTGTGCCCCTCACCACACTGGACGCCTTTTCTACATTGAATGTCCCTCTTATAAAAGGCTGCGCAGCATTACCATGAATGGATGCATCATCACTTGTTTACTATTCCCCTAAATGATTCCAGTTTGTCGCTATTACAAGCAAAGCTGTGATGAATAATCTGACCATACAACCTTGTGTATTTGTCAGGATTTTTTTTACTGCCAGCTAAATTCCAAGATGTGGAATTACTGGGTTAGAGGGGGGGAAGTGCACACTTGTCACAGACACTGCCAAATCAACCCTGGAGCTTCACAGAGTTCTATTTTACACTGTTTTTAGAAAGTGAGGTGAGTGCGTGCATTCATTCTGAAATTAAATCCCTGATGTAAATGTAAAAGTTGCTCTGTAACAAAAAGTTCAGATGTGGAAGAATTAACCCAATTCATGGAAAACAACACAACACAATGAAGTTCCCTTGATGAAAAAGAAAAAGGAAAAAAATATCAAGGCACATCTGGAGCAGGAGGTGTTGGTTATTCTAAAATAATAATAACTTTGGAGCCTCTTGGAATCTGAGGCTCCAAAGAAGGACTGAGGACTTCTCTTTGTTTCTTTCTCTTTTGCCAGGACAGAAAAGTTCCCTGGAGACACCTGAGTGATGTGAGAATTCTGCCTCCTGGTCCAATTTACAACCGCGTTCCCCAGTATGTTCAGGCTACCGAGGGGAGGTTGTTCTCCTAGCTCGTATTGTCACTCCTGTGCAGTGGTCAGCGAGATCCTCCATTTCCTTGGCATCTTCTCTATACATTCCATCTACCCTTTGGCTTAAATCCAAACCTGGAACTATCCTGAAAACAATTAACTCCAAGCACAGAGGGCCAGTGGCAGCTTCAAATTAGTTCCCCCAAATAAAAGGAAAATTCAAACCAGGGAGACACCTGCAACGATGACCCTAAGAGCCGCAAGAGAGTCAAAGGACCCTCCCAACCCAGGCGAGGTGAGAAAGGTATGCAAGAGGCCAGCTGAGGTGAAGAAGCCTCCCTCAAAACCAGGCACAGCCAACGAGAAGGCCCTGAGAAGGGCAGCAAGGCCAAGAAATCCCCTCTCCCAAACCAAACAAGGCCACAGAGGTCCCTCCCAGGGCCAGTGGGCTCAGCAGGAAGCCCACGGTCAAAGCCTTCGCAGCCAGGATGCTGGGGTCCACAGGAAAACAAAAGCTGGGAGCAGATCTGGCTGTTGGCCAGTGGCTCAGCCATGTCCAACTCTTTTGCGACATCTCTGTCCATGCGATTTCCCAGGCAGGAATACTGAAACGGGTTGCCACTTCTCCAGGGGATCTTCCTGACCCAGGTATCAAACCTGCGTCTCCCGCATTGGCAGGTGGATTTTTCACTGATGAGCCACCAGCGAAGTCCCAAGACTCTGGGAGAGCCTATAACTATGACCTTCAATTTCCATGTGGAGAGACCATTGTCCAAGCTGATCCCTTCCATCCCTGATCACTGGAGGACATCTTTAGCTCCTCCTCAATAACCTATGTCAACTCCAAGCTACTTGAGCTATGCACACCCAGAAGCAACAAAATGCCAAAATGCCCCTCCCATCACCTTTCTCTTTAACCACCCCTCCTCCCAGCTAACCAACTCTAAATGCAAACCAACATCCATCCTATGAAGTCCTGCACCCCGCTGACTCCACCATTTCCCAGCACTCTCTCCTACCTTCATCACCTTCCTTGTCAGTCTCATGTAGGATGGTTATATATCACTCCCAGGAAAAGTACATCTCTGGATGAACCCAACCAGTTGCATTTCTGATTCTAAACCTTGTATGGCCATTCAAGATGCATAGCATCCTGGGGACTTGCCTGGTGGGCTGGCGGCTAAGACTCTGAGCTCCCAGTGCAGGGGGCCTGGGTTTGACCCCTGGTCAAGGAACTCGATCCCACATGCTGAAACTAAGAGTTCAAAGGCCAACTAAAGATCTTGTACACTGCACGGAAAGATGATCGCACGTGCCACAACTAAGTCCCTCTTTAAACTCTTCTAGTGAGGGTCGCCAGATCCCTCTAGATTGCCAAATCCCAGGGCCACTTGTCTCTGCTCAGCTGACTTGGTCCTGCCCTCCTTTTACGTCTTCCTATTAACTTTCTTGCCAATATTTCTCTGTCTCCTCTTCTCACGCCCCCTTTTCTACTAAATCTCTAAATGTTGGTTCTCCTTGGGGCTCAGTCCTAGGTTTCCTTCCATTTTTTACCCAGATCCACTGTCTAGGGGGTCTCATGCATTTTGATGTCTTTTGCCATCTCCTTCTGCCCTTTCCTCCCACCTATCTACTCATTGCTTTGCTCTGTGTCCTGGGAAAAGCAGGACTTCCTCTGGTAAATGGCATTATCCAGCCTTCCTCATCTCCTGCCTTCTGGGTGGGTTTGGCCAATGGGAAGCAAGAGATTGGAGGAAAAGATGGGGAGTTGGGGTATTTCTTCATCCTTCATTTCCTCCTTGATCCATAGTGAGGTTCTGGCAATGGCTGTGTCCTGTTGTACCTTCCCAGAGACATCTCAAACTTCATAGGTACATCTATATTCATTTTCTATGACTCCTGTAATAAATTACCACAAATTGAGCAGCTTAAAACCCACCCATAAAGACCCATAAAAGAGATTTATTCCCTAGCAGTTATCCAGGCTAGGAATCCACAATTCAAGCGTCAGCAAGACGAAGTTCCCTCCAAAGGTTCTGGGGGAGGATCCTTTCTTGTTTCTTCTAGCTTCTGGTGCCTCTAGGTGTTTCTTGGCTTTCAGGAGCACCACTCCAATCTCTGCCTCCGTCTTCACATGACCTTCTTCTAGATCTTCTCTCCTCCTCATCTCTTCTAAGAACACTTGTCACAGCATTCACTCACCATTACATCCTCAGCACCCATCCCAGTGCTGAGCATATAGCAAGACCCCAATAAATGTTGGTCAAATGAGTAAATGAATCCTCATCTATTTCATTTCTCTCTACATCTCAGCAGCGGTCCTTCTGCATCTTTCACCTTCTCTTCCAACTCTCCCAGCTGTTGCACTGGCAACCCAAGTTAAACAGATTTTCTGGAAAGCCCCTAGTCCCAGGTGAAACCACCTTCATTTGCTCCCCTATGCACTTCTTCAAATATTTGGGTCTTCCCGGCCTTTTTCTCTGCTGGCCCTGCCATCCATGAAGATTCTCCTTGAGGCTTTACCATTAAAAAATAAACCAATATATTCCCTGCCTCCAAAAGAAGCTTTTACTTTTGCAAACTCTATTGATTTAATCCTAGAGGCTGCTGGCAGCAGTCCCAGGAGCTTCATCAATATGACAACACCCAGTGCAGCTGAAACAGCAAGAAGGCTTGGCCAAGATCTTCTGCTTGGGTCTTCAGTGATCCTGACAGATTCTCTTGCAACGATGAAGAAGAATTTACAGTAGCGAACAGGGGATTTGCAGTTGCTCCAGCATCCTGCTTAGGTGAGCAAAAGGAAACGTCTTCAAACTTGAGGTACCTCAGCGCTATTTGTTAATTTGCTACTACAGCTGATTCCCAGGGGGTGCTAAGCAAGCAAGAAATCAAAGATAGCGGAGGAACACTGCGGGTTCTAGAACCCGAGGATAAACTCCCTGGTGGGGTGAGCAGGAGTAGAGCAGGCAAAGGGGAGCAGGGAAAAGGAAGCTGAAGATGGTAAGAGTTAAAAACTGAACGAGTTAAAACAGAAATTCCTTCACCCCTCCATAGTTACAATGTGGTTAGGGAAGGAGAGAGAAAGAAGTCATAAGCAAAAGGAGGTTGAGGGTGACTGAATCAATGCCCAGGGGGTTAGAAACCATTCATCTCTCCCAAAGGAAAAGTCAACTCTTTGTCAATGTGTTTTTTTTTTCCCCCAGATTGAAAAACAGGGACTTCCCTGGTGGTCCAGTGGTTAAAAATCTGCCTTGCAATGCAGGGGATGTGGGTTCAATCCCTGATCGGGGAACTAAGACCTCACATGCTGCAGAGCAACTAAACCCATGCCACCACGACTGAGCCTGCTCACCACAACTAGAGAGTCTGTACACCCTCGTGCCGCGATTAACACCCGACACAGCCAAATAATAAATAAATGTTTTTTAAAAGACTGAAAAACAGAGATAGGAAGTGGAGCCTTCCCCACAGGAAGAAATCAGAAGGGAAATAATCTTTGTTAGCTGGAAATTTAAATGTGAGTCTACATACCCCTCATGAGAATATTGTGCTTAGACACTAGCCCCAGTGAACAGATGATGAATATACATTCTGAATATTCCACATCATCCTACAGTAGCAAAACCCCCAAATCTTAGTGACTGAAAATATCACAGGTCTGTTTTCTGGCTCATGCTGCATGTCCACTGCAGCTGGGCTGAGGACTCTGTTCTACACCATTCTCTCTCCAGCATCTAGTCTGAGGAAGGCTCCCTCTCTGAGTGTGTCTGATGGTGGAGACTGGAAAAAGGAAACGCAGTGAATCATATACTGCCTCTTAAAGCTTCTACCCGGAAGAGACACATGTGATTTCCTCTCATATTCTATGGGTTAAAGCAAGTTATATGGCCATGCCTGTCTTGAAGGAGGTAGGGGAAAAGACATCCCATTGTGTAACCAGAGAAGAACCAGAAAATCTTAGCTAAGCAAGGTGAATAAATTCTACTTAGGAAGATTACATGACTTGCTCAAAATCAAAACAACTTCAAAGGTGGCAGAAGTGGGATCAGAACTCAGGACTCTATAGGCCCTGTTCTTTAAGCTCTACCATCCTGCACATGACAAGAACTGACAGTAAAATCTAGATAACAGAGAGGATAAATATCAATGCAGGTAGGGGGAGAATGGACAAGGGAGGATAATGCACTGAGTGAAGGAGAGATGGTGGGAGGCAGAAAGCTAAGAACAGAGCCCAAGCAAAGAGGTCTCATGTTTAGAAACCAAAACACATCACCAACATAAGGAAAGGGATGAAGAGTCTCATGACTTTCACGGTGGCTCCGCAGTAAATAACACACCTGTGATGCAGAGGACTTGGGTTCAATCCTTGGGTCAGGAAGATTCCCTGGAGAAGGAAATGGCAACTCGCTCCAGTATTCTTGTCTGGGAAATCCCATGAACAGAGGAGCCTAGCAGGCTACAGTCCATGGGATTGCGAAAGAGTCAGACATGACTTTGTGAGTAAACAACACAACCACAATGAAGAGTCTCACGCATCTTTCAGAGATGTCAACAACAACAGAGAATGGGGTAGGGACCTGTGTGAAACCACGAAAGGATGTGGGGGCACAACCATGATGAGAACGAGTTTGCTTCTTGCTCTTGCACTGAAAGCCTCCACCTTGGTTGGAGAGCCGACAGCTACTCGTCGGTATAACAGCAGCCTCAGGAATCCAAGGCCAGGCTTGCCAGAGCTCCCATCAGCGGCACTGTCCCTTCCCTGGACATTTTCCTGCACAGTTCTGGGAAATCAGGGCCGGAGTTGGATGGTGTTCCAGAACGAATGGTGCTGGCTTGGCTTTTCTCAGTGCGCTTCCCCCACCCCTACCCAAGCCAGACTGGAAGTGCGAGAGATCCTGGCTCTACTGTACACTCAGCCAGCAAGCAGGAATTCTAATTAGATACGGAGGCCAGTTTAGCATGAGAGCAAAGCAGTAGGAAAGCATTCTCCATCACTGCCATTTCAGTTGAGAGCACCTAGTATGGGCTGCTGCTGCTGCTGCTAAGTTGCTTCAGTCGTGTCTGACTCTGTGTGACCCCTAGACAGCAGCCCACCAGGCTCCCCCGTTCCTGGACTCTCCAGGCAAGAACACCGGAGTGGGTTGCCATTTCCTTCTCCAACGCAGGAAAGTGAAAAGTGAAAGTGAAGTCGCTCAGTCACCTATGTGTTTTCTGCACATTAATTCATTGAGCCCTCACCAACCACCCATCCAGATATCCTACTGGACAACCTTCAAATTATATCTGGAACTGGTGGTTGCCAGGAACTGGGGAGGAGGGGAAGGAGAATAGGAAGTGACCAGCAACAAGTCATGGGGAAGGAAGTGGCAACCCACCCCAGTGTACTTGCCTGGGAAATCCCAGGGACAGAGAGGACTGGTGGGCTATCGTCTATGGGGTCTCAAAGAGTCGGACACGACTTAGCTAGACTGAGGATACACAGTAACAGGTATAAGGTTTCCTACTGGGGTGATGAGGTGCTGTAAAATCAGAAAAAGTGATGGCTGTACAACATTGTGAATGTACCAAAGGCCACTACATCGTACACCTCAAAATGGTAAATATTGTGTTACGTGTGTGTGCATGCTCAGCCTCGTCAGCTGTGTCCGACTCTCTGCGACCCAATGGACTGTGGCCTGCCAGACTCCTTGGCCCGTGGGATTCTCCAGGCCAGAATACTGGAGTGGGTCGCCATGTCCTCCTCCAGGGCTCGCACCTGTTTCCTGTGTCTCCTGCACTGCAGGTGGATTCTTCACCCACTGAGCCACCTGGGAACCCATGTAATATGTATTTTACCACAATAAAAAATTTTAAAATTGTTGCCAGAATCCAACCACTCATTATTTCCACAGCTGGTCGCGCCCCCTATCGGCCTGAACCGGTACTGTCGCTTCCTCCCTAATCTCCAGTTTCTATCCTCCACCTGCCACAATTTGTTCCCCTCCCCCACAGTGTTCAGAGGAGCTTGTGCACCACTGGGTCAGATCCCGTCTCTCTCCTCTGCTCAGAACCCTCCATGGCTCCCACCTTTTTTTTTTCTTTTGCTCATCTGCTAAGTCACATCCGACTCTTTGTGACCCTACGGACTGCAGCACATCAGGCTTCCCTGTCCTTCACTGTCTCCAGAGTTTCCTCAAACTCATGTCCATCGAGTCGGTGATATCATCCAACCATCTCGTCCTCTGCCGCCCTCTTCTCCTTTTGCCTTCAACCTTTCCCAGCTTCAGGGTCTTTTCTAATGAGTCGGCTCTCCACATCAGGTGGCCAAAGTACTGGAGCTTCAGCTTCAGCATCAGTCCTTCCAATGAATATTCAGGACTGNTCTCCTTTTGCCTTCAACCTTTCCCAGCTTCAGGGTCTTTTCTAATGAGTCGGCTCTCCACATCAGGTGGCCAAAGTACTGGAGCTTCAGCTTCAGCATCAGTCCTTCCAATGAATATTCAGGACTGATTTCCTTTAGAATTGACTGGTTTTTATCTCCTGGCAGTCCAAGGGACTCTCAAGATCTTCTCCAGCACCACAGTTCAAAAGCATCAATTCTTTGATGCTCAGCCTTCTTTACGGTCCAACTCTCACATCCATACATGACTACTGGAAAACTATAGCTTCGACTAAACGGATCTTTGTCGGCAAAGTGATTTCTCTGCTTATTTATACGCTGCCTAGGTCTGTCACGGCTTCTCTTCCAAGGAGCAAGTGTCTTTTAATTTCATAGCTGCAGTCACTGTCCACAGTGATTCTGGAGCTCAAGAAAATAAAATCTGTCACCGTTTCCATTGCTTCCCCATCTCTGAAAAGCAGTCTGAGGAATTCTGAGGAGAGACCTAATTTAGACTTGAAGGTGGTGGTGCCTGGGCCACGAAAAGGTCTCTAAGGATGTACCATTTAATGGGAGATTTATAAGCATATTCCAAGTGAAGAGTTGCGGAAGGTTAGAGAATTTCACGACTCTATTCATAAGGTAAATCAAGAATAAAACCAATGTCCATCAACAGGATAAGCAGACTGTGATACTTCCATAGCATGGAATACTACTCAGCAATAAAGATGAATGAAGTTGTAGTACTCACTCACCCAACACACGTTTATTAGCCACCTACTATGCGTGTTCTAGAAGGTTCCAGTTCACATTGGTGGACAAAACCAATAAAACCGCCTGCCATTGTGGAGGCCACAGTAAACTGGGGGGCCATATAACTCGAGAGTGCCAAAGGGAGAAATAAAGCAGGGGACTGAGTGGGATGTGCTGGGTGGGCAATTTAAAAATTGGGTGGGGACTTCCCTGGCAGCCCAGTGGTTAAGAATTGAACCCCAGGGAATGCAGGTTCAATCCTTTGTCTGGAAGAACCCATGTGCCTCGGAGCAACTGAGCCCCTGTATCACCAGCATCGCAATGGAAGAGCCCACGTGGGACGCAGCGAAGCCCTGGCACAGCCAAGTAAATAATTTTTTGTCTTTTAAATTGGGTGGGTGCTGAGGAGGTGGCCTTCTGGGAAAGACCTGGAGGAGATAAGGAGAAGACAGGAGGCTGCCAGGGGGAGGGAAGGAGGGTCCGGGCAGAGGGAAGAGCCAGTGCAGAGGTCCGGAGGCGGGAGCACAGCTGGTGCGTCTGAGGAAGCCACTGAGGCGCTACTCTGCCTCTGAGGAGGAGGAGAGAGGCCGGCATGGCAGGAGGCAGGGCTTTGGGGAAAGGAGCCTAGAGCTCCTCCTGGGCCTCTCTGAGGCACAGAAGCCCAGTGACGGTTTAGGGGACGGTGACCTCTACATCTCAGGAATGGGGGAGGGAAGAGCAGCCTGAGCTGAGCTCCCACCACCCGCAGCCTGCGTGTCTCTATCGCACAAACAAGCCCGGTGTCAGGAGAGCAAATACATTCCAGTGGCCTGACGCGCTTTCCTAAAAGACCAGAACAAAGCAAAGGTTGGCCTGCTGAAGAAGGAAGGGAAAAGAAGGATCTCAACAGAGGAACACAGAAAAGAAACTGCTGATACATATTCATACTTAGTACATCGGGCCTTGGCAAAGTATGGCCCTCTGTGGTGGGCGTGCCTGCGTGATAAGTCACTTCGGTCATGTCCGACTCTTTGTGACCCCACAGAATGTAGCCCACCAGGCCCCCCTGTCCATAGCAGGCAACGATACTGCAGTGGGCTGCCATGCCCTCTCCAGTGGATCTTCCCAACCCAGGGACCGAATCCATGTCTCTTACGCCTCCTACACGGGCAGGTGGGTTCTTCACACTTCTTGTGCCACCTGGAAGCTGATGTTTGTGGTGTGCTTTTATAAATAAAGTTTTATTGAAAAACAGCCACACCCATTTCTTCACCTATTGTCCGTGGGTGTCTTTGCTAGACTAGCAGAGCTGAGTGGCCCTGACAGAGATTTACAGCCCACAAAGCTTCAGATCTTTACTTCCTGGCCCTTTGCAGAAAAAGTTAGGTGGCCCCTGTAACCGTAAGAGTAAGGCAGAACTACGTATTAAAACGTGAAGTACTTACATCATATGTTTATATATTAATACATAACTCTATAACACAAAATGAGTAATTATGACTATAACTCACATCTACTGTATGTAGCTCCTCAGATGCTGAAGCCTTTTTTGCCTATGTCATTGAGTTAAATCTGTTCAACAGCTCACTAAATTAGGACGTTATCATTAATGCTTTCGTTGATAACGAACACAGACTCTGGAACCAGGGAGCCTGGGTTCAAACCCCACCGCTGTTGCTCCTGACAAGCTCAGACAAGCTACTGAACCTCTGCCCATCCTGGTTTTCTCTTTTGTTACATGGGATGATGACAGTGGTGCCCAACCCTTAAGGCATCTAGAGGACAAGCTTAACTGATGCAAGTGAGGCGCTCGGCCTATTGTCTCAAACTCCTGAGGTGCTTGCCCTATTATCCCGAACTCCTGGAGTCACTGTCTTTGTTGACAGATGAGAAAACTGGAGCAGAGGGAAGGGAGGTCACTTGCCCATTGGTCCAGTGGTCCAGCTGAGATATGAGCCTGTGCTGCCATTATGGTCAGAAGCAGGGATCCAGCAAAGGTGGGAGGAGGGTGAGGAAAATCAGGAACCACGGAGCTCATGAGAGGCAGGCGCCACACATCACCCTGGGGAACTTGGGTCTGACCACCTCTCTCCTCACTGCTGTCCTGGATCTTGGAGCTGTTTGAGGGGTGGGAAGGGACCTGGCTGGTTGGCTGCCAGAGGCAATGAGGGGCTGCCCTTCCGCTCACCACGAGGTGGGAAGAGGCCAGTTGAGCTTGAATGGAGGAAGTCAAGACGGTGCTGCCTTATCAACACGGAGTCTCGAGGGATTCAAAGAAATGGGCAAGGCTGGGAGGGAACAGGCCATTGTTTCAGCCACTGGGCTGACCCCGAGGAGGCTGGAGATGGGGGATCCACTGATAATACAGCTGGACTAGACTGGGGCAGGGAGGGCACAAGCCATTGTTAGCACCTCCGGGCTGCAATTTCACCTGTGCACCTACTTCTGGCTGCCAAAGAGAAGGAGGAGCAGATGAGGGGTGTTGGGGAGCTGCTTCCTGCTTCCTGCCTGTAATCCACCTCCCTGGCTCAGCCTGAGGCACCTCCCTTAGCTTTCACCTCCAGCTAGATGATCACTTTCTTTGGACAGGAAGCTGCCCTCTCTGACTCCATCCACGTACCTTCCCTCCCCCACCACAGCCTGAGATGATGCCAAGAGTCTTGCCAGGGGCACAGATTGCCTGCTGACAGCCAAACTATCATGTGTCTTAAGCAGAGGGCCCCACACTCAAACCTGGCATAGAACTGAACATCTTTCAAGGACACCCAAAGATTTCCACTAAAAGAGAAAGAACTCTCTGAGCAAGGAAAGAGTGAAGGAGGTATTAGCGTGTAGAGAAAAACAATAATCACCACCATCACCACTACTAATAGCAGAAAAGTAGATTTTTTTTTTTTTTGCCACCTGGGCTTATGTAATAGACAATGTAATATGCTCACCAGGCCTCCACCTCCTAGACACATAGATGGACTAAACGTCCAGTTGTTCAGTTGCTAAGTCATCTCTGACTTTTCTGTGACTTTGTGGACTGGAGCCCTCCAGACTCCTCTGTCCATGGGATTTCCCAGGCAAGAATATTGGAGTGGGTATTCTTATACCCTATTAATTACCCTGAAGCACTCTAGTAGGAAACGGTTTGCAAAAGAGTATTTTGTGATCTTATATAAATGGAGTTGAGCCAGAAGTCAAAGTACTGAATTCCAATCCCCAAACCAACATTTTTTGGTGAGATTTCAAGCATGCCCTAATGCAAAATAAAACAGATAAAAACTCTTCCCTCTCTCGCTTACTTATCCGGTTAGCGTTAGCTGGGGTGACATAGGATGCAATAGCTAATCACTGTTTTGAAGAAAGAACTATCCACTCATTGTTCATAAATAACATATTGCTATTAATAGGTGGCCATTGTTGAATTAATTCCAGAAAACCCTGGGGTCCAGGGGCTGTCCAGTGACTCTCTTGGCTAGAATTCCAAAGACCATCTGTGGCAAATATATCCTCCAGAGCACATACCTTTGGCAGGAACACAGCTTTTCTCACCCAGAAAACTCAACCAGAAAAGCAACAGAGAGAAGAGAAGGAAAAATCATTGCTGTTGCTGTTTAATCACTCAGTAGTGTCCAATTCTCTTACGACCCTACAGACTGTAGCCCGCCAGGCTCCTCTGTTTATGGGACTTCCCCGGCAAGAATACTAGAGTGGGTCACCATTTCCTTCTCCAGAGGATCGTCCCAACCCAGGGATCAAACTGAGTCTCCTGCATTGCAGGTGGATTCTTTACCCGTGAGCCACCTAGGAAGCCCCCAGGAAAAATCATGTTAGCCCAAAATATATATTTTTAAATTTTGCCATATCAAGATTTTTTTGAATCTTTCATATATATATATATTTAATTTTAATTTTTTAACACCAAAAACATTTTGTAGTGGGGTATAGCCAATTAACAATGTTGTGATAGCTTAAGGTGAACAGTCAAGGGACTCAGCCATACATACACATGGATCTATTCTCCCCCAAAGCCCCCTCCCACCCAGGCTGGCACATACCTTTGAGTAGAGTTCCATATGTTATACAATAGGTTTTTGTTGGTTATCCATTTGAAATATTACCTGAAAATATCTTTTAATCCGACCGATGATTGCCATCACCACCGCCATCATCCCAGTCTGTGACACACTATCTCTTCCTTCAAGTATTACAATAATTTCCTCTCTGGTCTCATGGCTTTCTTTCTTGCCCCCACAGAATTTATTCTCCACACAGCAGTTAGTGGAGCTGCTCCAGTGACTGGACGGTGCCTTTAGGATGAATATCAACTTTTTAAGCATCTCCCACAAGGTCTATTCACATGCTGTTCCCTCTAGTTAGAACATACTTCCCACCATTCCTGCCATCTCTATATCAAAGCTCCACTGAAGACTTGCTTTATCACCACTTCCTTGGGTACAAGCTATTCTATCTGTTCCTCTCAGAGCAAGATCTGTCCCTCCTAAGGCCTCACAGCATTTATAATTGTCACTTAAGTGGCCGTGGCTATTTACCTGTCATCCTTGCTGTACCGTAAGCGCCATGAAAACACAGACTGTATCTGCCATGCTCATCACTGTAACCCAGTGCCTTGTACATGGTTGGCACTTAATAAAATGTGTGGTTTGACTTTCTGAGCATGAAAACACTCAAGATCAAAAGAGGTAAAAGATAAACCGTGAGGGAGGTTGCCTTGCACATCACTAAGGCAAGGATAGACGTTTTGGAAAATGGTATGGGAACAACTCTTACGGAATAAAAAGGGAAATCGGACCCCTACCTCATACCATACACAAAAATCAGTACCATGCTGGTCGAAGCCATACAGTGAGCAAAACTGTAAAAGTTTTAGAAATAACATGGTGTCAGGGTAGAAACAATTTTATTAAATAAGATACAACACCCACACACCATACCGGAGAGGAGTTCCATATTCAACTACATTAAAATTAAGTACTGCTATTGATCAAAAGATGCCATAAAAAAAAAAAGATGAAAAGACAAGCCAAGAGAAGATATTGCATAGCATATAATGATGAAGGACTAGTTTTCAGAATACATAAGGATCACCTACATATCAATAAAAGAAACCAAGCAACCCCACAAAAAAAGAAAGTGAACAGGGCATGAGGAGGCATTTCACAAAAGAAACTTGAACAGCCAATAAATCCATTAAATTACATTCACCCATGTTGTTATCGGGTAGCACAAACTCGGCTCACAAACACAAAATTGACACACATCTACCAGAAAGGCTGCAGTTAAAAAAAGTCACCAAGTGTTGGTGAGGATGTGAAGCAACCTGAAGGCTCGGCTCCTGCTGGCAGGAGTGTAAATTAGCACAAATGCTTTGTAAGAATGGTTTAGAGGTCTTTAGTCAAATTAAAGACATACTCCTCTTAATATACAGCAATTTTGCAGAGGCACGTGCCTTTGAGAGACTCCTGCACACGCGCAGCAAAACCCGTAACAACTGGCAACACTGCTTATCCTTAGCAACAAAAAGAGAACAAACTAACATGTTCATCACTGGTGAACAAACATGACCACGAAGGAGCCACAGCGACCACAGGAAGAATGGATCTTTCCAGTGAAATCAGGAGTCAAAATATAAAACGATTCATATCACAGAATTTTAAATTTATAACATTCAAAGCCATAAAGCGTTTAACTATATCACATACCTAGATGGTAAAACCATGAAGAAAAGCAAGCTAAAGGGTCTCATAAAATCCTCAATTGTGGTTCATCCAGGAGTGAAGGAGGGGTTGTGATGGAAGACGGGCATACGGGAAAATCTGAGGAGATGGTGGTGTCCTGGCTCTTGATCTGGGTTAAAAAAAAACCCATGGCTGACTCATGTCAATGTATGGCAAAACCCACCATAATACTGTGAAATCATTAGCCTCCAGTTGAAATAAACAAATTAATTAAAAATGGTTTTAACTGAAATATAGCTGGGCTTCCCTAGTGGCACAGTGGATGAGAATCCACCTGCCAATGCAGGGGACAGGGGTTTGATCCCTAGTCTGAGAAGATGCCACATGCCACGGAGCAAATAAACCCACGCACCGCGGCTTCTGAGCCTGTGTTCTGGAGCCCATGAGCCGCCACTACTCAAGCCTGTGTGCTCTGGAGCCCATGAGCCACAACTACCGCAGCCCGAGCACCCTAGAGCTGCACACACCACGACTCCTGAGACGGAGCAGAAGGGCCTGTGCTCTGAAACAAGAGAAGCCGCTGCACTCCAGTGTCAAGCAGCCGCCACTCGCCGCAACTAGAGAAAGCCCACGCACAGCAACAAAAACCCAGTGCGACAACAGCAGCAAAGGCTAATTAGTTGATTAAAAAAAAGAAATAAAGTGGATTTACAATGTTGTGTGAGTTTCGGGTGTACAGCAAAGTGATTCCATTATAGGTACAAATATGTATCCACTCTTCTTCAGATTCTTTTCCACTGTAGGTGATCATACAAGGTGAAACATAGTTCCCTGTGCTATATACTTCGGACCTTGTTGTTTATCTCTTTTACGTACAGCAGTGTGTATCTGTTCATCCCAAACTCCTAATTTATCCCCCCCTCCTTTGGTGATCATAAATTTGCTTTCTGTGTCTGTAAGCCTGTTTCTGTTTCGTAAATAAGTTCATTTATATCATGACATGAGTTTTAAAGGAAATCTGTCCTGACTATTCATTGGAAGGACAGATGCTGAAGCTGAAGCTCCAATCCTTTGGCCCCCTGATGAGAAGAACTGACTTGGAAAAGACCCTCATGCTGGGGAAGATTGAAGGCAGGAGGAGACAGGGATGACAGAGGATGAGATGATTGGATGGCATCACCAACTCGATGGACATGGGTTTAAGTAAACTCGAGGAGTTGGTGATAGACAGGGAAGCCTGGTGTGCTGCAGTCCATGGGGTCGCAAAGAGTCGGACACGACTGAGCGGAACTGAACTGATAAGTTTTTTTTTTTAATTAAGTCTTTATTGAATTTGTTACAATATTGCTTATGTTGTTTATGTCCTGGTTTCTTGGCCATAGGGCATATGGGATCTTAGCTCCCTGACCAGGGATCGAACTTGCACCCTCTGCACTGGAAGGCAAAGTGTTAACCACTGGACCAGCAGGGAAGTCCCATGAACGGATAGTTTTTAAAGTGCTAATCTATGTTCCAACATTCTCCTCTAGGCTTGTTTTCTCCCCGTCCCTTCCTCTCACACACACACACAGAGTCAGCCAAAGACTAAGAAAAACAAGACACATATGCTGGTTTATGAAGAGAAAGAGAAAAGGGACGAACACTGAGACAGGAAGTTAAAAGATAACGGAGACGCAGGAAATGAAAGGGACGAGGGGCTGGCAAGAGGCGCCAGTAAGGAAATGAGAAGTGGGGAGACAGAGGGAAATAAGCGGGGAGAGGGCTGTCAAGGATAATGAGGAGGGGAAAAGATACATGAAGCGATACTGTCTCTCTTCTTTCTGTTCTTTTTTCTTTGTATGAATTTTCCCTCTTTTTATTTCTCTCTTCCTCCCTCTATCTTTCTCCCTCTCCATCTCTCTCTGGGTCTCTTTCTCCCACCCCCATCAGCGTCTTCCTTGCTTTCCTCCAGATCTTTCTCTTTCCCCTTCCATATCTCTCTTTCCATGTTTCTTTCTCCCTCCTTTTCCTTCTCCACCTCCTCTAGAAACACACAAACACACATCACATGCAACCTCTCTTCGTTATTCAGTCGCTAAGTCATGTCTGACTCTTTGCGACCCCATGGACTGCAACAATGCCAGGCTTTCCTGCCCTTCACCGTCTCCCAGAGTCTGCTCAAACTCATGTCCACTGAGCAGGTGACGCTATCCAACCATCTCATCCTCTGCCGCCCTCTTCCTTTGCCTTCAATCTTTCCCAGCATCAGGGTCTTTTCCAACGAGTCAGCTGTTCACATCAGGTGGCCAAAGCACTGGAGCTTTAGCTTCGGCATCAGCCCTTCCAATGAATATTCAGGATTGATTACCTTTATGATTGACTGGTTTAATTTCCTTGCACTCCAAGGGACTCTTCAAGAGTCTTCTCCAGCACTACAGTTCGAAGGCATCAATTCTTCAGGGCTCAGCCTTCATGATCCCTCACATCTGTACGTGACTACTGAAAAAACCATTGCCTTGCCTTTGACGGCAAAGTAATATCTTTGCTTTTTAAGATGCTGTCTCCTTAACACATATTTATTAACACATAATTTATATTTAACACATGATCTCTCTTTAACATATATTTATCACATAGTTACTCTGTGCCAGGCACAGTGCTAGGGAGGCCAGGGGAACACAGGATGGCAGGGTCCATCGCGGTGGCCTAGATGTCTGCCACCAGGGAGCTTGTGGCCAGGCTCAGGCATGGATGGACCTGTGGGCAGCTTGCGACTCTCTCCTCCTCATTAATTTCACTATCAAACACTCCCAGCATCACAAGTTGTAGGTCTTATTTATTAAATATTTAACTAGGAGGAACCCAGCTGAGATGAAACCTCTCATTTGTGGCAGCCCCAGGAGAGAAGAACACGGGGCCTGCTGCTGGGATTAAGTGTGGCTGACGGGTGAGACCCAGGGTGCCGGAGGGGGCCACACGCGGGGACATCCCTCATCCCAGAGGCAGAAAGACCCAGAGATAAAGAGAGCTGGGCCTCTTCCCAGGCTCACACGGAATGCCAAGACGTGATGGACCCAGGGACAGGACACTTATAAGAGTCTACAGCCAAAATAGGTAAATTCATAAAAAAAGAATGCAGACTGGCAGCCAGGGACGGAAATGGGGATGGGGAGTGACTGCTTAATAGGTACGGGGTTTCCTTTTGGGGTGATGCAAATGTCCTGGAACGAGACTGGTGTACAACATTGTGAGGGCACTAAATGCCACTGAACTGTACACTTTAAAATGGTAGATGATCTAAACGGAAAAATGATTTGAAAAAGAACAGTCATAAGTATATGTATTAATAAAACTGAAACAACTTGTCGTACACCCGAAACTAACACAATACTGTTAACCAGCTATATAATATACAAAATACAGACGAAAAAATAAAATGGTCGACGGATAATTCTATGTGAATTTTACTACCATCTTTAAAAAATGGAAAAGTTGCCCATTATAGAGTTCTGTTTTCTCTACTCCAACTATTAGCTCTAAGGCTGATGAACTAATTTCTTAAAAATTAACACATTTATGTATGAAGTGCTCACTACCCACATCCCTGGCCCCCTGCTTAGCACTAGGAACCATCATATCATTTATGCTCACAGTCCTGGGAGGGAGATGCCAACAGGTCCTTGCTTTTATAGCGAGGTGAATCCGCAGCTCAGAGAGGGTAAGTGGCTTGCCCTAGGTCACACAGCTCCAACTCCAATCCACCTACTGTCTGAGTGTTCTTAACTACCCAGTGCTCTCTGCCAATCCCAGCTGAACTTTAGAATCACCTGGGGAGTTTTTTAAATCCCCATGCCTAGGGATAGTCCTGGACCAATCTCATCACCATCTGTGGGGTGAGGCTCAGGGCATCAGCATCTTTAAAACTTTCAGGTAGACTGCAACTAGAGCCAACCTCACCTGGGGGGTTTTGCTGAGATACGGTTTGGGATTGAGCAGGTCTGGGCTGAGGGATAGAGATTCTGCATTTCCAACAAGCTCCCTTCAGGAGATGCTGCTACTGCTGGAAGGTTCTGCAACAGCACATCCACAGAATTTGCCATGATGACGGAATGCTCTCATCTGTAAGGTCTGATAAAATGGTTACTAGCCACACATGGTAACTAAGCACGTGACATTTGGCTGGTGCAACTAAGGGAGTGACTTGCTTATTTTGTTTAATTGTAATGAATTTTTAAGTGGAAATAGCTCTGTGGGGCTAGTGGTTACCTTCCTGGGCAGTGTAAGTCTAGACAAATTCCAAGGGAAAAAAGATGCAAGACATCCAACAGGTTAGAAAAAAATGATATCCTCGACCTTGAATAAATGACGTAGAGTCTTGAAAATAACCCGGAGCTCATTCTCTTTGCCTGTGTCATTTTTCCTTTTAATTTTTGGCTGCACCACACAGCATGCAGGATCTTAGTTCCCTGATCAGGAATCAAACCTGCACACCCTGCGGCAGAAGCTGGGAGCCTTAACCACTGGATGGTCAGGGAAGTCCCTGATGCATCTTTAAGTGGCCCAAGACCTGGCGCAAAGGATGAGAAGACACCTTCGAGAGCCAGAAAGTTGATTCTTCTCCATTCTTTTTTTTTTTAAAAGCATCTCTCACCTGCTCAGAAACCCTCGCCTGTTCCCTTCATCAGCCCTACCTTGGGTCTCCCCAACCTACCCCTTTCACCACCTAGACAGAGTCCTCTAGGAAAGAGACCTCCAGCCTCGCCACACCTGCTCCTCATTTTTCCTGCTCCCTGCTGCTAAGTCGCTTCAGTCATGTCTGACTCTGTGCGACCCCAGAGACGGCAGCCCACAAGGTTCCTCCGTCCCTGGGATTCTCCAGGCAAGAACATTGGAGTGGGTTGCCATTTCCTTCTCCAGTGCAGGAAAGTGAAAAGTGAAAGTGAAGTCGCTCAGCCATGTCTGACTCGTAGCGACCCCATGGACTCCAGCCTACCAGGCTCCTCTGCCCATGGGGTTTTCCAGGCAAGAGTGCTGGAGTGGGTTGCCATTGCCTTCTCCGTTCCTGCTCCCTAGAGCGACCCAAATCAAGCCCACACCTCTCCTCAGGTCTCTTCCTAGCTCAGCTGTCAGTACCAACACCCTCTGTCTTCACCAGCCTCTTTTCTCCCCTGCTTTATTTCTGCACTGTAGCACTTAACCACACTTAAACTGGAGCCTTCATACGGTCCTTGGTCTGTCCCCAGCTAGAATGTTAGCCACATCAGGGCAGAGGTTTGGGTCTGTCTGTCTGTGTCTTGGTTCTAGTGCTTGTACTAAGGAGAAAACAAAGAGCTTCAGCCACCTGTCAAGCATTCACACTGTGCCAAGCAGGATATTTTTCATTCATCATGTTGATTTCATCCTTACAACATCCCTGGGCAGAAAATACTATTCTGCCTATTGTACGGATGAAGAAACTGAGGATCGCTGCAGTATCTTCCCAAAGGCAACACCAACTGTCAGAGAGGGCCCCAGTCCTGGCTGACCTCAGTGTCTCTTAACTATTCCCTTATACTACCTCTTCCTATAGGCATGCCAACCTCTCCGAAGCACACGTTTCCCAGGCATAACCTGAGCATCTGCCCCATCTGGGCCTTTGTTCCCGCCATGCCATTAGCCATCCCGTGAGGCTTCCCCATTTGTTAGACGCGAGATCTTGGCAGAGCACTGGCGGCGCAAGCCAGGAGTGGAGGAGACCACCTTCCAGGAAAAAAGAGTGGAGTTAAGATGCCCAACGAAAGTAAAAGTTGTTTCCAGCAAGAACAAGTCCTTGTCTTTCAGAGCCAGGGATAGAGTTTAGTCTCTGAGCCTCAGTGTGGACATATGTCAAATGGGGGCAAAAATAAAACCACCAAGCCCACAGGACTGATATAAAGATTAAATCAGTCAAAGAGCTTCCCACCCAGCCTGAGGATTCATAAGCTCTCCATAAAGAGAAGCAACCAACTAGACTTGAAAAACACTTCCTCTTTATTGGAGCTCCAGTGAAATTCCAGGCACAAACAAGCATAAGGACTGAAGAGACGAAACCTATCATAAATGAGGCAAATGATCCATTGCTTTTAGGGGGGACAGCGAGGCACAGATCCTGTTTGGTTAGTTGGAAGAGCTGTGACTGGCACTAAATGCTTGGAGAGCTTGCTCTAAATCACGTGGTAGGTATTGCACCCTGAAATAAGAGGGTTTCAGCACCAACATAAGCACACAATAATAAGGGCAAACTCTGATTCAGCACCCATCATGTGCCAGGCATTAAGTGCTGTTTAAGCCTTATAACAACCCCACAAGACAGGAACTCATGTTATACCCATTTCACAGATGAGGAAATTGAGGTCCAGAAGGTGAAGTACTCGTCCAACATAAAGAGGTTGGAAAGAAGCAGAGCTGGGATTTAACCCAGGTAGCCTGGTTCTACAGCCCTCCCTCTTAACCACTGCTACTGCTACTGCTGCTAAGTCATTTCAGTCGTGTCCGACTCTGTGCGACCCTATAGACGGCAGCCCACCAGGCTCCCCGGTCCCTGGGATTCTCCAGGCAAAAACACTGGAGTGGGTTGCCACTACACTGCTTCAAACCCGACATAGAACCAAAGAACCCCTCAGCGTCTATGGAACCTGGCGCCACTTGCCCAAAAGCTATCTGTGACGAATGTCTCCAGAGAAAAATGGAGCTAATGATGTGAGCAGGGACATCATGAAGGAAACACAGACAGCCTGTATGGATCTGGAAAATGCTCTGCATCTTTGGAAACTGAAGAAATGTATATTGCATCACAAAGAGGGTCCATTTTTTTTCACTTATCTGATTGGTTACAATGTAAAATCAAGGACAGCTAGCTGGGCCACATGATCAGGGAAACAGGACTTCGGAGTCTGCAAAGACACAGTCTAGCTGTTCCTGGCAACCTGGCCCCAGAGCCTGATATATGACCCAGCCATGCTACCTCCAGCAATCTGTCCTAAAGGAAACAGTGAGGTCCTCGTAGTGTGGCTGGTATTGGAGGAAAAACAGCGAAACATTGTGTATACATAAAAGACCTTATTTTCTGTTATGGAAAACAAAAGGTATACATGAGCCAGATGGAAAACAGGAATGATGCTGCCACTTCCTGTGGAGTAAAAGTCTCTGTGGTCCACACAATCTACCCTTGTCACCTTCCTCCCTGCACCTCCCCTCACTTGCCTGACACATAGTAGGTGCTCAGTAAACATTATTGAATGAATGCATTTATCATGAACACACTCTTCTCCCCCTTCGCTTCTCCAAGCTTACCTGTCTCAGGGCTGTCCTAGACATGCCCGAGGCCAGCCCTGGGTGTGGAGGCCAAAGAAACAGCAGAGCCACTGTCTCTACCGGCGGTACTCACCACGCCAGGAGCCCAGAGAAAGTGAGACACGATTTAAAAACTGGGCAACAGAAGGAGGAGGAGAGAGAAAGGAAGGTGGCAGCAGCTTTCATTCCAACATTTCCCAACTCCAGCTGAGACTTCCTTCTATATACGCATCTATATTTACATCAACGAATCTGTCAGTAGCAAGCCTGTTGCTGATAGTGTGGGATCTAAAGTTCAGAGAAAGCTGGCTCAGACACCCAGCTAGGAAGAGAAACTGTAAGTAAAATTTAAGTAACCCCAAACCCTAAATCCACCCACTCTCTTCCAAGGAATCCGTGACATCTTTTACATCCAGATTCCTCAGTCTCTGCAATATTGACATCCAGGGTTGGACAGTTTTTCATGGATGGGGGCAGGAGTGTGCTGTCCTGCGCATTTTAGGATGCTCAGTGCATCCCCAGTTTCTCTCTGCTAGGCGCCAGTGGCACCCCACCCTCCACATTCGTGACAACCAAAAATACCTCCAGACATTGCCAAAAGTCCCCTGGAAGGCAAAATCACCCCCAGCTCAAAAGCACTGGTTCACATGCAGCCTAGGAAAAATTCCAAACCAATCAACTGTTCTTTCCATACTCCTCCTCAATTTTCCAAATTTCAAGTCACCTAGTCTCCAGATCTCTTTTCAGATTCAAGGCACGAGGCGGCAACAATTTTAAGACTTGAATGCAATCTCTAGATCAGATTATTTTCAGTCTGAAAATAATCAGCACCGTGGACACAGCTTTACGCACAAAGATGTTCACTGTGCTGTTGTTTATAAACAAAACAAATGACGGGGGATGGTTACAGGAAGTATGGTATATCCATAACAGGGAATGTCATCAGATATTAGCAACAGTCTTTTCTGGAGTTGATGCCAACCCATACAGCACCACTGTGTGAATTTAAATAAGACGCCCCTTTTGCAAGTTGTTAGGTCCATCTGTCAAAAAATTGTCATAATATCTTCATTTTGCTAGAACAAGATTCTGAAGCTTTCACCATCTGAGAAATTGAAATAATAAATGTACACTTATGATAGGAGATACAATACCCTTGGGCAGTGCGCACTCTGTACAACTATACACGGTAGCCTTGATGTTGCTGTCCAAGAATATCTAGTGGTACGGAAATGTGTTCATAAAAGCTTAAATCCATAAGCATAGATGGAATGAAATACATTGAAATGTCACCAGAGATTCTCTCTGGATAGGAGCGTATACATGTATTTCATATTCTTTGTACTTCAGGTATTCAACAAATGAAGAGGATAGGCCTCCTGGAGGAGGTTACTTTTAGGCTGAGACTTAAATGAAGAGAAGGAGTCAGCCACTGGGAGACCTGGAGAAACAATGATGCAAGCAGCGGGAAGCACCAGTACAGATGCCTACAGATACAAAAGCTGGATTTGAGCAAAAAGGGTCAATGGGGCTGAGGCAGAGTGGAAGGGGTAGAGAATGGAAGAAATGAGATCAAAGACAAAACAGGGGCTTTTTAGATCATGAGGGGCCTTGTAGAACCTAGTACATCTATAATCTGCAGTCTCTGACCAGTGAGTAAGCATCCGGGACATTTACCCAACCTACTTGAAACAGAGAGATTCCATTAGCCCACCACTATTAACCAAAGAGCAAACTCCAAGGAATTCTACTTTTAATCCCAGTACTGAAATTAAAAAAAAAATGAAAGTGCTGTTTCCAGAATTTTAATAATCTTTGTCAAGAACGCTGTTAACTTTCCTCATCACTACTCAATTAACAAACACTCATGCATCATACAATGTGGGAACTGTTGGGGGATGTGAGGAAGGTAAATCACTGTTCCCTGCCCTCAGGGCGCTTTCTAATTAGAGGTAAGACACAAGCATACCACCTTACTGCTTTTCACAAAGCAAGCAAGAGTCACTTAGCATTGAGGGTGGTAAGTGGAAGGATTCAGTCATTTCCAAGCCAATAAGAACATCAAATATCAGAGACCCAGACACGGACACCCACCCTTCCACACACCCTTAGATCTGACAGCACCCATCCACCATCCATCCATCCATTTCCATCCATCTATTCATCTACCCATTCATCTTTTTACTCTTCAGTCCAGTCCAGTCAGTCCCCTGCCATCTATGATCCACTCATATATTTACCCATTCATCCTTTCTTTCTTTCATCCCTCATCCGTTCATCCATCTGTCCGCCACCCATCTACTTATCATCCATCAATCTACTTATTGACCCACTTATAACCCATCCATCCAGTATCATTCATCTTTTCTTTGTCTCATTCATCCATTCTGCTTTCCTTCATTCCATCTAACCCATTCACATATTTGTCCATCTGTCCCACCATTCGCAAATCTATCCAACTATCCACTTATCCAACACTAACTGCATAAGATACTTCTCCCCTCTAAATTACAAATATTCATCAATGATCCTAAATGTTAGACGCTGTTGTGATTAGGAATAGGCCAAACTGTTAAAATTCTACATTCTAACAACTCTTCCCAAAATTTCTGACTATTCTAATTTGTGCAAGACCCAAATGTTCCAAGTCCTTATAAGACCTGCACAGAAGCTGGCCTATTCTCACTGGTTTTAAGTCTTTAATGTCTTCAAAGATGGTACACTTAGAAAGCAGGGTATGGTTAGAAGAAGGGGTAAGTTGTGAGCAGACTGGAAAGAGTCTGGCATTGGAAAGAGCCTGGCAGTGGGGTATAGGGAATGGGAGAGGAAGTTGATCAGGGATATAGACAAGGATTGCTGAGATGAGAAAAAATTTGCCTGGGCCTTGGATTCATGGAATTCTAGGATCTACAAATATTGATAACATGACCCCCCTGATTGTTTTCCCCTTGAATTCCACATTGGAGCAGTGGTGGTTCAGTTGATAATCCAGGAAGACGGGGTCTCAAGATAGATGCCAAAGAATAACAGAGATCAAGGGGGTTGAGAGCCTTGGCAAGCAAAGGCAGAACAGCGATACTATGCAGCACGCAGGACTTTCCCGGTGGCTCAGATGGCAACAAATCTGCCTGAAGTGCAGAAGCCTAGGTTTGATCCCTGGGTTGGGAAAATCCCTTGGAGAAGAGAGTGGCAACCCACTCCAGTATTCTTGCCTAGAGAATTCCACGGACGGAGGAGCCTGCCAGGCTACAGCCCATGGGGTCGCAGAGAGTCAGACACGACTGAGCAATGAACACTTTCACTTTCACATAGCACCTACTATGTGTCACGCACTATTCCAAGCACTGGGTCAGAAAGGCCACTCAAATAAGCCCATCCTTCCTTCTTCCCTCTCATCGATCCATTGTTCCATCCATCCATATATAAACACATACAGTGCTAAGTTCCAGGCACAATTTTCTAAGTGTAACATGTATTCACTAATTTGATCTTCCCAGATAGGTGCTATTAGGACCCCCTTTAGACAAACTGGGAAACTGAGGCATAGAACACTTCAGTGACTTGAGTAAGGTCACACGGCCAGTGACTAGCAAGAGTTAGTACCGGAACCCCATTCCCCTGGCTGCAGAGCCCATGGTTTCAAATCAGCCCTGATGCTTCTCTACTAATCGCAGTCACCAACGCCTAAAACACAGGTTGACTTTCAGAAGACAAGGAAGAACAGAGGCTGTCTGGCTGACCCAGCCCTTAGAGAGAGGGATGGGTAGGCTGTGAAATGGCTTAGCCAGTGCCTGTCAGATGGCTGGTGTTCCATAAATGCTGATGAATCTCAGCTGATTCCAGCTGAAGCGACATTCCCAAGTACACAGACTAAAATTAACACCTTGAATTCATTCATTCCAAAATTATTTATTCAGTACTGCAGCACTGTTCATAATAGCAAAAAAAAACAAAAACAAAAAAACCAAGAAACCTGGAAACATCCCAAATGCCCATCATCCAGCAAAGTGGATAAATTGTTGTATCATCACAGAATACAATAGTATACGGAGAAAAATAAATGACCTCCAGCTACACTCAAATAAGAGAGATGAATCTTAGAAACATACAATTGAGGGAAAAAAGCAAGGGCAAGTTCCAGAAGGCTAAAAAGGCTCAGAAACCACGAAAGTAAAACATTAGAGTTAAGGCATATGTAAATGTGTGATAAAACATCTTTAAAAAGAAGGAAAGGAAATGAGACACACCCAATCCAGGGGCTTCCCTGGTGGCTCAGTGGCAAACAATCCACCTGCCAGTACAGGAGCCATGGGTTCAATCCCCGGCCTGGGAAGATCCCACAAGTTGTGCAGAGCAACTAAGCCCATGCGTCGTAACTGCTGAGCTTGTGCTCCAGAGCCTGGGGACCAGAGCTACTGAAGCCCGCGTGCCCGCTCCAATACAAGGGAAGCCACCACGAGGAGAAGCCTGCCCACCACAACCAGAGCGCAGCCCGCGCTCCCTGACACTAGAGAAGGCCCACGCGGGAAGGAAGACCCACCACAGCCCGAGTAAACAAATGAATAAACAAATAAAACTGCACACCCAATCCAAGAGGCAGTGCTGCCTTTGGGGGAGTGAGTCGGGGAGGGGTGGGAAGCCAAGGCAGGGTCAGAGGCTATAGGCAGAAGTAAATTACTGAGCGTGTTCCAGTACAGGGGGATCCCCAGACCAGCAGGATCAGCGGCTCCCGGGAACTTGCTAGAAATGAAAATTCTCGGGTTCCACCCTAAACCTCTTGAATCGGAAACTCTAGGGGCAAAGCCCAACCACCTGTGTTTCAGCAGCCCTCCAGGGCATACTGGTGTGGGCCCAGGGGTAAGCATCTCGGCCCTACAGCAGGTGATCCTGACGCTGCAGGGCTGGGGACCACACTTTGGGAGCCACTGTTCTAGTTCTTGACTCAGGCAGCAGATCCATTAGTGTGTTTCCATATAGTATTAAAATAAATAAGGAAAAATAAACAAAAGGAGAGACAATATTCAGAATGTGTTATGAACCCAGAACAGGATTAAAGCAAGTCACTGTTCAAATAAGGTGCAAGAAAACACTGCAGAGCCATGCATTCAGCTACTCTAAGTGCCAAGCTAGGACCCAAGGGGCGACCACCACAGACCTAGCCCTGGCAATCACGGATCTACAGCACCCACCCTGATACTCTCCCCCATTCTGACACTTTTTACAAAACAATCATATCCACCACATGCTTTCATGTACCTTTTAATCCTCTCACGATTTCCTGGTCGTAGGACTATTATGCCCATTTTATAGATGAAGAGACTGAGGCACAGCTACTGGGAGTTGGAGCTAAGATGCACAACTGGGGCCACCTATTCCCAAACCCTTTGCTTCACCTTCACCAGTATCACCTCCCTTCCAAGCCTGATGCTATTACTCAAATAAGTACATCCCTCTGTGGACACCACAAACATTTCATAGCAGCAAGTGAGGATCAGCAGAGGTTCCCATGCCCGTTATTACTAATAACGGAAATAATAAAGGTTAATGGAATAAAAAAATACAACAGGTTCTCCAAACTTATGGTTGCAGGCAGGGGGCGGGGGAAGGATGGGGAGCAGGGACAGTTAGGGAGCTTGGGATGGACAGGTACACACTGCTATATTTAAAATGGATAACCAACAAGGACCTATTTTATAAAACAGGGAAATATCCCAATACAAAATAAGAAGTCTTTTTAAAACAAACNATCCTCCAGAGCACATACCTTTGGCAGGAACACAGCTTTTCTCACCCAGAAAACTCAACCAGAAAAGCAACAGAGAGAAGAGAAGGAAAAATCATTGCTGTTGCTGTTTAATCACTCAGTAGTGTCCAATTCTCTTACGACCCTACAGACTGTAGCCCGCCAGGCTCCTCTGTTTATGGGACTTCCCCGGCAAGAATACTAGAGTGGGTCACCATTTCCTTCTCCAGAGGATCGTCCCAACCCAGGGATCAAACTGAGTCTCCTGCATTGCAGGTGGATTCTTTACCCGTGAGCCACCTAGGAAGCCCCCAGGAAAAATCATGTTAGCCCAAAATATATATTTTTAAATTTTGCCATATCAAGATTTTTTTGAATCTTTCATATATATATATATTTAATTTTAATTTTTTAACACCAAAAACATTTTGTAGTGGGGTATAGCCAATTAACAATGTTGTGATAGCTTAAGGTGAACAGTCAAGGGACTCAGCCATACATACACATGGATCTATTCTCCCCCAAAGCCCCCTCCCACCCAGGCTGGCACATACCTTTGAGTAGAGTTCCATATGTTATACAATAGGTTTTTGTTGGTTATCCATTTGAAATATTACCTGAAAATATCTTTTAATCCGACCGATGATTGCCATCACCACCGCCATCATCCCAGTCTGTGACACACTATCTCTTCCTTCAAGTATTACAATAATTTCCTCTCTGGTCTCATGGCTTTCTTTCTTGCCCCCACAGAATTTATTCTCCACACAGCAGTTAGTGGAGCTGCTCCAGTGACTGGACGGTGCCTTTAGGATGAATATCAACTTTTTAAGCATCTCCCACAAGGTCTATTCACATGCTGTTCCCTCTAGTTAGAACATACTTCCCACCATTCCTGCCATCTCTATATCAAAGCTCCACTGAAGACTTGCTTTATCACCACTTCCTTGGGTACAAGCTATTCTATCTGTTCCTCTCAGAGCAAGATCTGTCCCTCCTAAGGCCTCACAGCATTTATAATTGTCACTTAAGTGGCCGTGGCTATTTACCTGTCATCCTTGCTGTACCGTAAGCGCCATGAAAACACAGACTGTATCTGCCATGCTCATCACTGTAACCCAGTGCCTTGTACATGGTTGGCACTTAATAAAATGTGTGGTTTGACTTTCTGAGCATGAAAACACTCAAGATCAAAAGAGGTAAAAGATAAACCGTGAGGGAGGTTGCCTTGCACATCACTAAGGCAAGGATAGACGTTTTGGAAAATGGTATGGGAACAACTCTTACGGAATAAAAAGGGAAATCGGACCCCTACCTCATACCATACACAAAAATCAGTACCATGCTGGTCGAAGCCATACAGTGAGCAAAACTGTAAAAGTTTTAGAAATAACATGGTGTCAGGGTAGAAACAATTTTATTAAATAAGATACAACACCCACACACCATACCGGAGAGGAGTTCCATATTCAACTACATTAAAATTAAGTACTGCTATTGATCAAAAGATGCCATAAAAAAAAAAAGATGAAAAGACAAGCCAAGAGAAGATATTGCATAGCATATAATGATGAAGGACTAGTTTTCAGAATACATAAGGATCACCTACATATCAATAAAAGAAACCAAGCAACCCCACAAAAAAAGAAAGTGAACAGGGCATGAGGAGGCATTTCACAAAAGAAACTTGAACAGCCAATAAATCCATTAAATTACATTCACCCATGTTGTTATCGGGTAGCACAAACTCGGCTCACAAACACAAAATTGACACACATCTACCAGAAAGGCTGCAGTTAAAAAAAGTCACCAAGTGTTGGTGAGGATGTGAAGCAACCTGAAGGCTCGGCTCCTGCTGGCAGGAGTGTAAATTAGCACAAATGCTTTGTAAGAATGGTTTAGAGGTCTTTAGTCAAATTAAAGACATACTCCTCTTAATATACAGCAATTTTGCAGAGGCACGTGCCTTTGAGAGACTCCTGCACACGCGCAGCAAAACCCGTAACAACTGGCAACACTGCTTATCCTTAGCAACAAAAAGAGAACAAACTAACATGTTCATCACTGGTGAACAAACATGACCACGAAGGAGCCACAGCGACCACAGGAAGAATGGATCTTTCCAGTGAAATCAGGAGTCAAAATATAAAACGATTCATATCACAGAATTTTAAATTTATAACATTCAAAGCCATAAAGCGTTTAACTATATCACATACCTAGATGGTAAAACCATGAAGAAAAGCAAGCTAAAGGGTCTCATAAAATCCTCAATTGTGGTTCATCCAGGAGTGAAGGAGGGGTTGTGATGGAAGACGGGCATACGGGAAAATCTGAGGAGATGGTGGTGTCCTGGCTCTTGATCTGGGTTAAAAAAAAACCCATGGCTGACTCATGTCAATGTATGGCAAAACCCACCATAATACTGTGAAATCATTAGCCTCCAGTTGAAATAAACAAATTAATTAAAAATGGTTTTAACTGAAATATAGCTGGGCTTCCCTAGTGGCACAGTGGATGAGAATCCACCTGCCAATGCAGGGGACAGGGGTTTGATCCCTAGTCTGAGAAGATGCCACATGCCACGGAGCAAATAAACCCACGCACCGCGGCTTCTGAGCCTGTGTTCTGGAGCCCATGAGCCGCCACTACTCAAGCCTGTGTGCTCTGGAGCCCATGAGCCACAACTACCGCAGCCCGAGCACCCTAGAGCTGCACACACCACGACTCCTGAGACGGAGCAGAAGGGCCTGTGCTCTGAAACAAGAGAAGCCGCTGCACTCCAGTGTCAAGCAGCCGCCACTCGCCGCAACTAGAGAAAGCCCACGCACAGCAACAAAAACCCAGTGCGACAACAGCAGCAAAGGCTAATTAGTTGATTAAAAAAAAGAAATAAAGTGGATTTACAATGTTGTGTGAGTTTCGGGTGTACAGCAAAGTGATTCCATTATAGGTACAAATATGTATCCACTCTTCTTCAGATTCTTTTCCACTGTAGGTGATCATACAAGGTGAAACATAGTTCCCTGTGCTATATACTTCGGACCTTGTTGTTTATCTCTTTTACGTACAGCAGTGTGTATCTGTTCATCCCAAACTCCTAATTTATCCCCCCCTCCTTTGGTGATCATAAATTTGCTTTCTGTGTCTGTAAGCCTGTTTCTGTTTCGTAAATAAGTTCATTTATATCATGACATGAGTTTTAAAGGAAATCTGTCCTGACTATTCATTGGAAGGACAGATGCTGAAGCTGAAGCTCCAATCCTTTGGCCCCCTGATGAGAAGAACTGACTTGGAAAAGACCCTCATGCTGGGGAAGATTGAAGGCAGGAGGAGACAGGGATGACAGAGGATGAGATGATTGGATGGCATCACCAACTCGATGGACATGGGTTTAAGTAAACTCGAGGAGTTGGTGATAGACAGGGAAGCCTGGTGTGCTGCAGTCCATGGGGTCGCAAAGAGTCGGACACGACTGAGCGGAACTGAACTGATAAGTTTTTTTTTTTAATTAAGTCTTTATTGAATTTGTTACAATATTGCTTATGTTGTTTATGTCCTGGTTTCTTGGCCATAGGGCATATGGGATCTTAGCTCCCTGACCAGGGATCGAACTTGCACCCTCTGCACTGGAAGGCAAAGTGTTAACCACTGGACCAGCAGGGAAGTCCCATGAACGGATAGTTTTTAAAGTGCTAATCTATGTTCCAACATTCTCCTCTAGGCTTGTTTTCTCCCCGTCCCTTCCTCTCACACACACACACAGAGTCAGCCAAAGACTAAGAAAAACAAGACACATATGCTGGTTTATGAAGAGAAAGAGAAAAGGGACGAACACTGAGACAGGAAGTTAAAAGATAACGGAGACGCAGGAAATGAAAGGGACGAGGGGCTGGCAAGAGGCGCCAGTAAGGAAATGAGAAGTGGGGAGACAGAGGGAAATAAGCGGGGAGAGGGCTGTCAAGGATAATGAGGAGGGGAAAAGATACATGAAGCGATACTGTCTCTCTTCTTTCTGTTCTTTTTTCTTTGTATGAATTTTCCCTCTTTTTATTTCTCTCTTCCTCCCTCTATCTTTCTCCCTCTCCATCTCTCTCTGGGTCTCTTTCTCCCACCCCCATCAGCGTCTTCCTTGCTTTCCTCCAGATCTTTCTCTTTCCCCTTCCATATCTCTCTTTCCATGTTTCTTTCTCCCTCCTTTTCCTTCTCCACCTCCTCTAGAAACACACAAACACACATCACATGCAACCTCTCTTCGTTATTCAGTCGCTAAGTCATGTCTGACTCTTTGCGACCCCATGGACTGCAACAATGCCAGGCTTTCCTGCCCTTCACCGTCTCCCAGAGTCTGCTCAAACTCATGTCCACTGAGCAGGTGACGCTATCCAACCATCTCATCCTCTGCCGCCCTCTTCCTTTGCCTTCAATCTTTCCCAGCATCAGGGTCTTTTCCAACGAGTCAGCTGTTCACATCAGGTGGCCAAAGCACTGGAGCTTTAGCTTCGGCATCAGCCCTTCCAATGAATATTCAGGATTGATTACCTTTATGATTGACTGGTTTAATTTCCTTGCACTCCAAGGGACTCTTCAAGAGTCTTCTCCAGCACTACAGTTCGAAGGCATCAATTCTTCAGGGCTCAGCCTTCATGATCCCTCACATCTGTACGTGACTACTGAAAAAACCATTGCCTTGCCTTTGACGGCAAAGTAATATCTTTGCTTTTTAAGATGCTGTCTCCTTAACACATATTTATTAACACATAATTTATATTTAACACATGATCTCTCTTTAACATATATTTATCACATAGTTACTCTGTGCCAGGCACAGTGCTAGGGAGGCCAGGGGAACACAGGATGGCAGGGTCCATCGCGGTGGCCTAGATGTCTGCCACCAGGGAGCTTGTGGCCAGGCTCAGGCATGGATGGACCTGTGGGCAGCTTGCGACTCTCTCCTCCTCATTAATTTCACTATCAAACACTCCCAGCATCACAAGTTGTAGGTCTTATTTATTAAATATTTAACTAGGAGGAACCCAGCTGAGATGAAACCTCTCATTTGTGGCAGCCCCAGGAGAGAAGAACACGGGGCCTGCTGCTGGGATTAAGTGTGGCTGACGGGTGAGACCCAGGGTGCCGGAGGGGGCCACACGCGGGGACATCCCTCATCCCAGAGGCAGAAAGACCCAGAGATAAAGAGAGCTGGGCCTCTTCCCAGGCTCACACGGAATGCCAAGACGTGATGGACCCAGGGACAGGACACTTATAAGAGTCTACAGCCAAAATAGGTAAATTCATAAAAAAAGAATGCAGACTGGCAGCCAGGGACGGAAATGGGGATGGGGAGTGACTGCTTAATAGGTACGGGGTTTCCTTTTGGGGTGATGCAAATGTCCTGGAACGAGACTGGTGTACAACATTGTGAGGGCACTAAATGCCACTGAACTGTACACTTTAAAATGGTAGATGATCTAAACGGAAAAATGATTTGAAAAAGAACAGTCATAAGTATATGTATTAATAAAACTGAAACAACTTGTCGTACACCCGAAACTAACACAATACTGTTAACCAGCTATATAATATACAAAATACAGACGAAAAAATAAAATGGTCGACGGATAATTCTATGTGAATTTTACTACCATCTTTAAAAAATGGAAAAGTTGCCCATTATAGAGTTCTGTTTTCTCTACTCCAACTATTAGCTCTAAGGCTGATGAACTAATTTCTTAAAAATTAACACATTTATGTATGAAGTGCTCACTACCCACATCCCTGGCCCCCTGCTTAGCACTAGGAACCATCATATCATTTATGCTCACAGTCCTGGGAGGGAGATGCCAACAGGTCCTTGCTTTTATAGCGAGGTGAATCCGCAGCTCAGAGAGGGTAAGTGGCTTGCCCTAGGTCACACAGCTCCAACTCCAATCCACCTACTGTCTGAGTGTTCTTAACTACCCAGTGCTCTCTGCCAATCCCAGCTGAACTTTAGAATCACCTGGGGAGTTTTTTAAATCCCCATGCCTAGGGATAGTCCTGGACCAATCTCATCACCATCTGTGGGGTGAGGCTCAGGGCATCAGCATCTTTAAAACTTTCAGGTAGACTGCAACTAGAGCCAACCTCACCTGGGGGGTTTTGCTGAGATACGGTTTGGGATTGAGCAGGTCTGGGCTGAGGGATAGAGATTCTGCATTTCCAACAAGCTCCCTTCAGGAGATGCTGCTACTGCTGGAAGGTTCTGCAACAGCACATCCACAGAATTTGCCATGATGACGGAATGCTCTCATCTGTAAGGTCTGATAAAATGGTTACTAGCCACACATGGTAACTAAGCACGTGACATTTGGCTGGTGCAACTAAGGGAGTGACTTGCTTATTTTGTTTAATTGTAATGAATTTTTAAGTGGAAATAGCTCTGTGGGGCTAGTGGTTACCTTCCTGGGCAGTGTAAGTCTAGACAAATTCCAAGGGAAAAAAGATGCAAGACATCCAACAGGTTAGAAAAAAATGATATCCTCGACCTTGAATAAATGACGTAGAGTCTTGAAAATAACCCGGAGCTCATTCTCTTTGCCTGTGTCATTTTTCCTTTTAATTTTTGGCTGCACCACACAGCATGCAGGATCTTAGTTCCCTGATCAGGAATCAAACCTGCACACCCTGCGGCAGAAGCTGGGAGCCTTAACCACTGGATGGTCAGGGAAGTCCCTGATGCATCTTTAAGTGGCCCAAGACCTGGCGCAAAGGATGAGAAGACACCTTCGAGAGCCAGAAAGTTGATTCTTCTCCATTCTTTTTTTTTTTAAAAGCATCTCTCACCTGCTCAGAAACCCTCGCCTGTTCCCTTCATCAGCCCTACCTTGGGTCTCCCCAACCTACCCCTTTCACCACCTAGACAGAGTCCTCTAGGAAAGAGACCTCCAGCCTCGCCACACCTGCTCCTCATTTTTCCTGCTCCCTGCTGCTAAGTCGCTTCAGTCATGTCTGACTCTGTGCGACCCCAGAGACGGCAGCCCACAAGGTTCCTCCGTCCCTGGGATTCTCCAGGCAAGAACATTGGAGTGGGTTGCCATTTCCTTCTCCAGTGCAGGAAAGTGAAAAGTGAAAGTGAAGTCGCTCAGCCATGTCTGACTCGTAGCGACCCCATGGACTCCAGCCTACCAGGCTCCTCTGCCCATGGGGTTTTCCAGGCAAGAGTGCTGGAGTGGGTTGCCATTGCCTTCTCCGTTCCTGCTCCCTAGAGCGACCCAAATCAAGCCCACACCTCTCCTCAGGTCTCTTCCTAGCTCAGCTGTCAGTACCAACACCCTCTGTCTTCACCAGCCTCTTTTCTCCCCTGCTTTATTTCTGCACTGTAGCACTTAACCACACTTAAACTGGAGCCTTCATACGGTCCTTGGTCTGTCCCCAGCTAGAATGTTAGCCACATCAGGGCAGAGGTTTGGGTCTGTCTGTCTGTGTCTTGGTTCTAGTGCTTGTACTAAGGAGAAAACAAAGAGCTTCAGCCACCTGTCAAGCATTCACACTGTGCCAAGCAGGATATTTTTCATTCATCATGTTGATTTCATCCTTACAACATCCCTGGGCAGAAAATACTATTCTGCCTATTGTACGGATGAAGAAACTGAGGATCGCTGCAGTATCTTCCCAAAGGCAACACCAACTGTCAGAGAGGGCCCCAGTCCTGGCTGACCTCAGTGTCTCTTAACTATTCCCTTATACTACCTCTTCCTATAGGCATGCCAACCTCTCCGAAGCACACGTTTCCCAGGCATAACCTGAGCATCTGCCCCATCTGGGCCTTTGTTCCCGCCATGCCATTAGCCATCCCGTGAGGCTTCCCCATTTGTTAGACGCGAGATCTTGGCAGAGCACTGGCGGCGCAAGCCAGGAGTGGAGGAGACCACCTTCCAGGAAAAAAGAGTGGAGTTAAGATGCCCAACGAAAGTAAAAGTTGTTTCCAGCAAGAACAAGTCCTTGTCTTTCAGAGCCAGGGATAGAGTTTAGTCTCTGAGCCTCAGTGTGGACATATGTCAAATGGGGGCAAAAATAAAACCACCAAGCCCACAGGACTGATATAAAGATTAAATCAGTCAAAGAGCTTCCCACCCAGCCTGAGGATTCATAAGCTCTCCATAAAGAGAAGCAACCAACTAGACTTGAAAAACACTTCCTCTTTATTGGAGCTCCAGTGAAATTCCAGGCACAAACAAGCATAAGGACTGAAGAGACGAAACCTATCATAAATGAGGCAAATGATCCATTGCTTTTAGGGGGGACAGCGAGGCACAGATCCTGTTTGGTTAGTTGGAAGAGCTGTGACTGGCACTAAATGCTTGGAGAGCTTGCTCTAAATCACGTGGTAGGTATTGCACCCTGAAATAAGAGGGTTTCAGCACCAACATAAGCACACAATAATAAGGGCAAACTCTGATTCAGCACCCATCATGTGCCAGGCATTAAGTGCTGTTTAAGCCTTATAACAACCCCACAAGACAGGAACTCATGTTATACCCATTTCACAGATGAGGAAATTGAGGTCCAGAAGGTGAAGTACTCGTCCAACATAAAGAGGTTGGAAAGAAGCAGAGCTGGGATTTAACCCAGGTAGCCTGGTTCTACAGCCCTCCCTCTTAACCACTGCTACTGCTACTGCTGCTAAGTCATTTCAGTCGTGTCCGACTCTGTGCGACCCTATAGACGGCAGCCCACCAGGCTCCCCGGTCCCTGGGATTCTCCAGGCAAAAACACTGGAGTGGGTTGCCACTACACTGCTTCAAACCCGACATAGAACCAAAGAACCCCTCAGCGTCTATGGAACCTGGCGCCACTTGCCCAAAAGCTATCTGTGACGAATGTCTCCAGAGAAAAATGGAGCTAATGATGTGAGCAGGGACATCATGAAGGAAACACAGACAGCCTGTATGGATCTGGAAAATGCTCTGCATCTTTGGAAACTGAAGAAATGTATATTGCATCACAAAGAGGGTCCATTTTTTTTCACTTATCTGATTGGTTACAATGTAAAATCAAGGACAGCTAGCTGGGCCACATGATCAGGGAAACAGGACTTCGGAGTCTGCAAAGACACAGTCTAGCTGTTCCTGGCAACCTGGCCCCAGAGCCTGATATATGACCCAGCCATGCTACCTCCAGCAATCTGTCCTAAAGGAAACAGTGAGGTCCTCGTAGTGTGGCTGGTATTGGAGGAAAAACAGCGAAACATTGTGTATACATAAAAGACCTTATTTTCTGTTATGGAAAACAAAAGGTATACATGAGCCAGATGGAAAACAGGAATGATGCTGCCACTTCCTGTGGAGTAAAAGTCTCTGTGGTCCACACAATCTACCCTTGTCACCTTCCTCCCTGCACCTCCCCTCACTTGCCTGACACATAGTAGGTGCTCAGTAAACATTATTGAATGAATGCATTTATCATGAACACACTCTTCTCCCCCTTCGCTTCTCCAAGCTTACCTGTCTCAGGGCTGTCCTAGACATGCCCGAGGCCAGCCCTGGGTGTGGAGGCCAAAGAAACAGCAGAGCCACTGTCTCTACCGGCGGTACTCACCACGCCAGGAGCCCAGAGAAAGTGAGACACGATTTAAAAACTGGGCAACAGAAGGAGGAGGAGAGAGAAAGGAAGGTGGCAGCAGCTTTCATTCCAACATTTCCCAACTCCAGCTGAGACTTCCTTCTATATACGCATCTATATTTACATCAACGAATCTGTCAGTAGCAAGCCTGTTGCTGATAGTGTGGGATCTAAAGTTCAGAGAAAGCTGGCTCAGACACCCAGCTAGGAAGAGAAACTGTAAGTAAAATTTAAGTAACCCCAAACCCTAAATCCACCCACTCTCTTCCAAGGAATCCGTGACATCTTTTACATCCAGATTCCTCAGTCTCTGCAATATTGACATCCAGGGTTGGACAGTTTTTCATGGATGGGGGCAGGAGTGTGCTGTCCTGCGCATTTTAGGATGCTCAGTGCATCCCCAGTTTCTCTCTGCTAGGCGCCAGTGGCACCCCACCCTCCACATTCGTGACAACCAAAAATACCTCCAGACATTGCCAAAAGTCCCCTGGAAGGCAAAATCACCCCCAGCTCAAAAGCACTGGTTCACATGCAGCCTAGGAAAAATTCCAAACCAATCAACTGTTCTTTCCATACTCCTCCTCAATTTTCCAAATTTCAAGTCACCTAGTCTCCAGATCTCTTTTCAGATTCAAGGCACGAGGCGGCAACAATTTTAAGACTTGAATGCAATCTCTAGATCAGATTATTTTCAGTCTGAAAATAATCAGCACCGTGGACACAGCTTTACGCACAAAGATGTTCACTGTGCTGTTGTTTATAAACAAAACAAATGACGGGGGATGGTTACAGGAAGTATGGTATATCCATAACAGGGAATGTCATCAGATATTAGCAACAGTCTTTTCTGGAGTTGATGCCAACCCATACAGCACCACTGTGTGAATTTAAATAAGACGCCCCTTTTGCAAGTTGTTAGGTCCATCTGTCAAAAAATTGTCATAATATCTTCATTTTGCTAGAACAAGATTCTGAAGCTTTCACCATCTGAGAAATTGAAATAATAAATGTACACTTATGATAGGAGATACAATACCCTTGGGCAGTGCGCACTCTGTACAACTATACACGGTAGCCTTGATGTTGCTGTCCAAGAATATCTAGTGGTACGGAAATGTGTTCATAAAAGCTTAAATCCATAAGCATAGATGGAATGAAATACATTGAAATGTCACCAGAGATTCTCTCTGGATAGGAGCGTATACATGTATTTCATATTCTTTGTACTTCAGGTATTCAACAAATGAAGAGGATAGGCCTCCTGGAGGAGGTTACTTTTAGGCTGAGACTTAAATGAAGAGAAGGAGTCAGCCACTGGGAGACCTGGAGAAACAATGATGCAAGCAGCGGGAAGCACCAGTACAGATGCCTACAGATACAAAAGCTGGATTTGAGCAAAAAGGGTCAATGGGGCTGAGGCAGAGTGGAAGGGGTAGAGAATGGAAGAAATGAGATCAAAGACAAAACAGGGGCTTTTTAGATCATGAGGGGCCTTGTAGAACCTAGTACATCTATAATCTGCAGTCTCTGACCAGTGAGTAAGCATCCGGGACATTTACCCAACCTACTTGAAACAGAGAGATTCCATTAGCCCACCACTATTAACCAAAGAGCAAACTCCAAGGAATTCTACTTTTAATCCCAGTACTGAAATTAAAAAAAAAATGAAAGTGCTGTTTCCAGAATTTTAATAATCTTTGTCAAGAACGCTGTTAACTTTCCTCATCACTACTCAATTAACAAACACTCATGCATCATACAATGTGGGAACTGTTGGGGGATGTGAGGAAGGTAAATCACTGTTCCCTGCCCTCAGGGCGCTTTCTAATTAGAGGTAAGACACAAGCATACCACCTTACTGCTTTTCACAAAGCAAGCAAGAGTCACTTAGCATTGAGGGTGGTAAGTGGAAGGATTCAGTCATTTCCAAGCCAATAAGAACATCAAATATCAGAGACCCAGACACGGACACCCACCCTTCCACACACCCTTAGATCTGACAGCACCCATCCACCATCCATCCATCCATTTCCATCCATCTATTCATCTACCCATTCATCTTTTTACTCTTCAGTCCAGTCCAGTCAGTCCCCTGCCATCTATGATCCACTCATATATTTACCCATTCATCCTTTCTTTCTTTCATCCCTCATCCGTTCATCCATCTGTCCGCCACCCATCTACTTATCATCCATCAATCTACTTATTGACCCACTTATAACCCATCCATCCAGTATCATTCATCTTTTCTTTGTCTCATTCATCCATTCTGCTTTCCTTCATTCCATCTAACCCATTCACATATTTGTCCATCTGTCCCACCATTCGCAAATCTATCCAACTATCCACTTATCCAACACTAACTGCATAAGATACTTCTCCCCTCTAAATTACAAATATTCATCAATGATCCTAAATGTTAGACTCTGTTGTGATTAGGAACAGGCCAAACTGTTAAAATTCTACATTCTAACAACTCTTCCCAAAATTTCTGACTATTCTAATTTGTGCAAGACCCAAATGTTCCAAGTCCTTATAAGACCTGCACAGAAGCTGGCCTATTCTCACTGGTTTTAAGTCTTTAATGTCTTCAAAGATGGTACACTTAGAAAGCAGGGTATGGTTAGAAGAAGGGGTAAGTTGTGAGCAGACTGGAAAGAGTCTGGCATTGGAAAGAGCCTGGCAGTGGGGTATAGGGAATGGGAGAGGAAGTTGATCAGGGATATAGACAAGGATTGCTGAGATGAGAAAAAATTTGCCTGGGCCTTGGATTCATGGAATTCTAGGATCTACAAATATTGATAACATGACCCCCCTGATTGTTTTCCCCTTGAATTCCACATTGGAGCAGTGGTGGTTCAGTTGATAATCCAGGAAGACGGGGTCTCAAGATAGATGCCAAAGAATAACAGAGATCAAGGGGGTTGAGAGCCTTGGCAAGCAAAGGCAGAATAGCGATACTATGCAGCACGCAGGACTTTCCCGGTGGCTCAGATGGCAACAAATCTGCCTGAAGTGCAGAAGCCTAGGTTTGATCCCTGGGTTGGGAAAATCCCTTGGAGAAGAGAATGGCAACCCACTCCAGTATTCTTGCCTAGAGAATTCCACGGACGGAGGAGCCTGCCAGGCTACAGCCCATGGGGTCGCAGAGAGTCAGACACGACTGAGCAATGAACACTTTCACTTTCACATAGCACCTACTATGTGTCACGCACTATTCCAAGCACTGGGTCAGAAAGGCCACTCAAATAAGCCCATCCTTCCTTCTTCCCTCTCATCGATCCATTGTTCCATCCATCCATATATAAACACATACAGTGCTAAGTTCCAGGCACAATTTTCTAAGTGTAACATGTATTCACTAATTTGATCTTCCCAGATAGGTGCTATTAGGACCCCCTTTAGACAAACTGGGAAACTGAGGCATAGAACACTTCAGTGACTTGAGTAAGGTCACACGGCCAGTGACTAGCAAGAGTTAGTACCGGAACCCCATTCCCCTGGCTGCAGAGCCCATGGTTTCAAATCAGCCCTGATGCTTCTCTACTAATCGCAGTCACCAACGCCTAAAACACAGGTTGACTTTCAGAAGACAAGGAAGAACAGAGGCTGTCTGGCTGACCCAGCCCTTAGAGAGAGGGATGGGTAGGCTGTGAAATGGCTTAGCCAGTGCCTGTCAGATGGCTGGTGTTCCATAAATGCTGATGAATCTCAGCTGATTCCAGCTGAAGCGACATTCCCAAGTACACAGACTAAAATTAACACCTTGAATTCATTCATTCCAAAATTATTTATTCAGTACTGCAGCACTGTTCATAATAGCAAAAAAAAACAAAAACAAAAAAACCAAGAAACCTGGAAACATCCCAAATGCCCATCATCCAGCAAAGTGGATAAATTGTTGTATCATCACAGAATACAATATTATACGGAGAAAAATAAATGACCTCCAGCTACACTCAAATAAGAGAGATGAATCTTAGAAACATACAATTGAGGGAAAAAAGCAAAGGCAAGTTCCAGAAGGCTAAAAAGGCTCAGAAACCACGAAAGTAAAACATTAGAGTTAAGGCATATGTAAATGTGTGATAAAACATCTTTAAAAAGAAGGAAAGGAAATGAGACACACCCAATCCAGGGGCTTCCCTGGTGGCTCAGTGGCAAACAATCCACCTGCCAGTACAGGAGCCATGGGTTCAATCCCCGGCCTGGGAAGATCCCACAAGTTGTGCAGAGCAACTAAGCCCATGCGTCGTAACTGCTGAGCTTGTGCTCCAGAGCCTGGGGACCAGAGCTACTGAAGCCCGCGTGCCCGCTCCAATACAAGGGAAGCCACCACGAGGAGAAGCCTGCCCACCACAACCAGAGCGCAGCCCGCGCTCCCTGACACTAGAGAAGGCCCACGCGGGAAGGAAGACCCACCACAGCCCGAGTAAACAAATGAATAAACAAATAAAACTGCACACCCAATCCAAGAGGCAGTGCTGCCTTTGGGGGAGTGAGTCGGGGAGGGGTGGGAAGCCAAGGCAGGGTCAGAGGCTATAGGCAGAAGTAAATTACTGAGCGTGTTCCAGTACAGGGGGATCCCCAGACCAGCAGGATCAGCGGCTCCCGGGAACTTGCTAGAAATGAAAATTCTCGGGTTCCACCCTAAACCTCTTGAATCGGAAACTCTAGGGGCAAAGCCCAACCACCTGTGTTTCAGCAGCCCTCCAGGGCATACTGGTGTGGGCCCAGGGGTAAGCATCTCGGCCCTACAGCAGGTGATCCTGACGCTGCAGGGCTGGGGACCACACTTTGGGAGCCACTGTTCTAGTTCTTGACTCAGGCAGCAGATCCATTAGTGTGTTTCCATATAGTATTAAAATAAATAAGGAAAAATAAACGAAAGGAGAGACAATATTCAGAATGTGTTATGAACCCAGAACAGGATTAAAGCAAGTCACTGTTCAAATAAGGTGCAAGAAAACACTGCAGAGCCATGCATTCAGCTACTCTAAGTGCCAAGCTAGGACCCAAGGGGCGACCACCACAGACCTAGCCCTGGCAATCACGGATCTACAGCACCCACCCTGATACTCTCCCCCATTCTGACACTTTTTACAAAACAATCATATCCACCACATGCTTTCATGTACCTTTTAATCCTCTCACGATTTCCTGGTCGTAGGACTATTATGCCCATTTTATAGATGAAGAGACTGAGGCACAGCTACTGGGAGTTGGAGCTAAGATGCACAACTGGGGCCACCTATTCCCAAACCCTTTGCTTCACCTTCACCAGTATCACCTCCCTTCCAAGCCTGATGCTATTACTCAAATAAGTACATCCCTCTGTGGACACCACAAACATTTCATAGCAGCAAGTGAGGATCAGCAGAGGTTCCCATGCCCGTTATTACTAATAACGGAAATAATAAAGGTTAATGGAATAAAAAAATACAACAGGTTCTCCAAACTTATGGTTGCAGGCAGGGGGCGGGGGAAGGATGGGGAGCAGGGACAGTTAGGGAGCTTGGGATGGACAGGTACACACTGCTATATTTAAAATGGATAACCAACAAGGACCTATTTTATAAAACAGGGAAATATCCCAATACAAAATAAGAAGTCTTTTTAAAACAAACAAACCAAGAGTGCCTCTTCAAATAAGGAAAATTCCCTTGCCAAAATAAAAATTTTTTTAATAAAATTAAATGGATAACCAACAAGGACCTTCTGTAGAGCACAGGTCATTCTCTTCAAGGTTATGTGGCAGCCTGGATGGGAGAAGAGTTTAGGGGAGAATGGATACATGTATATGGATGGCTGAGTTCCTTTGCTGTGCTCCTGAAACTCTCACAACATTGTTAATCGGCTATACTCCAGGATCAAATAAAAAGTTTAATTTTTAAAAAAGTTTTAAAAAAGGATATAGCAGGTTCTGGAAGGTCAGAAACTGGGTAACCCCCTCACAGAGCAAGTTCTAGGTCTGTATCCAAGCCTCGTTTAAGACGAATCTGTCAGTTTTTTCTTAAGATCAGACTTCGCCCTCCTGCAAACGCTGCTTGTATAAAAATACTTTAAAATTGGTTTAAAATTATATAATACTTTACGCACAGACCTAAAATGAGAACAGAACTTAACAGCATGAATATTATTTACTGGCAGGTGGGCGATGAAATTGCATTTTCCTTCATTGCTCCATGGAGGGGGCGGGGTGGGCCTGTTAAATAGTGTTGTTGGGGGAAGGGCTGCTAATACCCAGAGTTCCAGGTCCTACCTGAGTAAAGAGCACGTTACAGGAAGACCCAAGAATGTTCCCAAGCTGAAAAGAAGATAAAGCCGCCTCTGACCCAAGAGAGACGACAAAACTTGATCCGTATTTAACTCTGGAATTTCGCGCTTCAGAACTGGGATCTCTCTCGCATTAGCTGCCTTAAATAAGTAGCTTCCAAAAGCACAATTCATTCCAAGATAAAGTCTCAGCTTTTCAGAGGAAAAAAAGTTACTTATCCTCGTCTTTCCTGGGCACTGGCACCATCTCTGGCTCCCTACATCCCTGGGGTGTTAAGAATTCACTAGCAGATCGATAGCTAGCCGGAAGCAGCTGAATAGCACAGGGAGCTCAGCTTGGTGCTCTGCAATGACCTAGAGGGCTGGGATGCAAGGGTGGGTAGGAGGCTCAGGAAGGAGGGGATATATGTATACCTATAGCTGATTCACACTGTTGTCCAGCAGAAACCAGCACAACACTGCAATGCAATTATCCTCCAATTAAAACAAACAAACAAACAAACTCAACAGTAGGGCCACTGTTAGCCCCCAACTGCCGGGCTTTCCAAGATGCTAAAACCAGGACAGGGCCAGGCAAACTGGGACATCTGGTCACCCTACCCAGGCAAGGACTAAGGCCCGGTGGTTTTTAAAACCCGAGTTGCTGAGCCCACCCACCTGGATTCCTCTCCTGGAATGTTCCTTGTCTTCCTCTATGCTCCCAGGAAGTGAGGGAGAAGGGAGAAAGAAGAAAGACAGACACTGGGGGAAGGGGGCGATGTAATCTAACTGCAAAGCTGAGCAGGGTTCTACTGCCCAACTCTCAGGAGTCGCCTGGGATGGCAACTGTCCTAGGCCTGCGGTCTCCATCCTGCGTTGGACCCTTTGGCTCAGAAGGAGGAGAAAGGGCGGGGCAGAGAAGCTAATTATACACTTTGAAACTCCCTCACCTTGTCACCCACAAAGGAAGGAATCAGGGGAGAGGAAGACAATTTTACCTCAGACCAAAGAGAATAGAAAAATAGGTCAAGTGGCCATGTATTTCTCCTCCCCACCCCCAACTTAAAGCTTCCAGAGAGAAAGGAGAATGCAAATGGGTTTCCAAAGGGGAAACAGGGAGAGGAGGGATAAATTAAGGCTTTAGGATTGAGATAAACAGACTACTATATAAAAAATAGGCAAACAACAAGGACCTGCTATACAGCCCAGGGAACTATATTCAATATTTTATAATAATCTATAAGGGAAAAGACTCTGGAAAAAAAATACATATGCCTAACTAAATCACTTTGCTGTATATCTGAAATTAACAACATTGTAAATCAACTGTATTTCAATTTAAAAGAAAAGGGCGCACGTTCAGATTAATAAATCCAAACCAGCCAGTCAACAGAGGGGCCCTTCTCTCCCACTCCTACCCAGAGAGCCTGGTTTCTAGACAACGTTTCCAAAATAGAATGTAAGGAAAAGAAAGTACTCTCCAATATGATGGTTCATGCATTTTGGAGCTTTCTCCGTAATGGGAAACTGGGCTGAGCATTTCTCATGCCTGATCCCCTGTGACCTCCTCGAGAGTCTGCCCAGGAACATGGACTCAGAAGCAACATCCTCATCAACTGCAGGAGGAAACTGAGGCTCTGATGCTCAAGGCAGCTCGTGAGTCATCTGAACCCAGGCCTGGCTAACCTAAAGCTCACAGTGCTCTCCCTCACCTCTCTGTTATATTTCACGGTACCACCCTTATGAGGAGTTGAGTTAGCATCCCTGGAAATGTATTAACTGGGGTTTCAGGATGAATGATGGACCCCATATCTCTGGACTGATTCCACTTTCCTAGTGGTGCCTTCCATTGTTGAAGGAGTGCATGTGTGTGCTTGCTACTGGGTGAGCAATGGGGCAGGGTGTCCATAAGCTCCAGGTACCCAACCGAAATCAAGCCTGAATATTCACTGGAAAGGGACTGATGCTGAAGCGCCGATACTTGGCCACCTGATGTGAAGAGCCGACTCACTGGAAAAGACTCTGATGCTGGGAAAGACTGAGGGCAGGAGGAGAAGGGGGTGGTAGAGGATGAGATGGCTGGATGGCATCACTGACTGAGTGGGCATGAATTTAGCAAACTCTGGGAGATAGTGCAGGACAGGGAAGTCTGACATGCTGCAGTCCATGGGGTCACAAAGAGTCAGACATGACTTAGCTACTGAACAACAGCCCAACAGATCTCCCCTCAAAAGCCCCAGGGGAAGACTCCACTCTCAAGGGGCCATTGCTCCCCGATTTCTCAAGCACTAACATTTCAGAGATCTTCTCTGGTCTACTAACCTCACGTACACACATGCCTCCCGTCATCCCACCATCCGAACCTAAAACCCACTGAAAACCTAAAACATGGGTACAGAGGTGAATCAGATCCCTATAATTTGGAAAATGGGTAAAGAAAGGCATTTTTGTCATTCATCAGACAAACATTTATGGAGTACCTACTTTGTGCCAAACGTGCTGGGGTGGCAGTGGGGAAGAGGGTGGCGGGCATAGGTCTCACAGCCTCAGAGGTCGAGTTTTTATTGCCGAGGCACCAAACCAAAGCAACCCTCTCCATCAGAGACCCCCTTCTGCCACACTGAAGACCCCACTCCGTTGCCAGACTTCAAACCAAAGCAGGCACTGGAGTACCTACTTTGTGCCAAACGTGCTGGGGTGGCAGTGGGGAAGAGGGTGGCGGGCATAGGTCTCACAGCCTCAGAGGTCGAGTTTTTATTGCCGAGGCACCAAACCAAAGCACCCCTCTCCATCAGAGACCCCCTTCTGCCACACTGAAGACCCCACTCCGTTGCCAGACTTCAAACCAGAGCAGGCACATAGCTTCAAACGACATCCTCACCCCTTCTAATTTCTTCGACTGGCACTTAATGCTATTGCTTCCGCTACTCTCCACACATCCACAACCCTTTATGCTAAACCCTTGAGGCCAGACGCACTTTGGACCTTAGAACTCGGTGCTTTTAAAGGGATCACAGGACGGGAATGTAAAATGGCACAACCACTTTGGAAAACAGTTTGGCATTCTCTTACAAAGCTAAACACATTCTTACCACATAACCCAGCAAACCTACTCCTGGGTATTTATCTGAGAAATAAAATGTATATTCCCAAACGTTCCCACTAAAACCATCTACCAATGTTTGTAGCAGCTCTATTCATAATCACCCAAACTGGAAATACCCCAAATGTCCTGGGAAATGGAGGAAAGCGCTCTGCTCCACCCATCCCATGGAATACGACTCAGCACTCAAAAGAATGAATAAATGATACATACCACAACATGAATGGATCTCAATGGCTGCACACTGTCTGCTTCTATTTATATGAGCTCCTAGAAAAGGCAAAACTGTAAGGATAGAAAGAGTCTTCTCAGATGGCCCAATGGTAAAGAATCCGCCTGCCAATGCAGAAGCCGCGGGTTCAATCCCTGGGTTGAGAAGATGCTCTGGAGGAGGAAATGGCAACCCACTTCAGTATACTTGCCTAGGAAATCCCATGGACAGAGGAATCTGGTGGTCTACAGTCCATGGGGTCGAAAAGAGTCGGACACAACTTTGTGACTAGACCATAGCAATAAGGATGGAGAAAAGATCGGGGCTTGCATAGTGGGGCGCTGACTCAAAGAGGACCAGGGGATATTACAGGCTGATGAAATTATTCCCTGTTTTGATTCTAATGTTGGCTACATGACTGCATGCATCTGTCAAAACTCAGAACTGTACACTTAAAAGGGTGAATTTCACTGGAAGTAATTTATATGGAATACTTCAATAAACCCGGTTTTTGAGAAAAAGAAAAAAAAAAAGAGGCTGCATCTGTGATGTGACCTGGATACTCCAAGTATTGTGGACGAACGGCATGGTCAGTCCCTGGAGGCTTGCTAGAAAGGACCCCACCCCACTGACTTCATGGTGCGGTGGGAGCCTGTCTGACTCCAGCGGGCGTGCTAAGCTGCCACAGTTGTGTCTGACTCTGTGACCCCATGGACTGTAGCCCACCAGGCTCCTCTGTCCATGGGAGTCTCCAGGCAAGAATACTGGAATGGGTTGCCATGCCCTCCTCCAGGGGATCTTCCCGACCCAGGGATGGAACCCACGTCTCTTGTGTCTCCTGTATTGGCAGGTGAGCTCTTTACCATTGAGTTACCTGGGAAGCCCCATCTGACTTCAAACCCCACTCCAAACCTGCTGGATAAGACTCACCATGTTAACAAGGCAATCCTCACACTCAGTTAAGTCTAGAAAGTACTACAATGTGTAAATAACGCTTGCAGTGGGGTGTCTGGAGCAGCTCCCCAGAAGCAAGCATACCTACAATTTCTTCAGTAAAATATACCAAAATGCACACCATGCCAAGTCGCTTCAGTTGTGTCCAACCCTTTTCAACCCTATGGACTGAAGCCTGCCAGGCTCCTCTGCCCATGGGATCTTCTAGGCAAGAATACTGGAGTGGGTTGCCGTATCTTCCTCCAAGGGATCTTCCCAATCCAGGGAGTGAACCTGCATCTCCACGCCTTCTGCCTTGGCAGGTGGGTTCTTTACCACTCGCACCACCTGGGAAGCCCAAAATGCACAGCAAGCAGAATCAATGAAAACGGTAAATTAAGAGTAGACAGTGGGGTCAGCTCCAGGCAGGTTTTTAACTCCTCAGTGAGCTGATCTTTTATTTGTCAGGATTTGGGGATTGTGGAGGGAAAAACAAAATCCCAAGGGAAAAGTCAGACTAATTTCTACTTCACAGAGTTTTGCTGTTCTGGAAATATCTGCCACACTGATCTAGGAGAAGAATCAAAAGGCCGTTCTCCCTTGCCCTTCTAGCATGATCTACTTTTCCGGGTGGGCCAAGGCTCTGATAATATGCTCCAACATTTCCCAGGGTGTCGACGTCTGCTTCCTATGCAGAACATTCCTCTTTAGAGAGTTTTTGATTAAAAAAAAAAAAAGTGGGCATCTGATGTAAGGGGACTCTGAGTTTCTCACTGAGATTCCCGAAAATGACGGGTGAAAACCTGGGATCCTGCATGTGCTTCGGAAGAAGGAGCAGGATAAGACAGAGACCAGAGTCTGCGGCTCTTGCTATGGCCCACATTCCTACACAGTGCTCAGGGGACAATCTGCTGGCATCAGCAGGGCTGGAGGAAGATGACATTCACACTGGCGCCGGGGAGAGCATCAGGAGTGAGTGGCATTAAATGGGGGCTTGAGGAAGGTTGACAGATGCGCCTTATTAAAAAAAAAAAAAGTGGGCATCTGATGTAAGGGGACTCTGAGTTTCTCACTGAGATTCCCGAAAATGACGGGTGAAAACCTGGGATCCTGCATGTGCTTCGGAAGAAGGAGCAGGATAAGACAGAGACCAGAGTCTGTGGCTCTTGCTATGGCCCACATTCCTACACAGTGCTCAGGGGACAATCTGCTGGCATCAGCAGGGCTGGAGGAAGATGACATTCACACTGGCGCCGGGGAGAGCATCAGGAGTGAGTGGCATTAAATGGGGGCTTGAGGAAGGTTGACAGATGCGCCTTATTGAGCTGACAGATTTGAGCTCTTTAGAAGTCATCATCAGAGCCCGTCACAGTCATATTTAAATCAGCCTTCCCATCCATGAGAACACAGAACCCAGGTGTGTGGTCCAGACAGCTCTGCTGCCTGGACCCCTTCGAGAGTGAAGGAAACCAATGGAAACCCGAACATCAAAGATTTCCATGTGGGTTTTCTGACTTAGGAAGAGAAAAATGAAATTCCTGAGAATCTCTTTAAATCTGCTGGCTTCAAGCTGGAGCTGCCGAGGACAGTGGGGTGCGGAAGTGGAGCTGGGCGGGGCGGCGGTTGGGGTGGTGGTGGTGGATCACAGTGGCAAAGTGTCTGTGAGCATGGAGAATGCAAGGTTGCACCCTCCGCCAGCGTACCATGCTGGAATTTGCATGTGGAGGTAACGCTCAGGCCCTAGGAGCCCACAGCCAAGTTCATGGGACACGTAATGACTCCTCCTTCACATGACAGTGAGAAATCTGCTTTACCCACTCACCTGCGACCCTCAGTAAATGCTACTTCCAAGTACACGTCATCTGCTCTTAGGCACAAACCCAAAGAGAAACGCCTTCCCCACAAAGTTCCACCAAAGACACACACAAGAATGTTCCCAGCACCACAGTCTGGAAATTACTCAAATGGCCCTCAACCATAGAACGGAGAGCTACATTGCACAGAGTCAACAATAAAGTATCACACAGCATTGAGAAGGAAAACCAACAATGACCTGAAGCGACATGGATCCATCTTACAGATTGTTGAGCGGGGGGCCGGTGCGGAAAGCCAGACACAGGAACACAGCCTCTGACTCCATTTCCAAGAGGCTTAAAAGGAGTCCAGACGAACCCATGGGGTCAGAAGTCGGGGTAGCGGTAACCCTTGTCGGGGGATTAACTGGAAGGGGGCATGAGGGGACTTTTGGGGAGCTGGTCACTTTCTTTTCCTTGGCCCAGATGCTAATGGCATGAATATTCACTTACTAAGCTGGACTTGACTTGGGTACTTTCCTCTCTATATATAAATACAGGGAAATATATACATATATCTAAGTCTTTATTTTTAAAGTTCTAAATAAGTACTTAAATATGTTTTTGAATGGCAGAAATATTTGGATACTCAAGTCAATGTTCTGCCCCGGTACCCTGACTCCTCGGTGTTTCCATACGTCCCGTCTCTTTGCACTGGCCCAGATTTCCTTACCCAGCCCCCATCTCTCTGTCCCCTCCCCTCTCATCCTCTCTCCTCCCCACCCCCCACCCCCAGAAAGCTCAGTCCTGGATGACTCTGCTTGGGGACAGACTGGGGGAGTGGAGAGCTCTCTCCTTTGACCCTTTGAGAGCGGGACTGTATAATGTGTTTGCTGCCTCAGGCCCAGAGAGTGAACAGAAACTGGCTGCAAACAGCAAAATGCACAAACTCATCACGAAGCTCCTGAGAGCATGCAAGCCAGAGAAAACCTCTCAAGGACCGAGTGTTCCCAGGTCACCTGCATCTCTCTTTTAAGAGTCCTCCTTCCAAAGGACTGTTGCCATCCCCTCCCCAACAGTCCTCTGATCTGCAGGATTCAGGCTGGACTGGGGTGAGCTAAGGACACATTTGGACTCCCACCTTCTTCCTTTCCTCTTAGAAGACTCTAAATCCAAGCTCCGGAAGGCAATCTAAAGCCATTTTCAACCCGGAAAACCTGTCAGCCCAGTGAATCCTTCCTGGACACCCCCGACTTATCTGATCGTGCACACACTGACATCTTGCCATTCTCTATACCCCCCTACTCCTCCAGGGATTGAGGGGAGACAAGCAGAGCGATTACAAGACGCCGGACCATTTCAACAGATCATCACAAGGTTGAAACTTGGGAGGCAGAGACCTGGCTCCTGCCTGGGGCACCCATCAAAATGACATCGTGATTAGTGGTACACCCCTCCCAAAAGACAGCCGCTGAACCTCTGAATTTTCACTACCCTCCAAGTAGACTGTTCACACACAGTCCAAAAGCTCAGAGCCCTCTGTTGCAGTTTCGCCCAGAAGCCCAAATCCTGCTCAAAGTGAATCTACCAGCCAACACGTTCCTCCAACAAGCAACCCCAGGACCACCCAGGGCTCAGCCTTGTAGAGTGTATAACTCAAAACCATACACAAAGAGGATGGGGGGCTCATCAGTGAAGCCCAGGGACCCAACCAGTCCTGTTCATTTTTACACTGAGGGAGCCAGCTGGAACCCAGCCGAGGAGCGGCACACTTGGGCACGGCACGGTGTCCGGCCAGCCTGGGGAGCAGGGTGCACTCCCCCCACTTGGAATCTGGGTCATGCTTAGATAACTGCTAGAAAGCCCGACTAATTACCCATCCTTGCCTGCCTACATCTCAACAGATGTTAAGCCCTCCTCAAGGTTTATTTCAAGCAGGCACGAATTTAAAGAAACACGGGGGGATCTGCATTTTAATAGCATCTCCACAGAGGGAAATCTGGACTCCACCTTCTTCCTCTGGAGCTTTAATTTAAAAAAAAAAAAAAAAAAGGCATTTACCTGCCCGAGATGTCCACATGGAGGCTGACTCTCCTGGTGTCCCCTCCTGGGTCTCTAGGGTGGAAGAAGCCGATTGCAACCCAAGGCCTGACACGGCACCCCAGGAAGGACCCAGCACCTCATTTTCTCTTGTCCTGTCTTTCTTATGGAAGTAGCTCATCCTGGGTCTTTCAGGTCAGGGCCCCAGATGGGGCAAACTGGGATGTATTCTACACCCCCAAAGATGATGAGATCCCTAATCAGTGGTAGAAGGCAATGGAACCTGCAGACATGGGGGAGAATAAATGCCCCTCATCCCTTCCCAGCCAGCGGCCCACTAGGGAATATTCATTCTGGCCAGTGCTGGCCCCTCTAAAAAAAAAAAAAAAAGGCATTTACCTGCCCGAGATGTCCACATGGAGGCTGACTCTCCTGGTGTCCCCTCCTGGGTCTCTAGGGTGGAAGAAGCCGATTGCAACCCAAGGCCTGACACGGCACCCCAGGAAGGACCCAGCACCTCATTTTCTCTTGTCCTGTCTTTCTTATGGAAGTAGCTCATCCTGGGTCTTTCAGGTCAGGGCCCCAGATGGGGCAAACTGGGATGTATTCTACACCCCCAAAGATGATGAGATCCCTAATCAGTGGTAGAAGGCAATGGAACCTGCAGACATCGGGGAGAATAAATGCCCCTCATCCCTTCCCAGCCAGCGGCCCACTAGGGAATATTCATTCTGGCCAGTGCTGGCCCCTCGGTGTGAAGGCCATATGGTCTCATACAGGCTCTTGGCCCTGGGAGCCCCTAGGTCCCCTCCTTGAGAGGGCGGCCCCCAACCTCAGGGCCAGCAGGGGTGGAGAGGCCTGAGAGCTGAGACTGGGCCCGGCTCTAGGGATAACCGTGGACTCTGGTGAGGGGCGGCTAGGGAAACCCAGCCAAGGCCTTCCCCCAGGTCCTTCCCCTGCCCTGGCCAGAGCGCCCAGGCCCTGGCCGGGTCCACGCTCATTCCGGAGAACTCTGACCCACCCGGAACTGGCTCTAAAGGCCCCTGTACGACCCCCAGGGCCCAGCCCTCCTTCCAAAATCGTTCCTTAGGAGGAATCCACTCCCCCTGGCACCCCCCAACCCCAAGCCTGCAAGTAGCTCAACCCAGATCGGGGTGGAGAGACGCTCCGCACTCCTCCCTGGTGCCCCCTCTCCCACCCCTGGAAGACCCCCCCCCACCTCCCATCAACCCCCGGGTCTCTCTCCCAGCCTGGGAGAGGGGAAGCGGAGGGAGGGGGCAGGCGCAGCTGCCGCGGGTTCGGGGCAAAGGATATGGCCATTCGGTGATCTTTTTGGCGTATTTTCTCACCACGTTGTCCTCGCTGAAGAGGAAGAGAGACCGGTTGACCGTGAGGCAGTTCTGCCGGACGGGGATGGGGTTGTAGAGGGCCATGGTCCGCGCTCTCTGCGCCATTGACTGCTTGTACATCCTTTGCGCCCCGGGCTGCCCGCCCTGCCGGCTGCCCCCGGCTGCTCGCCCGCCTCCGGCGCCCACGACCACCCCGGCGGCTGCCCCGGAGCCTCCTCCCCCGTAGCGGGCCGGCATCTCGTCTCCGAAGCGGGCCATTCTGCAAAGAGCAAAGGGCTCCGGGTTACGCTGCGGCGAACGCTGCGGAAGGCGCCGCCGCCGCCGCCGCTGCTGTGAAGACGGCGGCCGGAGCTGCGACTGCGGAGACGCTCCACGGCCCAGCCCATCGGGCGGCGGCGGCTCGGCGCCTCGGGTCGGGGGCTCACACGGCGGCTGCCCGGCCCCAGCCGGGGATAGCAGCAGCTCGGGACATCTTCCTGGCTGACCCCGGAGAAGGAGGGGCTGGAGGAGGGTGCGGGGGCGGGGCGCGGGGGCNTGGGGTCGCAAAGATTCGGACACGACTCAGCGACTGAACTGACTGACTGTCAAGTTCAATCTCTGGTCAGGGAACTAGCTGCATGCCACAACTGGAAAAGAAAAAAAAAAAAAGATCCCGCAGGCCACAACAAAGATTGAAGGTCCCACATGCCACAATTCATACCTGGGGTAGCTAAAAAAAAAAGAAACCCAAAATGGAGGTCGGGGAAGCACCAGGGTCGGTTGGTCAGGAAGCAGTGACAGTAGGATGAGAAAGTGGACGAGAGACTTCACTGTAGCTTCTTCAGAAAGGAAAAGGTAAATCAGGGTAAGCAGGCTTAGGATTGGCTGGTGTTAATAATGTTAGCAGGCTATGGAGCACAGGGGCTCTTCCTGTTTGTCTGGTACTTGCCTTGGGGTGATAAGGGCAGTGGTCTTGAATATGAGAGTCTGATAGAAGAGGTTGTGGGGGTGTAAGCTCTGGACTGGTGTGTTTGTATTTGAAATGCATGCTCATGGCTGAATCCTTTCCTGTCTCAGAGGATAGGCTAACCCTGGAAGAAGCAGTCCCTGCAGGGCCACCCAGACGCCAAAGCACTACAACACCCATGGTTAACGCATTTATCTTATGACAGGTGCCCAAAAGACTTTTCCTCTTGTAAAGTCACTTCATGGCTCCTAAAGTGTTTTAAGTTCTGGAACCCCAAGGTCTTGCCTTTTATATAAAGTCTCCTCCAGTGGTTCAGTGGTAAAGAACCCACCTGCAATGCAGGAGATGCGACAGGAGCCACAGGTTTGATCCCTGGGTTGAGAAGTTCCCCTGGAGAAGGAAACAGCAACCCACTCCAGTATTCTTGCCTGGAGAATTCCACGGACAGCCCATGGGGTTGCAAAAGAGTTGGACACGACTTAGCAACTAAACAAGGTCTTGCCTAACCTGTTCACTGCTCCAGCCTCAGCAACTGAGAAAGGTCAAAATTAAACACACTATCTTGGGACTTCCCTGGTGGTCCAGTGGCTGGGCTCCATACTACCCATGTGTGTGCGGGAGGGTTGGTTTCCATCCCTGGTTGGGGAACCGGATCCCATATGCCCCAGCTATGAGATTCGGCATGCCGCAGCTAATGATCCCACATGTTGTAGCCAGAAGATTCTGAATGTTACGACTTAAAAAAAAAAAAAGTTCCTGCATGCCAGATAAAGGATCCCGTGCCACAATTAGGACCCAGTGGAGCCAAGTAAACAAATAAATATTAAACAAGAACAAGGAACCCAGGACTCCCCGGTGGCTCAGTGATAAGGAATCTGCCTGCCGATGCGGAAGACACAGTCTGCTGGTCCAGAAAGATCCCACATACTGAGGAGCAGCTAAGCCCATGTGCCGCAACTACTGAGGCTGCGCTCTAGAGCCCAGGAGCTGCAACTACTGAGCTCACATGCTCTAACGACCGAAGCCCATGTGCTCTAGAGCCTGTGGTCAACGAGATAAGCCACTGCAGTGCAGAGCCTGCACGCTGCAGCTAGAGAATAGCCCCGCTCCCCACAACTAGAGAAAAGCCCACACAGCAACAAAGCCCCAGCAAAGCCAAAAAATAAATGAATAACTTTTAAAAAAGAAATCCAGTGACTTGATCAATGAAAAGGGCAAGTCACAGAGAAGTAAGGAACGTGAACAATCTTTATGAGACACAGACAGAATGCATGAAAATATAAAAAGTGCTTGTTCACATTTTTTAAAAAAGAAACAAGAGACCGATATAAATGACTTCCCAAAAGGGAGAGGAAGGGGAATGAAGGCAGAGCTGAGGGGAAATCTAATCCTGACACCTGCTTAGAATCAAAGCAGAATTATTTCCCCAGAAAATGTGGAGTTACTCCTTGTATTTTCTTCTGTTTTCCTCAGTGACTAAAAAAGAGCAGGAAACACACACACACACACACACAAAAGAAGGTGGTAAGAGTTAAGCTTAGCGACAACATGAATGGGAACACGTACACGTGTTCACGAGGTTACACGTAAATATATGCATACATCTGTGATGTCCTTCCATAGCCGCTCTGCTTTCCTGTCACTGAGATGACAACAGCTAAATAACTTCATGTCCCATATGGCACCCCGACTGTCACCAAGTTAACGCACTTAAAGTTAAAGAGAGTTTGTGATGAAAAAGAAAACCTTCTGAATTATGAGAAGGTAGACGTGTCGTGCATGTCGCTGGCACTGTCCGGCCTAGATCTGGCCACCTCCGTGCACACAGGACAGGCTTCCCACTACCAGTCCTCAGGGGAATTTCTCTGGGAGCATCCTTCAACCTGTGACTGACGGAAGCTGGTGGATAAATACCTCAGCTCCCTTGGTCTTTTGTTGTTGCTGAGTCACTAAGTCAAGTCCGACTCTTTCCGACCCCACAGACTATAGCATGCCTGCCAGGCTACCCTCTTCTTCACTGTCTCCCTCCCAGAGTCTGTTCAAAGTCATGTCCATTAAGTCGATGATGCCATCCAACCATCTCATCCTCTGCCACTCTCTTCTCCTTTTGCCTTCAATTTTTCCCAGCATGAGGGTGTTTTCCAATGAGTCGGCTCTTCCAATCAGGTGGCCAGAGTATTGGAGCTTCAGCAACAGTCCTTCTAATGAATATTCAGAGTTGGTTTCCTTTAGGATTGAGTGTTTGATCTCTTTGCAGTCCAAGGGATTCTCAAGAATCTTCTCCAGCACCACAATTCAAAAGCATCAATTCTTTGGCATCAGTCCTTGGTCCTAGGGTGTGGTAACTCTGAGCAAGGTGCTCTCTGCTGCCTCCCAGAGGTCTCCACCGGTACCGAGTCCTAGTGATTCGCTCCGTTCAGTTCAGTCGCTCAGTCGGTTCCGGCTCTTTGCGACCCCATAGACTGCAGCACCCCAGGCTTCCCTGTCCATCACCAACTCCCGGAGCTTGCTCAAACTCATGCCCATCGAGTCGGTGATGCCATCCAACCATCTCATCCTCTGTCGTCCCCTTCTCCTCCTGTCTTCAATCTTTCCCAGCATCAGGGTCTTTTCCAATGAGTCCGTTCTTTGCATCAGGTGGCCAGAGTACTGGAGCTTCAGCTTCAGCATCAGTCCTTCCAATGAATATTTAGGACTGATTTCCTTAGGATGGACTGGTTTGATCTTTTTGCAGCCCAAGGGACTCTCAAGAGTCTTCTTCAACACCACAGTTCAAAAGCATCAATTCTTCGGTGCTCAGCTTTCTTTATAGTCTATCTCACATCCATACATGACTACTGGAAAAAGCAGGAGTGATTCGCTACAGTATTCATACAGTATACAGAATACAGCAGTGATTGACTGCAGTATTAATAGCTGGCCTGAGGGCACATCCATTCACTACTGGTTGGTTCTTCCCGTCCTGGCTTCTCTGCCAGTGTGTCCTGTGACCTCACCAGAAAACAAGGGAATCCTTGCTTCCAAAACTGCTTCTGGGGGGAATCCAGACTATGACAATGGAGTTGGACAGAGCCTGTTAGTTATTTCAGAATCTTTAGGCAACAGGAAAATCTTCCTTTCCTCTCTTCCTTCCCTTTTCCTTCTCTCCCCTCCTCTTCCTCTTCTCCCTTTCTCTCTTGCTCCACTCCCCACCCCTGGCACTCTTCCTTCCTCAAAAAAGAGTCTGAAAGCCTTGTAGGATAAAATTTGAATACAAACTTTTAGTTACCCCTCAATATATGTGCTATTCTGGCCTCACTGTGTCATAGGAAAAAAAAAAAAAAAACACAGAACTACTTGTCAGAAGATTTGGACTCACCGTCTTCAAATGTAGCCACGAGCCTCAGGTGACCACTGGGTACTGGCAATGTGGCTGGTCCAAAATGAGATGTCTTAAAATACACCCCCAGAGGGGGACTTCCCTGGCGGTTCATGGACCCCCAGTCGGGGAACTAAGATCCCACATGCCACGGAATAACTAAGCTCACACACCCCAACCAGAGAGTCTTTGTGCCACAGTGAAAGATCCCATGTGACATTAGGAAGAAGATGCTGCCTGCCACAACTAAAGCCCAAGGCAGTCAAATAAATAAATAAATAAATTTAAAAGACACAATTCATTTAAAAATAGATAAAAATAGAATAAAAGACACACCAGGGGACTTCCCTGGTAATCCAGGGGTTAAGACTCTGAGCTTCCAATGCAAGCAACAAACAGTTCAATCGCTGGTCAAGGAACTAAGACCTCACACATGTGTGATCCCCCCAAAATACAATAACGTAAAATACACACCAGATATTGAAAACTTGGTATACGAAAAATATGTGAAACATTCAATAATTTTTATATTTATTATAGGTGGAAGTGATAGCATTTGCAATACGTTCAGTGATCTGAAATATATTATTAAAACTAAGTTTACCTGTTTCTTTGTACCTCTTCTAATGTGGCTGCTTGAACATTTAAAACTGCATAGGTGACTATGCTGTATTTCTACAGGACAGCGCTGGTCTGGATGATTACCCAGCTCTGTGCTTCGGAGCTCCATGACTTAGGGCAAGACATTTAATCCAGGGCTTCCCTGGTGGCTCAGTAGTAAAGAATCCGCCTGCCAATGCAGGCCTCGCGGGTTCCATTCTTGGTCCCCCATGCCTTGCTCGGAGCAATTAAGCCAGGCGCCACAACTTTTGACCCGGTGCTCTAGAGACTGCAAGCTGCAGCTACTGAAGCCTGAGCACCCTAGAACCTTTGCTTTGCAACGAGAGAAGCTCTCGCACCACAACGGGAGAACAGGTCCTGCTTGCTACAACTAGAGAAAAGCCTGCACAGCAATGAAGATCCAGCACAGCTATAAACAAATAAATGAATATATTAAATTATTTTTAAAGACATTTAATCCCATCAAGACAGTTTCCTCATTTAGGAACAACACAGCAACAATAACAAAGTAATAATACCACCTCTCCACACTAATGTCCAAGCTATGTTCCACTGTGGGCTTGACTCATCATTGAATCTCTCCAAGCCTCAGTCTCCTCATCTGCAAAATGGGAATGAGGGCAGTATGCACCCTATGTGATCAAGAAAGAGATGACACCTTGTATGTGATGGGCCGGGCACAGATTAGTAGAGAATGAATGTTGGCTATGTTGATGATAATAGTTTCTGTGTGCACGTGAAATTGCACCTTGGGTCAAAAGGAAGTATTCCCTGAAAGCATCTGAGGCCTCAGAAACAAGACAAGGCAAAATTCAGGGAAGGACCCATCAGAGTCACAGACAAATAAGATGACAGGGAACAGAGCCCAACAAGTTATCAAAAGACAATAAAAATCCCATCTAAGAATTACACTCAGAGAGGAACATGACTGTATTTGTGTTCCGGCTTCTGGAATATCTGTTGTCTCATAGAGACACCCTAAAGGGTTGACTTGAAAGTGAAAGTGAAGGCTGCTCAGTTGTGTCCGACTCTTTGCAACTCCATGGACATGGAATTTTCAGGCCAGAATACTGGAGTGCATAGCCTTTCCCTTCTCCAGTGGATCTTCCCAACCCAGGGATCAAGCCCAGGTCTCCCACGTTGCAGGTGGATCTTTACCAGCTGAGCCGTGAGACAAGCCCAAGAATACTGGAGTGGGATTTTCAGGCCAGAATACTGGAGTGGGTAGCCTATCCCTTCTCCAGCAGATCTTCCCGGCCCAGGAATTGAACCAGTGTCTCCTGCATTGCAAGCAGATTCTTTACCAACTGAGGGTTGACTTGACTCAACATTAAACCTCTTTTCTAGGCCTTTTTTATTCCCTACTCTGGCATCACCCATGTCTTTTGTTGTGGAAAATACTTTCATCCCATGCCGAGAGAAATCACTTCACTCTCAGATATCTGAGACACTTACTTAAGGGCTGTGTCTCAAACTTGTCTCAAATCAAGAAGAAAAAAAACTCAAGTCACCCTGTTGGGACCAGAAGCAAGGAAAAGAAGTTTAACTGGGCTCACAGATAGGTTTCAAAGCAGTGTAATGTGTGATTGAGCTGTGTGGCTTTGGACAAGTTGTCCAGCCTCTCTGGCTTCAGCATATTCATTTGTAAAACAGGGAAATTACAGTGTTCATTCAGGGAGTTCCTTGATGGTCTAGTGGTTAGGATTTGGCACTTTCACAGTCATGGCCTGGGCTCAATCCCTGATCAGGGAACTGAGATCCCACAAACTGCATGGCCCTCCCACCTGAGAAAACCCTGATAACAGTGTTCACTTAACTGCTGGTTGTGAGAATTAAATGAGATAATCCACAGATCATGTTAGACTCAGAACCTGGGTGTCTAACCTGGGTTAAACTCAGAACCTACTTCTCCCTGCCTCCAACTTGGAGTATTTTTTTGTTACCAAACAGATTTCGAAATAAGTGTGATACTTTTTTTTTTAATTATAATTTGTTTTTAAATAGTTTTCAAAAGTCAAGTAATTACCACATTAAAAAAATTTTAAGCCTCTATCTCAGACTACCCTTAACACAACAAACACAACGGGAATTTTACTGCATTTCTGTCTAGTTTCTCTCTCACCCCCTGTGTTTTTATTTTACATACAGAGGTAATTATAGTGAAAAGATATTTTATATACAATAGTTCTTTATCATCTGAGTATTCATTATCTAGATACCCACATAGTTATGAGTTTAGGCAAGCAAACGTTGTCCTAACATAAGAATATTCACAAACAAACTTACAATTTCACAAGGATTCATTCTGGACTAACAGAAACACCACTTTGGAGCCCATCCAATCAATGTATTTGCCAGTGTTTACCTCTGACTGTTGATGTTTGTTTGAAATTTTACAATACAATTCAAAATGATGGGAATCGACTGTAACATGAAAATTGGAAGTCTTTGCAAAAGACAGCAGGATTTCTGAAGTCAATGAAAGTGATGTGGGAGAAACATTTGCAATGCAAAGGACTCCACTGACAAATGAGGAACTGTAAAGTCCCACCAATGGAAAGACAGAAAACAGGAGACAACAGTGATGCTCCAAAGAGCAGTAACTGATGAGCAAATGATTTTAAACGCCCTTTGGGAAAATGGACGAAAATCTTGCATAAGTGTGCCAAAAAATTAAAAAAAAAAAAGACCCCTGTAGGAACACCTGATGCTGGGGAAGACTGAGGGCAGGAGAAGGGGATGACAGAAGATGAGATGGTTGGATGTCATCATCGACTCAATGAACATGAATTTGAGCAAACTCCAGGAGATGGTGAAGGACAGGGAAGCCTGGCGTGCTGCAGTCCACGGGGTCGCAAAGAGTCANAGAAGGGGATGACAGAAGATGAGATGGTTGGATGTCATCATCGACTCAATGAACATGAATTTGAGCAAACTCCAGGAGATGGTGAAGGACAGGGAAGCCTGGCGTGCTGCAGTCCACGGGGTCGCAAAGAGTCAAAGAGTCAGACTTTGACTGAAAAACAAAAGGAACACCTCCTAAAAGCCAAAGATGAAATGAAAGACGTCCCATTATCCACCATACAAGTTTTCAGCAGGAAATGATTTACATGCAAAAATATCAATTTTTGACTCATTCTTTGTTAATTGATGAATTAGAGCATATTTCCAACTATTATTTAAATTTTGTTAAACAGGATCTAAAAATAAATTCAGGTTTATGAAGTTTGGATTCCTTGTACAGGACAAAGTCCCAATTGGATTCCTATTTTCACTGGGTTCACTCCAATAAGATTTTTGTTTAAAAAAACAGCAACAAACTTATTTGGCTTCACCAGGTTTTAGTTGCAGCACAAGGACCTCTGGTTTCACCTTGTGAACTCTTAGTTATGGCATGTGGGATTTAGTTCCCTGACCAGGGGTTGAACCTGGGCCCTTGCACTGGGAGAGAGGAGTCTTATCCATTGGACCACCAAGGAAGTCTCCATGAAGCTTTTGCCAGTAGTAAGTATTCTGAAACTGAAGTTTCCTCTATCACTTTCTCACTGAATACCATACTATAACTATCATTTTAAAGGTGGCTGCTGCTGCTAAGTCGCTTCAGTCATGTCTGACTCTGTGTGACCCCGTAGACGGCAGCCCACCAGGCTCCCCCGTCCCTGGGATTCTCCAGGCAAGAACACTGGAGTGGGTTACATTTACTTATTTCCACTTGGCTTTTAATAATGTCTCCAACTGGGTCCTTTTAGCTTCCCTTGTGGCTCAGCTGGTAAAGAGTCCGCCTACAATGTGGGAGACCTGGGTTCGAACCCTGGGTTGGGAAAATCCCCTGGAGAAGGGAAAGGCTAGCCACTCCAGTATTCTGGCCTGGAGAATTCTGTATAGTCCGTGGGGTCACAAAGAGTCAAACATGACTGAGCAACTTTCACTTTCAGGGGCTTCTAAATATAATAGAGCAACAAGTGATGTAGTTTTCTGGTGTTTTGAACACAAAGATATGTCCCTTCTGTGGAACTGCTGCATTTGTAAAATTCTTGATCAGACTGGTTCCAAATAGGAAAAGGAGTATGTCAAGGCTGTATATTCACCGAGGAAACCAGAATTGAAAGAGACATATGTACCCCAATGTTCATCGCAGCACTGTTTATAATAGCCAGGACATGGAAACAACCTAGATGTCCATCAGCGGATGAATGGATAAGAAAGCTGTGGTACATATACACAATGGAGTATTACTCAGCCATTAAAAAGAATACATTTGAATCAGTTCTAATAAGATGGATGAAACTGGAACCAATTATACAGAGTGAAGTAAGCCAGAAAGAAAAACACCAATACAGTATACTAACACATATATATGGAATTTAGAAAGATGGTAATGAGGA
>SJYX01002839.1:19767-44438 GCA_006410675.1 Oreotragus oreotragus | reverse complement strand
TTTCTTTATGATCCAGCTCTCACATCCATACATGACTACTGGCAAAAACCATGTAGCTTTGACTACATGGACCTTTGTCACTAATGTCTCTGCTTTTTAATATGCTGTCTAGGTTGCTCATAGCTTTTCTTTCAAGGAGCAAGCATCTTTTAATTTCGTGGCTGCAGTCACCATCTGCAGTGATTTTGGAGCCCCCCAAATTAAGTCTTTCACGGTTTTCATTGATTTTCTATCTATTTTCCGTGAAGTGATGGTACCAGATGCTGTGATCTTAGTTTTTTGAATGTTGAGTTTTAAGCCAGTATTTTCACTTTTCTCTTTCACTTGCATCAAGAGGCTATTTAGTTCCTCTTCACTTTCTGCCATAAGGGTGGTGTCATCTGCATATCTGAGGTTATTGATGTTTCTCCTGGAAATCTTGATTCCAGTTTGTACTTTATCCAGTCTAGCATTTCTCATGATGCTCTGCATATAAGTTACATAAGCAAGGTGACAACATACAACTTTTAACGTACTCCTTTCCCAATTTGGAACCAGTCTGTTGCTCCATGTCTGGTTCTGTTGCTTCTTGACCTGCATACAGATTTCTCAGGAGGCAGGTAAGATATACACATATGCATAACTGAAGCAGGATTTCCAGGTGACTCGGTGGTAAAGAATCTGCCTGCCAATGCAGAAGACACAGGTTCAGTCCCTGGGTTGGGAAGATCCTCTGGAGGAGGAAATGGCAACCCACACCAGTATTCTTGCCTGGACAGTTCCATGGACAGAGGAGCCTGGAGGCTACAGAACATACGGCTGCAAAGAGTTGAACAAGATTGAGCGACTGAGCATGCTTAACTGAATCACTTTGCTGTACACCTGCAGTTAACACAACTTTGTAGACCAACTATATTTCAATCAAATTGGATGGCATCACTGATTCAGTGGACACAAACTTGGGCAAACTCTGGGAGATGGTGACGGTCAGGGAAACCTGGCATTTCAGTCCATGGGGTCACAAAGGTCGGACGCAACCTGGCGACTGAACAACAGCAACAATGTATTAACTCGTAACAGCCATATAAATACACCCTAACAGCCAACCCATCTCACAGGTGGAAAAACTGAGTCTGGGAGAGGGTCAGTAACTCTCCCAAATTACACAGCTGGGTAGGATTGTGCCTGTGTGTGTAGTCAGGTCAGGGAGGAGGGGTGATGATGGAGCACCTGGGAACAGACACAGTTATGTGTCTATAAAAAAGAAGAGGTCCAAGAGAGCTGTTTGAAGCACGGGAAAGACAAGTGATGGCGAGCAGAGGAGCGGGATGCTGGGAGACTGCCTTTGCATCACACTCAGGCACTGGGGAAGGGATTCGAGGGTGAGATGGAGGAGGGAACCTCAACTTTTCCTTCTTCCTCAGCTATCCTCAATTGTGCAGCTGTAATACTGTCTTTCTGTGCTTGATCTAGGCACGAGTTCACAGGGCATCTGGCAGACAGAGGAACATGCTAAACCAACGCTATAAAGGATGCCAGCTGGCGGCTAGTGGTAAAGACCCTGCCTACCAGTGCGGGAGACATAAGAGATGTCGGTTTGATCCCTGAGTCAGGAAGATCCCCTGGAGGAGGGCATGGCAACCCACTCCAGTATTTTTGCCTGGAGAATACCACAGATAGAGGAGCCTGGCAGGCTACTGTCCATAGGATTTCAGAGAGTTGGACACAACTGAAATGACTTAGCACATACACAAATGATACAATCAGCAAAATTCAATGTGTGGAATGGTGTCCAGGACAAATGATCCCGTTCCTTCCATAAATAAATGACAATNGGAAGATCCCCTGGAGGAGGGCATGGCAACCCACTCCAGTATTTTTGCCTGGAGAATACCACAGATAGAGGAGCCTGGCAGGCTACTGTCCATAGGATTTCAGAGAGTTGGACACAACTGAAATGACTTAGCACATACACAAATGATACAATCAGCAAAATTCAATGTGTGGAATGGTGTCCAGGACAAATGATCCCGTTCCTTCCATAAATAAATGACAATAAGACAAAAAGGCGATCGAACAGCCACAGATTTCAAGAGACTTATGAGACGGATCAACCAACGAGGGTGGTGATGACAATGACTGGATATTGGATGATATTAAAGAACTATAGTTGGGGCTTTCCTGGTGGCTCAGTGGTAAAGAATCTGCTGACCAGTGCAGGAGACACAGGTTCGATCCCTGGTCCGGGAAGATCCTACATGCCCCAGAGCAACTAGGCCTGTGTGCCACAACTCGTGAGCCTGTGATCTAGAGCCAGGCAGCTGCAGCCACTGAGTCCACGTGCCACAGAGCGTGTGCTCTGCCACAAGAAAAGCCACTGCAATGAGAAGCCCTCTCACCGCAGCTGGAGAAAGCCTGAGCAGCAACAAAGGCCCAGCACAGTCAAAAGATAAACAGAACTGCTTTACAAAACTATAGTCATTTCTGAATTGGTAAAATCGGAATAAAATCTGTGGTTCAGTCAACAGTAATGTACCACTATAACGATCACACTATTGTAAAATGGTAACATTAGCAGATACTGGGCAAGGGGCACATAGGAACTCCTCATTATCTTTCCAACTTTTTGTAAGTCTAAAATCATTTTTAAATGAAAAGTTTTAGGGAATTCCCTGGCAGTCCAGTGGTGGGGGCGCTGTGCTACCACGGCAAGGGGCAGGGGTTCAGTCCCTGGTCAGGAAGCGAAGATTCCCACGTGTTACGTGGTGAAGCCAAAAACAATAAGAATAAAAATTAAAAGCTCGTTTTGAAACAATGGAATTGTGATTGCAACTTTTAATGGACTCTTTTAAAGCATGTGTGTTTATTTTTATTTATTTTCTTGAGGTATAGTTGATTTACAAGTTTTCAGGCAGCAAAGCGATTCAATCATATATATCTATAGCTATACATAGATATAAGTATAAAGATCAATATCTTTTCAGAATATGTATATACACTCATTTCAGATTCTTTTCCATTATAGGTTGTAATAAGAGACTGAAGATAGTTCCCTGTGTTATATAGTTCCCTGGGCTTCCCAGTTGGCTCAGTGGTAAAGAATCTGCCTGTCATTTTATGAGAAGGAAACGACAACCCACTCCTGTATGCTTGCCTGGGAAACCCCATGGACAGAGGAGCCTGGCAGCCTACAGTCCACGTGGTCACAGGGTTGGCCATGACTTACCAACTGAACAACAGATAGAACTAAAGAGACTCAAAACCTGCTTTACCGTCACTGTTCAAATACTCAACCAAGCACCTGTCAAATGCCCCTCTTAGCCCATCCTTTCCTCTTCATCCCCATTACCAGTCAGTTCAGGCCTCCGACATCAACTGCCTGGACCACTGCAGTATCCTCCCTCTTAATTTCCTTCCGTCATCTCTCACACTGCCCCTAGAGGACTCTTTTTCACACCTCTGACCGAGGACTCTCTGGTTCAAAATTCTTTGGTGCTCTCTTTTTTTGTTGAAGTATGGGAAAACACATATAACATAAAATTTACCATTTTAAGTACATTCAAGTGTATGGTGGTGCTAGTGGTAAAGAATCGCCTGCCAATGCAGGAGAACGCAAGAGACTTGGGTTTGATCCCTGGGTCGGGAGGATCCCCTGGAGGAGGAAATGGCAACCCACTTCAGTATTCTCTTCTGGAGGGTTATAGTCCATGGAGTCACAGAGAGTTGGACACGATTGAAGCGACTTAGCACAGCACAGCAGAAATATACAGCTGAGTGGCGTTAAGGGCAGCCTTACACTTTCTGCCTCTGTGACTCTGACTAATTTAGAGATCTCGTATAAGTGGGATCATACAGTATTGCTCCTTTTGTACTTATTTCACTCAGTGTAATATCCTCAAGGTTCATCCACGTCGTGCCATGTGTCAGAATTTCCTTCCCTTTTAAGGCTGAATTAATACTTTACTACATGTGTGTGTCCCATTTTTAAATCCATTCACCCCTCGGTAAACACTTAAGCTGCTTCCGCCTTTTGACTATTGTGGACAGTGCTGCGAGGAACATGGTATACAAATATCTCTTCAAGACCCTGCTTTCAATTCTTATGGGTATATACTCGTAAGCACCAAAGAATTGAGACTTCCAAAGTGTGGTGCTGGAGAAGACTCTTGAGAATCCCTTGGAGAGCAAGGAGAACAAACCAGCCAATCCTAAAGGACATCAACCCTGAATATTCATTGGAAGGACTGAAGCTGAAGCTCCAATACTTTGGCCACCTGGTGCAAAGGGCTGACTTACTGGAAAAGACCCCAGTGCTGGGAAAGATTGAGGACAGGAGAAGAAGGGGGCGACAGAAGATGAGATGGTTGGATGACATCACTGACTTGATGGACACGAATTGAGCAAACTCCAGGAGATGGGGGAACCTGGCGCACTGCAGTCCGTAGGGTTGCAAAGAGTCGGACACAACTGAGCAATGAACGACAGCAACAAATGGTGATTCATTTAATGATTCTTGCTCCTTGGTTAACTCCTTTGCTCTAGCTCTCTATACCTCTCACTCAGCATCCACACTGTTACAAGAGATTGCCCTCTGCCCACTGGATAAAGTCAAAAGCCTTGGTTTTATTTCTGTGTACCAGATCATTATCTTGCGGCATCCTTCCTGAACCATAAATTCTAGCCCAGAGATGGTGGTTGCCCAGTAGAGTCCCCGGAACCTACCTTCTGAGAGTCTGTTTTGTTGGGTCTGCAGCACGGTCCTGGCACTGGCATTTTATTTGTTAAGCTTCCCAGGACTTCAGATGGGCAGGCTTCTTGGCCAAGCACGGGCAGCTGTGCCCAGTCACTTTCCATTCCTCTAGCACTTAAGATCTGGAGAAGGAAATGGCAACCCCCTGCAGCATTCGTGCCTGGAAAATCCCAAGGACAGAGAAGCCTGGCAGGGCTACAGTCCACGGGGTTGTAAAGAGTCAGACACAAGTGAGCACAGCACAGCCGCAGCTATTCCAAAGATGCATCAGACCTCTAGGCCTTTGGGTACCAATCTCCCTTCACCCTGGAAACCCGTTCTCTCCCTGAGTGTCTGATACGTACCAACCCACATCAGGAATCACACACTGGGACGTCCCTGGTGGTCCAGCGGTTAGGAATCTGCCTGCCAACCCAGGGGACGTGGGCTCAATCCCTGGCCTGGGAAGATTCCACCTGCCATGAAGCAACGAAGGCTGGGTGCCACAACTCCTGAAGCCCAGGCTCTGCAATAACTGAAGCCACCACAATGAGAAACGCTCGAACCATGGGGAAGCACAGCCCCCACCCAGGCTAACTAGAGAAAGCCCGTGCACAGCAGCAAAGACCCAGCTCGGCCGAAAATTAATGAATGAGTGAATTTAGAAAGAACCCCACACTTTATAAATTCTTTTCTAACAGTTCTCAATAGAACCAACCAGTCGCCCCTGGAGTCCCCATGTATCCCTATCTCACCACGGCCGCTTGCTCCATCTAGAACGTAAGACTCCTGAGAGGACAGCTTGCGGCTTATCTTTTGCGGCCCCCTCCATTCGGAACAGTTGCTGACAAACAGGAGCCCCTCAGCCCAAAGTCACCCTGTTAGCATACCAAAAGCACTCATCACTTTGAAGATCCCAGAGGTTTTAGAAGCTGTATTCTGGAACTGGGGACAAAGCCCAGATATTTTTTATTATTAATATGCCACAGGTTGAGGACCTCGCTTCAGCCCCCGAATGCAGCCATTCCTAAAACCCGACCTTATTTCAGCCCCTGGATACAACCACTGAAGCCTTATTTTAAAATTATCTGAATCAATAAAATTCACCACTAACACCACTCTTTTTTTTAAACCTGAGTCAGTTTGCATTGTGTTTCCACCTCTTACAACTAGAAGAATGATATACTTGCTGTGTTTAGTCACTCAGTTGTGTCCAACTCTTTGCGGCCCCGTGGACTGTAGCCTGTCAGGGCCCTCTGTCCGTGGGGATTCCCTAGGCAAGAAGACTGGAGTGGGTTCCCATGCCCTCCTCCAGGGAATTTTTCCGACCCAGGGGTTGAACCCAGGTGTCCCACATTGCAGGTGGATCTTTACCGTCTGAGCCACCAGGGAAGCCCATGAATACTGGAGTGGGTAGCCTATTCCTTCTCCAGGGGATCTTCCCGACCCAGGAATCGAACCAGGGTCTGCTGCATTGCAGGCAGATTCTTTCCCAGCTGAGCTACCAAGGAAGCCCGAAAGAATGATAACTCCGGGTTTTCCTATCCATCTGGAATGCCCTCCCCAAGACCAGCACGTTTATCAGCCTAACAAACTTCAGCTGACCACTCAACGTTTCCTCCACTGGGTAAGCTCCCATGATTCCACAGAGCAAGGCCAGGGGGGTTCCCACTGCACTCTGCATGTTCCCCGCTGCAGCATCTGTCTGACAACGCGATGACTGCTGATCTGTGTTTCAGCTGCACTAGCCTGCTCACTCTTGGCAAGAAAGTATGAGGGCCTTTTTACGTTTGTGTTCACAGTGCTGACCCCAGCGGCACCCAGTAAATAGCTGTTGTGTTGAATGAACAAGTAAATGAATGATTAAATAGTAAAGTGTCACCTTCCTCTGACAATGGATTTATTTTTATAAAGGGAAAGAAAAACAAAGGCCGGATGGTGGCTTCAGGGCTCAAGCTTGCATTCTCTCCCCCGTTAAATAGCAGGCAAGGTGTGTGGGAAGGGAACAGAGGGACCTCGGAGACAGGCAGATAAAGGAGTGGGTGGCTCTTGCCAGCAGCCGGCCTTTCTTTCATCTTCTGCTGTGAGTGTCCAGCCGTGGCCCCCCATGCCCACCTGCCAGGCTCAGCTCCTCTGGATCCCCAGAAACAATGAGAAATAATTTGTCTGAGGAGGGGGCGGGGGAGATCGGATGGAAAAAGGGAGGAAGATGTGTCTATTTCATTCCAGCTGGCTCCAACTCTCCACCACTGCTCCCTGAGCTAGCCAAATGCATCTTCTAATTTAGTTCATTCTTCTCTTCCCAGCCACTGGTAACAGACCCACACAGAATACTGTCGGAATTCAACCACCCTTCCTCCCTATGAGAAGGAAAAGGGAGAAGGCACGNGGAGATCGGATGGAAAAAGGGAGGAAGATGTGTCTATTTCATTCCAGCTGGCTCCAACTCTCCACCACTGCTCCCTGAGCTAGCCAAATGCATCTTCTAATTTAGTTCATTCTTCTCTTCCCAGCCACTGGTAACAGACCCACACAGAATACTGTCGGAATTCAACCACCCTTCCTCCCTATGAAAAGGAAAAGGGAGAAGGCACGAAAAAGAGAAATGGATGGAGGAAGAAAAGAAGGGAAAAGATAGAGGAGAAATGATCATAGCAAGAGCTAATAAATATAGTTCTGACCGTACGTCAGGCACTTAGCTGACAACATGACATACAGAGTAACACAATTCACCCTTCTCCAAACTGTGAAGTAGGTCCTAGCACGATCCCCATTTTACAGGTGAGAATGGGGAGCCAAAATAAAGCAGGAGAGAAGGCAGGGACTTAAAATATTTTCAAAGGAAGGCATTGATAGACAGTTTAGCACATAGGAGGTGTTCATTCAACAATGCGGAGTGAAGGTTTGGAAGAAATCCTAACCCGCAACATAAAGACAACATCACCATACCTTATAAAGTGTAGAAGAGCACATTTCAAAACCATAGGTATGTATTATGCCAATTTTCCTTTAGTACACAAATTGGAAAAATTCTACAGCACCATTACCACCATTAATGGGTACGATCTTGAGGTGGAAAGTGTTAGTCTCTCAGTCATGTCCAACTCTTTTGTGACCCCCGTGGACTGCAGCCCACCAGCCTCCTCTGTCCATGGAATTCTCTAGGCAAGAATACTGGAGTGAGTTGCCATTCCTTCTCCAGAGGATCTTCCCCACCCAGGGATTGAACCCAGGTCTCTTGCATTGCAGGAGGATTCTTTAGTGTCTGAGCCACCGGGGAAGCCCCATCTTGAGGTGGGGGTGGGAGTTAGAGGATAAATTCAGTCATTTCAAAACACTGATTTTTGTTTTAAATAAGAACTCAGGGCTTCCTAGGTGATCCAGTGGATAAGAATCCATCTGCTGATGCAGGAGACACAGGTTTGATCCCTGGTCAGAGAATTAGATCTCACACTCTGCAACTAAAGAACCCACACGCTACAACGAAGACCCAGTGTGGCCGTATAAATAAAAATAGCTTTTTTAAAAAAGAATTGATGTAAGCAAGGCACTCAGACGGTGTCCAGCACACAGTAAGAACAATGAAAACACTTGCTATTATTGTCATAAGTCAATCAAATACAGCAAAGTTTCATAAAAATGGTTTTAGTTACAATTATAGCTGGGAAAATGACAATTGTCTGTGGCAAGGAGTAAGAGCACATTGGGGGTTTCCATGTTCAAAGACAGGTAAACGTAACCAATAGTGATAGAATAGAAAAATGGGGGGCACTGAGAAGGGGCACTGAGGAGACTTGCGGGGGGCAGGGTTGTTCTACATCTGGATCTGAGTGCTGTTGGCCTTGGTAAAGATTAGAAATATTGTAGATTAATGCACATATATGGAATCTAGAAAAACGGCCCTGATGAACCTCTTTGCAGGGCAGGAAGAGAGACACAGACATAGAGGACAGACTTGTGGACACAACGGGGGAAGGAGAGGGCAGGACAAACGGAAAGAGTGGCGTTGGCGTGTATACACTACCATGCGTGAAATAGACAGCTAATGGGACGCTGCACCACACAGGGGACTCAGCTCAGTACTCTGCGATGGCCAGGAGCGGGGCGGGTGAGGGGCTCAAGCCCTAGGTTGAACCATGGTCCCAGGTTGCTAGTCCCAAGGAGGAATGAGTTAGTGCGTCTTTGTCAGCTCCTTTTGCCATGGCAACAGGATGGCAGAGCACTGAGAGACACTGGCCTCAGCACTTTTTAATCTGAGAGCTTTGAAGAAAGGCTCTGAGTCGGGGGAGGAAAAGGAGAGCATGGAAGAACTGGCTGGCAAGATGCTGGGGTGGTGGAAAAAAATGCTTCCAAGGCAAAAAGGATGAAGAACCAGCTTTTCTGGGCTCTGGATGCATTGCCTGGCAGGCTGGAGATATTCCCGCCCATACCTGCTTCCTCTAGAGAAAAGAGCCAGGATGTTTAAGCTTCACCAGCAACTTCCCCTTCCCCCAACAGAAAATGATAATAGAGCTCACTTTAAAAAATATTTTTAAGTCCTCTAAAGAATATCTAGCCAGAAAGTGTTCCCAAGAAAACTGGGTACAAATACTAGGTCAACCTAACTAAAAAAAAAATGCATGCATATTTTGGGGCTCTGTGACTGTCTGGTTGGCAGGCTTGTATCAGGGGAGGTAATTTAGGGTCCAGACATCTAATCCATAGATGTATCATCTAATCAGGAAAAAAAAAAGGCAGATTTCTCTACATTTCACTTTTCAGGTGCTGTTATACTAAGATTTCAGGGCAGGTAACTTGTTTTGCTCTTGGAAATGAGTCAAAAAGAAAACTTGAGGTTAACTCAGGGAGGAAAACGTGATTATGAACACGATGCTGTCAAAACACAAGTGAATTGTGCTCTTTACGAAAAAAGGTTGTCACGTTTTCATTCTCCATCAATCACCTTTGCAGAAGAGATTAGTCATATTCACCAATCTTCTAGCATGAAGATGGACTACATTTCCCAGCTACCCTTGTGATTCAGTGTGGTCAAATGACCAGTGAAATGCATTCTGGACCTTAGAAAAAGGACATCTCTTCCCATTTAGCTGCCACCTTTGGTGAGCCAGCAAATGACAATACCTAGAGGATGATGCTACCAAGGCTTGGGCTCCCCAAAAGGAGACCCTGAGACAAGGTTTCAGATGTAAATATTTATTTGTGAAGTGATCCCAGAAAAAAATACAGCAAGGGAGTGGGAAAATAAAGCAGAATAGGGAAGGCAGCCAGTTACCACCATGGGTGCCTGAGATTCAGTCCTGCTCGAGTGTTAGAAGGCAGCAGAGGACACACACTTCAAAGCCAACCTGTCCAAGAGGGAGGGAGCTGTGGTATTTATCCACCAAGCCTCAGTGGTCGTTGGTGGGAGTTGCTCCCTGGAGAGGGGAAGTTCTCCAGCACTTCAAGCTTACCTTGCTTGCACACCCAGTGAGCTCCAGCTACCAGGAAAAGCTCTCAGACAAACAGGTGCAGGTGCTGTCTGTTGAGAATGGAAATAGCAGGTCCAAAAGTGCCGGGGAGTTATGGGTGAAGCATCAATAGCATCTACTGCAATGGCAGAACCAGAGAATAGAAGGTACCTGGTCCCTGAATGATTGCCTGGAGCAGAGCCACACCATCAAACCAGTCTATAACAAAAGAGAGGATTAAACTCCTACCCTCTTTAAGTCACTGAACTAGTACTGGCTTCTGTTACAGCAGTCTCTCCTAACCCTATATTAGCCTTCTTTACATTGAGCTTGGGAGCTACAGCTTCAGAGATAAGAGCACCCAACACTGAGGACCTGCGGTTTTCATGCACTGTTTCAGCAAATTTTCATAAGAACCCTAAGCTATTGGACGTCCCACCCATGACATCACCCCTGGTGAGTTTTAAGGGAGGGAAGACAGACAGAAGTGTTGGGTGGTTAACATCCTCAGAAGTAATTAATGTCCCCAACCAACACCAGATGGGAACTGGTGGATAAATATGCTAGCTCCATCTCTACTCAAGCAGGATGACTCTAAGAGCATGCTGTCTGCTGCCTCATGGAGGTCGCGTTGGAACAGAGCCCAGTTCCCACAACGGTGACTGGTTTGCTAACACACCATCCACCAGCTAGTTCCTCTCCCTGTTTCCCTCCCCCTTTCTCTCCTAGTGTTTCCTGGGATCACCTTCCACATAAGTACATGTACGTAATTTTTTTCTTCTTTTTTTTTTTTTTTTTTTACTGACAAAGGTCCGTTTCGTTAAAGCCATGGTTTTTCCAGTAGTCACTTACGGATGTGAGAGCTGGACCATTAAGAAGGCTGAGTGCCACACAATTGATGCTTTCGAACTGTGGTGTTGAAGAGACTCTTGAGAGTCCCTGGGACTGCAAGGAGATCCAACCAGTCCATCCTAAAGGAAATCAACTCTGAATATTCTTTGGAAGGACTGATGCTGAAGCTGAAGCTCCAATACTTTGGCCACCTGATGCAAAGAGCCAGCTCACTGGAAAAGACCCTGATGCTGGGAAAGATTGAGGGCAGGGGGAGAAAAGGACAACAGAGGGTGAGATGGTTGGATGGCATCAACGACTCAATGGACATGAGTTTGAGCAAACTCCAGGAGATGGTGAAGGACAGGGAAGCCTGGCGTGCTGTAGTCCATGGGGTGGCAGAGTCAGACACAACTGAGCAACTCTTGCATGAATGACAACATGCAACATGGAACCTTGTTTCCCCCACCAAGAATCGAACCTGCATCCCCTGCACTGGCAGCACGGAGTCCTAACCACTGGACCACCAGAAAAGTCCTGCACTTGAATTCTTATCTCAGGATCTGCCTCCGGAGACCCTAAACTCAGTCAGAGGAGGAATTATTATCACCTCCAACCTACAGACCTGGAAACATAAAAAGGTCAAGGCCATTCCAGGTGACACAGTAAGGAGGTAACATGGACGACTGCAAGACTCCACCTTTCAACCACATCATTGTCCAACAAGCTGCACCCCTCCAAAAGGGAGTACTCTTCTTGCAAGCTCATCGTGGGGGAAACCAGTCTCACCATCTTTCCCCCCACAAACTTGGTTCCTCTCCAGGCTTTAAATTTCAATTGGACAAACGTTTGTTGAGCACACACGAAATGGCCAGGTATGCACCGAGGCCACTGATAACTGATTTGTGGATCACTGCTCTTAAATAGCTCAAGGTCTAATTGGGAAGTCAGTGTTTAAAAGAAGAAATCTCCAACTGGGAGGTTATAATTGCAGTTGTTGTTCACCCTCTGGGCTGTTACAATTGTGAAATACTTCTGTTCCAGTTGATATATAACTACTATTTCTAGTCTCCCTGAGGGCCTGCCATCTGCTGTCTGGGAGATTCCTCCAAGCCATCCTGGACCTCCCCTTACACCAGCATTTAAAGGGGTGATTTGGGTACCTAAAAGAGACCCAGGGCCCTACACCAGGGTTATGAACTCTGACTGGCTGACTCCAGTGCCTGATCTGATTATCATAGAGATGAGTCCTTGATGGGGAAACTCACGTTGTCATCAGCTTTTTGTGAGCTGGTCAGGTAAGACCTGAGCTAAGTCATTTTGCTTTTATTTTGAATCCAGAAGACAATAGTCTAGAATGCATATAGGATTCTTAGGGAGATGATGAAAATGTTCTGGAATTAGATGTTAGTGATGGTTGGACAACCTTATGAATATTCTAAAAAGGCACTGAATTAAACACTTTAAAGGGGTGGATTTTAGGGATGTGAATTCTATGGATGTGAATTCAAGAAAGGTGTTATTTAAACTCAGACTGAGAAAAACAAATACTGTAGGAGATCATTTGTATATGAAATCTAAAAAAATAATACAAATGAATGTATATACAAAGAAGAAACAGACTCACAGATATAGAAAACAAACTTGTGTTTACCAAAAGGGAGAGGTAAGAGGAAGGGGCAAAAGAGGTGTATGGGATTAACAGATACAAACTACTATGTATAAATATATACATAAACATATGTGATAGAGATATATCTATAAACATATGATGTATCTATATAAACATATAAACAACAAGGATATAGTGCATAGTACAGGGATTAATAGGATTAATAGCCATTATCTTGTCATAACTTATAACGGAAGACAATCTTCAAAAACACTGAAACACTTTGCTGTACACCTGAAACTAATATAATATTGTAAATCACACTTTAAAAGCTGTTATTTAAAGGAAAGGAGGGAGGAAGTTGAGGGAAGGGAGAGAATGAGGGAGGGAGGAAGGAAAGAAGAGGAAGTTAAGTGTTAGTCACTCAGTCATGTCCAACTCTTTGTGACCCCATGGACTGTAGCCAGCTAAGCTCCTCTGTCCGTGGAATTTTCCAGGCAAGAATACTAGAGTGGATTGCCATTCCCTTGTCTGGAGGATCTTCCCAGCTCCGGCATCGAACCTGGGTCTCCTGCTCTGCAGGCAGATTCTTTACTGTCTGAGCCAAACGAAAAGTTGCTGCTGTTCAGTTGCTCAGTCGTGTCCAATTCTTCGCAAACCCATGGACCCCCTGGCAACACGCCAGGCCTCCCTGTCCCTCACCGTCTCCCAGAGTTCGCCCAAGTTCATGTCCATTGCATTGGCGATGCCATCCAGCCATCTCATCCTCTGACATCCTCTTCTCCTTTTGCCCTCAATCTTTCCCAGCATCAGGGTTTTTTCCAGGGAGTCAATTGACTCCTTCCAGTGAGTTCACATCAGATGACCAAATGGCTGGAGCTTCAGCTTCAGCATCAGTCTTTCTAATGAGTATTCAGGGTTGATTTCCCTAAAGATTGACTGGTTTGGTCTCCTTTCTGTCCAAGGGACTCTCAGAAGTCTTCCCCAGCATCACAGTTCGAAGGCATCAATTCTTCAGCACTCTGCCTTCTATATGGTTCAGCTCTCACAACCGTATGTGACCAGTGGGCAAACCAAAGCCTTGACAATACAGACTTTTGTCAGCAGAGTTATGTCTCTGCTTTTTAACGTATTGTGTAGGTTCGTCACAGCTTTCCTGCCAGGAAGCAATCGTCTTCTGATTTCACGGCTGTAGTCACCACCCACAGTGACTTTAGAGCTCAAGAAGAGGAGATCTGCCATTATTTCCACCCTTTCTCCTTCTATTTGCCAGGAAGTAATGAGGTGGCTGGATGGCATCACCGACTCGATGGACGTGGGTTTGAGTGAACTCCGGGAGTTGGTGATGGACAGGGAAGCCTGGCGTGCTGCAATTCACGGGGTCGCAAAGAGTCGGCCACAACTGAGCGACTGAACTGAACTGAATGGGGCCAGAGGCCATGATCTTAGGTTTTTTTTGGGAATATTTTTTAATAGTTCACTCTCCTCCTTCATCCTCATCAAGAGGCTCTTTAGTTCCTCTTGGCTTTTTGCCGTTAGAGTGGTATCATCCGCTTATCTGAGGCGGTTGATGTTTCTCCCGCCTACCTTGATTCCAGCGTGCAACTCATCCAGCCCTGCATTTCTTGTGATGTGCTCGGTGTGTAGGTTAAATAAACAGGGTGACAGCAGACACATGCCCTAGAGCCTGTGTGCTGCAACAAGACAAGACACCGCAGCGAGAAACCTGTGCACCGCAACGACCCTACCTGCCGCAACTAGAGGAAAAAAACCCATGAAGCAATGAAGACACAGCGACCAAAAATAAAATAAAACTTAAAAAAAAAAAAAAACTAAAAAAAATACAACGGTGGAATTTTGTTCATGAAGGATTTTTGCATTGATTTTTATGTTTTCAAATATTGCATTAAAATATGTATCTTGAAGACTGAGTTTTTGGGGTGCCTCTTAAATTGTGCATGCAAACCAAATGCCTTATTTGCCTCCCCTTGATCCAGGCAATCCTCGTCTGGCATTTTCCATGATGCAGTGGGTCCTCACCCACCTCGACATATTCTTTCTCTGCCTTCCAGAGAGACATGTTCAGGCTGAGGAAGCTTCAAGAAACTGGTCTCTTTCTTATCTGCCCCTGCTGCCATCCTGGGGCTTCACCTCTCCCTTCATCAAGGCTGTTTTTTCTGTATCCCTCATTCCCCCTCAAAGATGTTTCTTCTGAGAGAGAAGCAAAGCAAAATGATTAGAGACTGCAAATCAAAACTACAATGAAGTACCACCTCACACCAGTCAGAACGGCCATCATTAAAAGTCTACAAATAAATGCTGGCGAGGGCGTGGAGAAAAGGGAACCCTCCTACACTGTTGGTGGGAATGTAAATGGATGCAGCCACTATGGAGAACAGTATGGAGGTTCCTCAAAAAAATAAAAATAGAGCTACCATACGATCCAGCAATTCCATTCTTGGGCCTATAGCCAGACAAAACTATATTTCAAAAAGATACACGCATNATGCTGGCGAGGGCGTGGAGAAAAGGGAACCCTCCTACACTGTTGGTGGGAATGTAAATGGATGCAGCCACTATGGAGAACAGTATGGAGGTTCCTCAAAAAAATAAAAATAGAGCTACCATACGATCCAGCAATTCCATTCTTGGGCCTATAGCCAGACAAAACTATATTTCAAAAAGATACACGCATCCCTTGTCCGCTGCAGCAGTATTCACAATAGCCAAGACGTGGAAGCAACCTAAACGTCTATTAACAGCTGAATGGATAAAGAAGATGTGGTACATATACACGGTGGAATATTACTCAGCCATAAAAAAGGGTGAAACCATGCCATCTGCAGCACCACGGATGGACCTAGAGATTATCACACTGGGTGAAGGAAGTCAGATACAGAAAGACAAATACCGTATGCTATCACTTGTGTGCGAGATCTAAAATACACACAAATGAACTTACCTTCAAAACAGAAACAGACTCACAGACATGGAGAACAGACTTGGTTGTCAAGGGGGAGGGGGTAGGAGAGAGATGGATTAGGAGTTTGAGTTTAGCAGATGCCAACTATTATATATAGGATGGATAAACAAGAGGGTCCTGATTGTGTAGCACAGGGAACTGAATTCAATATCCTCTGATAAACCATAAAAAAAGAAAGCAAGTGGGCCAGATTGATGCTCTCTCTGTCGTCTCTCAAGTTGACCCCCTTGGCAATTTCAGCTATGCCTTGCTCATCTACTCCTTGTGTTTGCTGTGCGAAAGCCATTCTGAAGAAAGCCTTTATCCTTGGTCATTAGTATGTGGGAACCATGGTACTGGCCGTCTTGAGAGGCAATGCTTCCGGTGACACTTCGACCATTTCAAGACACACCAAAATCCTCCTGGCACATCAACTGTGTGAATGCAAGCCCGTTGAAGATCCTAATCTTTACACCTTGGTAAAGGTTAGAAATATCGTGTATTAACGCACATATATGGAATCTAGAAAAACGGTCCTGATGAACCTATTTGCAAGTTCATCACTCTCCCCCCATCGCACCCCTCCTGGCCATCTGTACCGAGCTGAGTGGCCTGCGTTGTGCAGCATCCCATTAGCTGTCTCTTTCACGCATGGTAGTGTATACACGCCAACGCCACTCTTTCCGTTTGTCCCGCCCTCTCCTTCCCCCGTTGTGTCCACAAGTCTATCCTCTATGTCTGTGTCTCTCTCCCTGCCCTGCAAATAGATCCAGGCTGGGCTGGATCTCTCTCACCTTTCCACTGACCTTCAGCATCTTCCTAAGAAGTGGGAGACCCTGGTGGCTCTGACGGTAAAGACCCCACCTGTGATGCAGGAGACCTGGGTGCAATTCCTCAGTCAGGAAGATCCCCTGGAGAAGGAAATGGCAACCCTCTCCAGTATTCCTGCCTGGAGAACTCTACGGAAAGAGGATCCTGCCGGGCTACAGTCCATGGAGTCACAAAGAGTCAGACACAACTGAGTGACTAACACATACGCAAGAACTGGGGGAAGAGTCAGAAGTGCCGGAGAGGAGGAGAGAGGAGGGAAGCCGCTCAGGGGTGTAGGCACCATCCAAAGAGGTTATTTCGGAAAGAGCTGTTTTATTACCCATTTTTCTGCACAAAGAAGAAATCTCTAATTACAGGGAAGGTTCAAACTTGACAGGTCTCATAGTCGTGACAAGAATAGGAATAAGAATAAATAAGGGGCTTCCCTAGTGGTTCAGTGGTAAAGAATCCACCTGCCAGTGCAGGAGACATGGGTTCGATCCCTGGTCCGGGAAGATCCCACATGCAGTGGAGCAACTAAGCCCACGCACCACAACTATTGAGCCTGTACTCCACAAAAAGAGAAGGCATCACAGTGAGAAGCCCATGTACTGCAGCTAGAGTAGCCCCTGCTCGCTGCAGCTAGAGAAAAGCCTGCACAGCAGGGAAGACCCAGCACAGCCAAAAACAAAATAAATTAAAAAAATTTTTTAAGGTTAAATAGGAAATACTTTCCTAGTGTTATCTACATACCAAGCACTTTACACACATTAACTCACCTTACAAGGCAGATATGATCACCATCTCTCCCTACAGATGAGGAAACCAAGGCCCAGAGAGGTGAAGTGACTTCCCCAAAGTCACACAGCTTGTAAGCGGCAGAAGCAGGACTCGAACCCAGACCATTTGGGCCAACTGTCCAGTCTCTGAACTGCTATGTTACAGCTGCCCCCGGACTATTGTGGCTATAACAGTCTTAATGATTACTCTAACGATAATACCATTAATCATCAGGAATATTCATTTCTAATAATTATTAGTTGATTCTAATAGCAATGTAACACGCCTCATTTGGGGAGAGTTTATTTACTGCACACAAGACACTCAAGCCAGTCTTCCCTAGGGTTCTTCTAACAAAACTGGGAGAGAGACTCTCTTGTCCCCATTTTTCAGATGTGGCAATGGGTTTACAGAGGCCAGGAACCTTGCTCAAGGCACACAGCCAGCCGTCCATCCTGCAGCTGGGCTTGGAGCCACAAAACCCTTGGACCACATCGCAATCGCCCATGAAACAAGAAAGATCATACACTGTTTTTAATTCTCTGCTCTTCCAATGTGCACAGCAGCCTCCCTCTCAGGACAGCTGACATTTCCCCTCCGATGGATGTAGCAGTTCTCATCAGAGTCTTAGCCTTGGTAAGACACTGAATGAGCCAAGTTGACTCCTTTGGCCATATTTTTAGGCTTTCTCCCACTTGAAAATTCAGAATTTCTGGACCCCTTCAGGGTGGAATCCAGTGCACTGTTAATGAACTATCTGGGTCACTCAATCAAAGCACCAGTCAGAGAGGCAACAAATGAGCACCTGCTGTATGCCGAATGTTGTCCTAGTCTGAGGATACAGCTGTGAACAAAATAAATATCCCTGCCCTCGATGAGCTCATGTTCTAATAAAGAGATAAGGGTTATTGATCAGGCCACAAGTGTGTAAAGATAACTTCAAATAAATGTATACATTTATGGGACTTCCCTGGTAGTCCAGTGGTGAGGACTCCACGCTTCCAATTCAGGGTGATTAGGGTTCGATCCCAGGTCTGGGAACTAAGATCCCACATAGGCACGGGGTGTGGCAAAACAACAAACAACAAACTGGGATCTGCAGGAGAGAGAGTGATTACCGTCACCATGCCTCAGTTTCCTTATCTGTAAAATGGGACTGATAAGGCACAGTTGTGGGAAAGATTGGTGATGGAGTGATGCAAAAGGTTTCTCCCCAACGTCCAAAGGCATGACTACATCCATGTTAAGGTCCTGGGAGCACTACCCCCCTCCTGCCCCAACACCAGCTGGGCTCCTAGGCACTGGGATGCACTGGCTGCCTTTTTATTATTATCATTATTATTGGAGTAAAATTGCTTTAAATGTTGTGTTAGTTTCTGCTACAACAAAGTGAATCAGCTATTTGTTGTTGTTCCGTCGCCAAGTCATGTCTGACTCTTTGTGACTCCACTGACTGCAATATGCTAGGCTTCCCTGTGCCTCACCACCTCCTGAAGATTGCCCAAGTTCATGTCCATTGAATCGATGATGCCATCAACCGTGTCATCCTCTGTCACCTCCTTCTCCCTCTGCCTTCAATCTTTGCCAGCATATATCCTCTCCCTCTTGAACCTCCCTCCCACCCCGTCATCCCACCCCTCTAGGTCATCACAGAGCACCGAGCTATTTTATGTGGTGCTGCCTAGGTAGTCCCTCCTCCAGGCTCCTGCCCTGGCTCACCAGCTTTTTGGTTGGTTAAATTTAGCGCGGGTTACTCTGTGCTGAGTAAATTGCCTCACTGCAAAAAAAGGTGGAAGACGACTAAACCTGTTTACAGTGTTTGAAACCCACTCACTAAAATATTTGCAACCATCACAATAATGACTTGGATCTCCATCTTGGTTGTCTCTTGGGAGCTCAGGTTGGTGCAAACCTTCTGTGATACCCGGTACAGGGGTTAAGAGGCTGCACACTTGCGTCAAGCAGACATGAGTTTGATCCCAGCTCCGGCAACAGATCTGCCCAGCACTAGGGCATTCTGCTTCAGTGCACCTGTAAATGGTACTGATGATTTGCGCCTCACCGGTGAAATGCTGGGGGCTGAGAACAACGGCTGGCAAGTACTGACGACCAGGGGGCTGCCCAAGTGGCTCAGTGGTAAAGAATCCGCCTGCCAATGCAGGACACACAGGAGACCTGGGTTCAACCCCTGGGTCAAGAAGATCCCCTGAAAGAGGGAATGGTAACCCACTGCAGTATTCTTGCCTGGGAAATCCCATGGACAGAGGACCCCCCTCCACAGGGTCGCAAAGAGTCGGACACGACACGGCGACTGAACACACAGGCATGCCCTCGAGACCAACAGCTCGGTGGTTACAAAGGAACAGGAACTGGAGGCAGGCTGCTTGGGTTCAAGCGTCACGTGTGCCCTATGTGATCCCGGGCAAGTGACCTCACCTCTCTTTGCCTCAGAGCCCCCATGTGCAAAACGGGGCCAATGATACTACCTAACTCACGGAGTTGTCGTAAGATTTCTTTTTAAAGAAAACATTATTTATTTATTTCTGGCTGTGCGTGGGCTTCCTCTGCTTGCGGCAAGCGGGGGCTACTCTTTGTTGTGTGAAGGCTTCTCACTGGAGTGGATTCTCCATAGGCGCTAGGCTCGGGGGCCCCGTAGTTGTGGTGTGCGAATTCTAGGGTGCGTGCAATTCAGTAGTTGCGGCACACGGACCTAGTAGTTACAGCTCACAGGCCCTAGAGCTCGGGCTCAGTAGTCCTGGCACAGGGCTTAGTTGCTCCGAGGCATGTGAAATCTTCCCAGACCAGAGATCAGACCTGTGTCCCCTGCACTGGCAGGCGGATTCTTGTCCGTTGCACCACCAGGGAAGTCCTAAGATCCTTAAGTTAATCCTTGGAAAACATTTTGGAAATTGGCCATGCTATACAATTCCAGGGGGCACCATTGCGTATCCAGCTTGTGTAAAGGGTGATCCAGGACTTGTGCAAAGCAGCAGCACATAGCTGCTATTGCTGACGCCTTTATCTGCTAGGATGTTGGTTGCGCGGAAAATTGTCAGCGACTACACTGGGTGTTCTACATCTGTCACTCACTTTATCCTCCCAGGAACTCTATGAACAGGTATCATTATGATCTTCATTTCACAGATTAGGAAACTGAAGCTCAGAGAGGTTGAGTCATTGGTGCACAATCACACAGCTAGGAGTTGATAGATTAGGAATGCACGCTCATGCTCATCTCAAGCAGTGGGTCAGAGCCAAGCCATCTAACTAGTTAATTTAGGTGGATTATGCAGTGGTTTAGTTGCTAAGTCATGTCCGACTCTTGCGACCCCATGGACTGTAGCCTGCAGGCTCCTCTGCCCAAGGGATTCTCCAGGCAAGAATACTGGAGTGGGTTGCCATTTCCTTCTCCAGGAGCTCTTCCCAACCCAGGNTGCAGTGGTTTAGTTGCTAAGTCATGTCCGACTCTTGCGACCCCATGGACTGTAGCCTGCAGGCTCCTCTGCCCAAGGGATTCTCCAGGCAAGAATACTGGAGTGGGTTGCCATTTCCTTCTCCAGGAGCTCTTCCCAACCCAGGAATTGAACCAGGGTCTCCTTCGCTGCAGCCAGATTCTTTACTGACTGAGCTATGAGCAAAGCCCTTAGGTGAATTATGGTCAACCATAATTTAAAAAACTAAGATCATGGCATCCAGTCCCATCATGTCATGGCAAATAGAAGGGGGAAAAGTGGAAGCAATGACAGATTTTATTTTCTTGGGCTCCAAAATCTCTGCAGACGGTGACTGCAGCCATTAAATTAAAAGATGCTTGTTTTGCCAACAAAGGTCCGTATAGTCAGAGCTATGATTTTTCCAGTAGTCATGTACTACTGGAAAGTATATGAGAGCCAGACCATAAAGAAGGCTGAGCACCAAAAAATGATGCTTTCAAACTGTGCTGGAGAAGACTCTTGAGAGTCCCCTGGACTGCAAAGAGATCAAACCAGTCCGTCCTAAAGGAAATCAACTCTGACTATTCATTGGAAGAATCGATGCTGAAGCTGAAGCTACAGTACTTTGGCCACCTGATGCGAAGAGCTGACTCACTGGAAAAGACCCTGATGCTGGGAAAGACTGAGGGCAAAAGGAGAAAGGAGTGGCAGAGGATGAGATGGTTAGATAGAATCACTGACTCGATGGACATGAATTTGAGCAAACTCTGGGAGATAGTGGAGGACAGGGGTGCCTAGCGTACTATAGTCCAGGGGGCTGCAAAGCGCTGGACATGACTCGGTGACTGAATGACGGCAACAACGATGGTCAGCCCTAGTCTCATTGTTAGCAATTGGTTTATGGATGGGTGGTAGGGGACAGCAAGGGTCAAAATGATCCAAGGAAAGATTTACAGGGCAGGAGGAGGTTCTGGTACGGGAGCTTCTTGTTCTAAAGAGAGAATCCCAGGAAGCCAGTCTTTCCTTCTTCCTAGACGTAAGCAAGGACCTTGTTACCTGGGATCACAGCCATTGTGCACACCTAAGAGTAGCCAGCCTGGAAGCAAAACCGGCGCTCAGGGAAGGTGAATGCTGAAAGAATGCCAGACAGACAGAGCTGGATCCTTGATCAAACTCTGCCTGAAGCCCACATCCCACTAGACCCGTGGCTATGAGAGCCAACAAAACACAATAATAAATATGGGGTTTCCTTCTGGGGTGATGCAAACATCTTGTGATGGTTGCACAGCATTGTGAATGCACTAAATGCCCCTGAATTGCATATTTTTAAATGACTAGTGGTTCATTTTATATTAAATGAATTATACTTCAATTAAAAAAAATGTGAGTTGAGTTTTCTGTTGCTTACAGCCAAACCTTTGTAACCGTGACCCCAAAGCTGTGAGTTTTCCACTCTCCTACCCTGAATCCTATGGACATGATTTCTTGTGTTCATATTTCTCAGACTTGTTTGCATTACCAACCTGCAGGCTCTGTCTTCCTTACGTTAGCCCACACTCATCTTGTCTTTTTTGTTAGCACGTCTCTACCTAAAATTCCAGATAGAATTCTTTCTTCAAAAAAATGTAAGAAGAAGGTAGGATGAATTGAGAGAGTGAGTCTATATATATACACTACCGTGCGTGAAATAGATAGGTTGTGGGAACCTGCCGTGTAGCACAGGGAGCGCAGATGGATGCTCTCTGATGACCTGGAGGGGTGGAGTGTGGGAGGAAGACTGAGAGGATGGGGATGTATGTACACATATAGCTGATTCATGTTGCTGAACAGCAGAAACTAACCAACATCGTAAAGCAGTTATGTGCTGAGTGCTGTTCTTAGTCGCTCAGTCATGTCTGACTCTTTGTGACCCCATGGACTACTGCCTGCCAGCCTCCCCTGTCCATGGGAATTCTCCAGGCAAGAATACCGGAGTGGGTTGCCATGCCCTCCTTCAAAGGATCTTCCCAACCCAGGGATCGAACCCAGGTCTCCCGCATCACAAGCAGATTCTTTACCATCTGAGCCAATTATACTCCAAATTAAGGGGAAAAAAATTAAGACCTATATTCCTGGCAAGAAGCTGTGACTTCACTCAATCAGCCTGCTTTTATTATGCAACTACTATATACTTTGCACTGCCAAGGCAATATGAGGGATTCAAAAGAAGTTCCACAAAAGTGGAACTTTATTCATCAATCTGCTCATTCATTCAGAGATAGTGCTGAATACCTACTGACTCCTGGCACAGTTCTAGATGCTGAGAGACAGCAAACAGATAAAAGTCCTACCTAGGGAGGGCTGATGTTCTGGAATGTAAGTGGAGAGAAACAAACAATAAGCAAGATAAATAAGTAAAGTGTATAACACGTTAGATTGGGCGAACTGTTCGAGATTTTTCGGGACTTCCCTAGTGGCCCAGTGGCTAAGACTCTGTTCCCAAAGCCGAGGGCCCCAGTTCAAACCCTGGTCAGAGAACTAGATCCCACGGCACAACTCAAGATTCCTCACGCCGCAGCTAGAAGACACCCCAAAGACGGCTGAAGATCCTGTGTGCCACAGCTGAGAATCGAGGCAGCCAAATGAATAAATAAATTAATAAAAAGAAATATTAAAAAAAAAAGAACTCTTCCACCTTACAAAAGAGAGAGAGGAAAGAAAAGATTTTCAAAGGAATGGGGAAGAGGGAAAGCGCGCGGGCTCCTGTTATAGGCAGAGGAGCCAGAAAGGCCTCACTAGACAGGTGACGTCCGAGGAAAGCCTGGAAGGCGTGGGAGCAGCCATGAGAACATCTAGGGAAAAGCATTTCAAGAAGAGGGAACAGAAAGTTCAAAGTCCCGACATTCAAGACGTTCTTGGTCTCCATGGTCAACGTCTTTTAGAGCCACCATAACAGAGAGCCACCGACTGGGCAACTTACACAACAGAAATATATTTCCTTATGGCTCAGGAGGCTGGAAGCCTGAGATCAGTATGTCTGAGGCCTTTCTCCCTGCTTGGCTGCTGGCATCGTCCCCCTGTGTCTTCATGATCACCTTGCCTCTGTGCATGTGTATGTCCTAAGCCCCTCTTCTTATAAGGCTGGGGGAGGACCCACCCTAACAACTTCGTTTCACATTAATTGCCTCTTTCGAGGCCCCATCTCCAAATTCAGCCACACTCTGAAGTTCTATGGGTTAGAAGTTCAGCATGTAAATTTGTGGTGAGGAGACATGATTCAGCCCCTAATAGTGAAATAAGACTAACCTATGAAACAGTGGCAAAAACTCCACGGCAAACAAGCAGGTGTTAAACTGTAAAAATTATGACCGATTGAAAAGGAGGCCTCACCCAACCTAAATGTCCATCAACAAGAGGAATGGAGAAAGAAGATGTGGTACATATATGCAATGGAATATTACTCAGCCATAAAAAAAGAATGAAATGATGCCTTCTGAAGAAACACGGATGGATCTAGAGATGATCAAATCAAGCGAAGTAAGTCAGACAGGGAAAGACAAATATCACATGATATCACTTATACGTGGACTCTAAAATCCGAAACAAGTGAGCTTATCTGTGAAACAGAAACGGACGTAGAGAACAGAGCTGTGTGGGGGGCAGGGAGGGATAAACCGCAGATACACACTCCTGTATGTAAAACAGATAAATAGCAAGGTCCTACTGTGTAGAATAGAGAACTACATTCAGTGAAAGGGAAAGAAAAGTGAGTCACTCAGTCGTGTCTGACTCTGTGTGACCCCCATGGAGTATACAGTCCATGGAATTCTCCAGCCCAGAATACTGGAGTGGGTAGCTGTTCCTTTCTCCAGTGGATCTTCCTGACCCAGGAATTGAACTGGGATCTCCTGCATTACAGGTGAATTCTTTACCGCCTGAGCCACCAGTTCAGTTCAGTTCACTTCAGTCGCTCAATCGTGTCCAACTCTTTGTGACTCCCTGGACTGCAGCACGCCAGGCCTCCCTGTCCATCACCAACTCCCGGAGTTTACTCAAATTCATGTTCATTGAGCCGGTGATGCCATCCAACCATCTCATCCTCTGTCAT
>SJYX01002839.1:0-18448 GCA_006410675.1 Oreotragus oreotragus | reverse complement strand
GTTTTCTGAATATTGAGTTTAAGCCAACTTTTTCACTCTCCTCTTTCACTGTCATCAAGAGGCTCTTTAGTTCCTCTTCACTTTCTGCCATAAGGGTAGTGTCATCTGCATATTTGAGGTTATTGATATTTCTCCCGGCAATCTTGATTCCAGCTTGTGCTTCTTACAGCCCAGCGTTTCTCATGATGTATTCTGCATATAAGTTAAATAAGCAGAGTGACAATATACAGACTTGACGTACTCCTTTTCCTATTTGGAACCAGTCTGTTGTTCCATGGCCAGTTCTAACTGTTGCTTCCTGGCCTGCATACAGATTTCTCAAGAGGCAGGTCAGGTGGTCTGGTATTCCCATCAGGGAAACCCTACATTCAATATCCTGTAATAAACCATAATAGAAAAGAATATGAAAAAGAATATACATATATATTTATAACTGAATCACTTTGCTGTACCAGAAATCAGCACGACATTGTGAATCAACTACACTTCAATTTTCAAAAAAGGAGGCTTCACCGAAACTGTTTTTCAAACACCAATAGGATTTGGAAAGGAATCAGAAGTGAAGGGAAGGGACTTCCCTGATGGTCCAGTGGTAAAGATTTCACCTTCCAATGCAGGGAGTTGGGGTTCAATCCCTGGTCTGGAAGCTAAGATCCCACAGGCCTCCTGGCCAAAATACCAGAACATAAACAACAAAAGCAATATCACAACAGATTCAATAAAGACTTGAAAAGTGACCCACATAAAACAAAAATCTTAAGAAGAAAAATAAACAAAAGGAGGAATGTGGTCATAATAGTAAAGGAGAAATGAGCATGCGCTATCTAGGTGATTCACAAATGCTATGATCAAAGGATTGCCCAATTTCACCACTGTAACAAAGAATTCCAAGCCCCAGGGACCTAACAAAACAAATGTTTCCTTTTTCCCCTGCTTCATTCCCAACAGAGGAGACAGGAGGTTACAATTTGGATCCAGGATGACAGAAGTTTCATCTCATCACAGCAGGAAAAAGGGAATGTGGCATGTCACACGCTGGCTTTTAAAACGCCCACCTAGAAATGACTCAAGTCACTTTCACTTACATCTTACTAACCAGAGCAAGTCATGTGGTCATACCTATCCTCCACACAGAAGAATCAGAGGACCAGAAACAGCACCAGTGATGATATTCAGTGAATATCACTAATGATAAATATCACCAATAACTAGGTTGATCATCACTTCCCTAATTGCTCTTCCCATCAGACTGTAAACTCCTCATGAGTAAGAACCTTATTCAAGTTGACTTTGCAAAGTTAGGTGCTCAATAAATGGTAACAATTGCTATATTGAACCCCCATCCCAGTGTCTGGAACAACATAGGAGCAGAGTAAATGTCTGATGATAAATCAAATGGGAAGGTTTGGCAGCAAATGAAAGTGCAGCATACCGAAAATGTACAGATGATAAATGCATGGAGAAGGCAGAAGTCTGAGAAAATAGTGAAGCAGTTGGTCCATTCACTGGCACAGAAGTTATGAAGAACAGAACTTGGTGTTGGAAGTGGGGTTCTTTGATACCCACCAATGGTGGATGAGCAAGGCATTTCAAAGCAAGAATGGAAAGTGCTTGATGACACACTGATTACCAAAACTGAAAGGAAGAGATGAGTCAAAACGTGACTCCTACATCCTGATGCTCAGTGATTAGGAGAAAGAACGTACAGCTCACCCAACTCCCTCTCCATTCACATGAGTCAACCATCTGGTGTTCAGCCACTGCTCACCTGGAAATCCCCCCCTTGGCCAAAACCTNAACTGAAAGGAAGAGATGAGTCAAAACGTGACTCCTACATCCTGATGCTCAGTGATTAGGAGAAAGAACGTACAGCTCACCCAACTCCCTCTCCATTCACATGAGTCAACCATCTGGTGTTCAGCCACTGCTCACCTGGAAATCCCCCCCTTGGCCAAAACCTGACTTCTTCTCAGTTTCTCTACTAGCCTCTCTGTTGGATCTGGCCCCGAGGACCCCATTCTCCTCAAAACACTACCTTCCCTTGCTTTTCGTGATCTGATCGTGATCTCTTTAGCTGGTTCTTCTAGGTAGCGTCTGTGATCTTTCTTGTTCTGTTCTTGAGTTGATTTCCTGATTTGGGTCTTGATTGTGGAGTCCTTTAGAGAGCTGTGACTAAAGAATATGCGGTACCTATGTACAATGAAATATTATTTAGCCATAAAAAAAAGGAAATGATGCCATTTGCAGCAATATTGGACCTGGAGATTATCATCCTGAGTGAAGTAAGTCAGAGAAACAAATATCATATGATATTGCTTATACGTGGAATCTTAAAAAAAAAAGAGAGAGAGAGAGAAATGAGCTTATTTACAAAACATAAAAAGAGTCACAGATGTTGAAAACAATCTTATAGTTACTGGGGCAAGGGGGAAGGATAAACTTGGAGATTGGGACTGACATATACATACTACTATATAAAAAAAATAGGTAAATAATAAGGACTTTTGTATAGCACAGCTAACTCTACTCAATACTATGTAATGACCTATATGGGAAAAAATCTAAAAAAGAGTAGGTATAGGCATATGTATAATGGATTCATTTTGCTGTACACCTGAAACTAACATAACATTGTAAATCAACTATACGCATACAAAAAATTTTTAATAAATTTTAAAAGTTGTGACTAATTTGTCGATTATACCTCTCTTAAAGCATTTACTTCACTGGAACAGTCACACAGTGTGTGACATAGCCAAAGAAAGAAAAAAGAATGCTTAAAAAAAAAGATCCTGTCCTGATCACATTTCACCCATCACCTTGTTTTATTGTCATGTATCACTTTCTAAAATTATTCCATTATCTAGTTACTTACATATCATCTGTCTCCCCTTAGGGAATTTAAACCCCATCAAACCATCAAAGCAGGGTCCTTGTCTAAAAGTATCCCATGAGTACGTGTTGAATGAGTGATTAATGAATAAACATCCCCTCCCGTTCCTTTTAATAATAATGCCTATGTCTGTAGAGTACTTACTGGGGACTTCCCTAGCGGCTCAGTAGTAAAGTATCCACCTGCCAATGCAGGAGACCGAGGAGATGCACGTTTGATCCCTGGGTCGGGAAGATCCCATGGAGGAGCAAACGGCAACCCACTCCAATATTCTTGCCTGAAGAATCCCATTGACAGAGGAGCCTGGTGGGCTACAGTCCATGGCGTCGCAAAAAGTCAGACACGACTGAGTGACTGAGCATGTACAGTACTTGTTACGTGCCAACCACTTACAGTACTTGTGTGCCAAATGCTTCGCACGTATGAATTCACTCATTTGATGCTGTACTACCTCTAGAAGGTAGGTGGTGCAATTATCACCCCACTGAGGTTGAGCCAGTAATGCATATAACAAGCCAGTGGAGTCTAGATTTGGTACCCGAAGTGGAGTACTGTTGAACACCCTATGATTATAAAACTGATAAGAGATTGGGTCAGGATTTGAACCCAGGCACTCAGGCTCCCAAGCCCACGGGTTTAACCACTATGCTCTCTCCTGCGATTTCTAACAGGTTGCTGGGTAACTCCACCATGATCTTCCCCAGAGTTCCCTCTGAACCTACCTCTTCCTTCACTTCCCAGACAAAGTGATACTGAACTTGTTTTTAATTCAAGGAGTCTGTGACTTTGGTTGGGGATAAAAAAAAGTCACATCTTAATTTTCACTGCCTCTAGCCGAAACTATGAATGGGCGTAACAAATTACAGTCGTATTAACAGTGTTAGCAGCACCTGTGACTTTGTCATAGATAGAACGTGTCTGTTTATGATGCATTACAATCATTGTAGGTATCTTAAAATATCATGGCTTCTCATCACTACTTGAAACTGCTGGGCCTGCCATCACATCTTGCTTCTCACTGGTTATTAAAGAAGCACATTAGTTACGTATGCAAATCCACCACTTAAAGATATTTTGATAAAGAATTTTCAATATAATTGGTCCTATTAGTGTTTGATTTTATGCATTTAAACACAATTCTGGGGACTTCCCTGATGGTCCAGTGGTTAAGACTCTGCGCTTTCACTGCATGGGGTCGAGGGATCGATCCCTGGTTAGGGAACCAAGATCCCGGGTGCTGCATAGCATGGCCGAAAAAAAACAAAAAAAAATCCGCAATTCTGGGAAAGGGTTCCTGGGCTTCGCTGGACTCCAAAGGGCTCCATCATGTACGACTCTTTGCGACCCCTTGGACTATACAGTCCATGGAACTCTCCAGGCCAGAATACTGGAGTGGGTAGCCTTTCCCTTCTCCAGGGGAGCTTCCTGACCTAGGGATAGAACCCGGGTCTCCCACATTGCAGGTGGATTCTTTACCAGCTGAGCCACAAGGGAAGCCCCCATAGGGCTCCATAACTCAGCAAATGTGAAGGATCTCTGCCCTAGTCAATGATATTGATTCTCCATCTGAAATATTTCTGGGTCTTTCCAATCTTTGCTCTGCACACTACTTCCCAGTTCAGATCCACCTTATCTTCATTGCCACAAGGCAGCTCCTCCTTCTAGGTCTCCCACTGGCTCACCTTGCTTTCCAGTTTTACGAACCCTTGGGAGATTAAGAACTAGTATCTAGAGTACTAGGTTTTATGGCATATGCTAACGAGAGCTCACAGAAACTTCCTTGGTCTACCTACATCTTAAGATATAAATATAAGGGCAAATCAGGAGATTACACATAAAGATGGAATTTTTGCCTCTTCTCATAAAATCAGAAGATTTAGCCACACGGAGCCATATTCCCATCTGGCATCAACCAGCTTCTATCAAATGATGGCCGTATCCTTGGGGAGGGGGAGAGAGGGCAGGGCTGGAGCTTGGCCACAGGCCTCACCATTCCGTTGTCTGGGATGGAAGCTGAGAATTCACTGAAACATCTCACCTTAAATCAAGCCTGCTCCACTCATCTGTTACTTGACAACTAAGTTTGGCAGTGCTGGTTTACAAAGTGTTTTACAAATACTTCCTTATTTGATCCTTAAAGAAGCCCCATAGGGGATCCCAGGTGGCGCTCATGGTAAAGAACCTGCCTGTCATTGTAGCTGTTGAAATGCAGGTTCAATTCCTGCGTCGGGAAGATCCCCTGGAGGACAAAATGGCAACCCACTCGAGTATTCTGGCCTGGAACATTCCATAACAGAGGAACCTGGCAGGCCACAGTCTATGGGGCCACAAAGAGTTGGACACGACTGAACACATTACATTACACTAAAAGCCCCATAGGATGGAGGGAGCAGCACTAACATGTAAGATAGATGGCCAGCGGAAACTCGCTGTATGACTCTCTCTTCCAACACAGAACATCTTTCTCTCTGTTACAGAAAGCTGTGGTCTCCTGCCTCAGAAGAGACAAAAAGCTTTGAAGTCAATACCTTTCTTGTCTCCTAGGAAATCCTGAACTCACTGAGGAACTTACATTAGCTGTGCCCAAAGGTCCCCAGATGCCTTGAAGGGTCAGCAAGTGGGAGACCTGGAGGTTGGGGGATTCCCCACGTACAAAACGTTCCCCAAGAGCGGAAGGGTGCATGGAGTATCCAGGGTGGCTAGACCCTCATGAAAAGCTCTAGGCAACCCCAAAGATTCCTAGGTCCCCAACTTGTCTCAGAAGCCAGTGAATCTCCAACTCGAAGGAGCCTTGCATTCTGGGACATGGGAAGGTCTCAAAGGTAACCAGTGAGGACTGATGATTCAAGAGGCTTCTGGATGGTTTGATACTGCCCCAAGATACCCATGCCCCGAGAGGGAAGAATGATGACTGAGGTTACAGTGTGAGTGTGTGTGTGTGTGTTAGTTGCTCGGTTGTGTCCAAATCTTTGTGACCCCATGGACTATAGGCTGCCAGGCTCCTCTGTCCATGAAATTCTCCAGGCAAGAATACTGGAGTGGGTTGCCATTCCCTTCTCCAGCAGATGTTCCTGACCCAGGTGAGTCTCCTTCATTGTAGGCAGATTCTTTACCATCTGAGCCACCAAGGAAGGCCAAGGTTATATTACCTTGCCAGGCTCCTCTGTCCATGAAATTCTCCAGGCAAGAATACTGGAGTGGGTTGCCATTCCCTTCTCCAGCAGATGTTCCTGACCCAGGTGAGTCTCCTTCATTGTAGGCAGATTCTTTACCATCTGAGCCACCAAGGAAGGCCAAGGTTATATTACCTATATCCAAAAATGAAAAAAAAAAAAAAAACTGCAGAAGGCAACTTCTAAGACAGCACCAATGGACTCTACCTGCTTATACTCACAGCTCTGCAGAGTTCTCTCTCCTGAAGAAGTTGTTTCTGACCAATGGAATATCTCAGCATTGAGACGATGTCACTTTATTGAAGTTGAGTTGATTTACGTTGTGCCATCTGCTGTACAGCAAAGTGGCTCAGTTTTATACAGGTAGATTGAGCGACTAACACACACTTTATACATTCTTTAATATTCTTTTCCATTATGCTTTATCCCAGGAGACTGGCTACAATTCCCTGTACTGTACAGTAGAACTTTGTTGTTTATCCATTCTCAATGAAATAGCTTGCATCTACCAACCCCAATTCTAAAGCTGAAACTCCAGTACTTTGGCCACCTCATGCAAAGAGTTGACTCATTGGAAAAGACTCTGATGCTGGGAGGGATTGGGGGCAGGAGGAGAAGGGGACGACAGAGGATGAGATGGCTGGATGGCATCACCGACTCAATGGACATGAGTTTGGGTGAACTCCGGGAGTTGGTGATGGACAGGGAGGCCTGGCGTGCTGCTATTCATGGGGTCGCAAAGAGTTGGACACGACTGAGTGACTGAATTGAACTGAACTGAACCAACCCCAAATTCCCAGTCCATCCCTCTCCCTACCCCATCCCCTTGGCAACCACACGTCTGATCTCTACATCTGTGAGTCTGTTTCTGTTTTGTAGATAAGCTCTGCTGCTGCTGCTGCTAAGTCACTTCAGTTGTGTCCGACTCTGTGTGACCCCATAGACGCTAGCCCACCAGGCTCCCCTGCCCCTGGGATTCTCCAGGCAAGAACACTGGAGTGGGTTGCCATTTCCTTCTCCAATGCATGAAAGTGAAAAGTGAAAGGGAAGTCGCTCAGTCATGTCCGACTCTTAGCGACCCCATGGACTGCAGCCCACCAGGCTCCTCCGTCCATGGGATTTTCCAGGCCAGAGTACTGGGGTGGGGTGCCACTGCCTTCTCCGTAGATAAGCTCATTTGTGCCGTATGTTAGATTCCCCATATAAGTGATATCATATGGTATTTGTCTTTGTCTGTCTGACTTACTTCACTTAATATAATAATCTCTAATTGCATCTGTGTTCCTGCAAATGGCATTATTTTGCTCTTTTTTGTGGCCGAGCAGTATTCCATTGTGTGCTTCCCTAGTGGTTCAGACAGTAAAAGAATCTGCCTGCAATGAAGGAGACCGGGTTCGATCCCTGGGTCAGGAAGATCCCCCAGAGAAAGAAATGGCAACCCACTCCAGTATCCCCTGCCTGGAGAATTCCACGGACAGAGGAGCCTAGCAGGCTCCAGTCCATGGGGTCACAAAGAGTCGGAAACAACTGAGCGATTAACACAAGACAACAGCAGTATTCCATTGTATCCATGTATCAGAGAGATGTCACTTTTGTAATTAGGCTGCAAAACATTCCAGCTTGTCTTGCTAGCAGACTCTCTATATTGACTTTGACAAAGCAAGCTGCCATTTTGGGGAGGAGCCGAGGGTGGCCTCTGTCCAACAATTAGGAACTGAGGCCCTTAGTTCAACAGTTTGCAAGGACTGAACATTGCCAACAACCAGGTGTGGCTTGAAGGCAGATCCTTCCCCAGTCGAGCCTTTGAATGAGACCCAACTCTGTCCAACACCCTGATTATAGCCTTCTGAGTGACCCAAAAGCAGAGGGTCCAGTGAAGTAACATGGAGATCCCTGATCCATAAGAACTGTGAGATAATAAACACGTGTTATTTAAACCCACTAAAGGGACTTTCCTGGTGGTCCAGTGGTTAAGAGTCTGCACTTCCACAGCACAGGGCACAGGTTTGATCCCTGGTCAGGCAACTAAGATCCTGCATGCCACATGGCATGGCCACACACACACACACACACACACACACACACAAAGGTCACTAAGTTTGTGGGAATTTGCTACATGGTTTACGGCCATTTGTTACCCAGCACTAGGTAACTAACACAGACACTAGCACCTAAGCTCAGTGCAGTTCAGCCGCTCAGTCACATCCGACTCTTTGTGACCCTGTGAATCGCAGCACGCCAGGCCTCCCTGTCCATCACCAACTCCCGGAGTTCAACCAAACTCACGTCCATCGAGTCGGTGATGCCATCCAGCCATCTCATCCTCGGTCGTCCCCTTCTCCTCCTGCCCCCAATCCCTCCCAGCATCAGAGTCTTTTCCAATGAGTCAACTCTTCGCATGAGGTGGCCACAGTATTGGAGTTTCAGCTTCAGCATCATTCCTTCCAATGAACGCTCAGGACCGATCTCCTTCAGAATGGACTGGTTGGATCTCCTTGCAGTCCAAGGGACTCTCAAGAGTCTTCTCCAACACCACAGTTCAAAAGCATCAATTATTCCGCACTCAGCCTTCTTCACAGTCCAACTCTCACATCCATACATGACCACAGGAAAAACCATAGCCTTGACTAGATGGACCTTTGTGCAAAGTAATTTCTCTGCTTTTGAATATGCTATCTAGGTTGGTCATAACTTTCCTTCCAAGGAGTAAGCGTCTTTTAATTTCATGGCTGCAGTCACCATCTGCAGTGATTTTGGAGCCCCAAAAAAATAAAGTCTGACACTGTTTCCACTGTTTCCCCATCTATTTCCCATGAAGTGATGGGACCAGATGCCATGATCTTCGTTTTCTGAATGTTGAGCTTTAAGCCAACTTTTTCACTCTACACTTTCACTTTCATCAAGAGGCTTTTTAGTTCCTCTTCACTTTCTGCCATAAGGGTGGTGTCATCTGCACATCTGAGGTTACTGATATTTCTCCCGGCAATCTTGATTCTAGCTTGTGCTTCTTCCAGCCCAGCGTTTCTCATGATGTACTCTGCATATGAGTTAAATAAGCAGGGTGACAATATACAGCCTTGATGTACTCCTTTTCCTATTTGGAACCAGTCTGTTGTTCCATGTCCAGTTCTAACTGTTGCTTCCTGACCTGCATATAGGTTTCTCAAGAGGCAGGTCAGGTGGTCTGGCATTCCCATCTCTTGAAGAATTTTCACAGTTTATTGTGATCCACACAGTCAAAGGCTTTGGCGTAGTCAATAAAGCAGAAATAGCTAGCCCTTAAATGATGATAACTACAGAGCAGGTCCCAATCTAAGGCCTGTCCATGCATTAATTCATTGGAGCCTCACTCCAACCATCTGGGGAAACTGAAGCACAGAGCGCGAAGAGGACCTCCCCAGCAGGTCAAGGTCACAGCCAGGATTGGAATCAGCACCACCCCCTCTCCAAACATAAAGGCACTTTCATCCATTCCTGAGTTTGCAAACCCACCTTCTACCTATTCCAGATACCCCTTCGCTCTGACAAAAAAAGAAAAAAAACTAAAAATATAGAGATGGGCAAGCAGGTCAAATGCACTGTGGAGAAACTAAAAATACTTAAATTCAAGAGGCACCACCCTTGGAGTGCGGGTTACCAGGAGGCATAGGAGAACCCAGGAGGGGATGTGGCTGCAGGTGGACCTGACTCGGGGCTCCAGGCAATAGCTATCTACTAACCAGTATGGAACTATGCTAATATTTGAACAATCAGCTGTACCAGTGTCTCCCAGCTGAACATCTCTACTGAAAACACAAAGAAGAGATCACTGAAGCCAAAAAAGTAAGAATCCAAGCCACAAATCAGAGGAGAATAATTCCACGTTGAGGAATGGATTAGACACAGGACTTTTTGTTTATCCCCTCAACAGATTTTTAATTTGCTAGTTGTGTGTAAACCCGGGAGCCTCCTGTGAGTGTGTCATGAGCAAAGTGAAGAGTAAGGACCTACCCTCTGTTTCTCAGGCATAATAACCAGGGAGAACCACCTGGAAACTTTCAGAGTGCCCGTGCTTGGACTGCACCCCAGAGAGAGATTTAATGGGGGTACCACCTGGGTGTTGGGAATTTTAAAAAACATTTCAGGTAACCATTTTTTAAAATATTTTTTTATTTAGGGCTTCCCAGGGGGATTTCCCAGATGGCTCAGTGGTGAAGAATCTGCCTACCAATGCAGGAGACGTGAGTTCAATCCCTGGTTTGAATAGATTCCTTTGGAGAAGGGACTGGCAACCCACTCCAGTCTTCTTGCCTGGGAAATCCCATGGACAGAGGAGCCCGGTGGGCTACAGTCCATGGGGTTGTAAAGAGCCAGACACGACTTAGTGACTGGATGACAACAACAATATTCATTTATTTATTTGGCTGTGCCGGACCTTGCTTGCAGCACGCAAGATCTTTTTTTTTTTTTAGTTGCAGCATACAACTTCTTAGTTGTGGCATGTGGGATCTAGTTCCCTCACCAGGGACCGAACCCCTGCATTGGGAGTGTGGAGTCTCAGCTGCTGGACTCCCCGGAAGTCCCTTCCCAGGTGATCTTAATGTGCATTTAAGTTGGAAACTAGTTAATGAAATACATGCTTCTCAAAGTGTGCTCCCTGGACCAGCAGTAGCATCACCTGAAAACGTGTGAGAAGTGCAGACTCTCAGGCCCCCGAACTGCTGAATCCAAAACGCCAAGTGGGCCCTGCAATACCTGTGGTTGCTGGTTTGTCTGTCTTATTTGGCTTTGCTGTGGCTTTGTTGCTCTGCATGGGCTTTCTCTGACTGTGGCGCGCAGGACTACTCTAGCTGCGATGTGCGGGCTTATTCATTTCAGTGGTCTCTGTTCTTGCAGAGCATGGGCTGTGGGCCTGAGGGCTCAGCAGTTGTGAAACGCATGAGCTTAGTTGCTCCATGGCATGTGGGATCTTCTCCGACCAGGGATGGAACCTGTGCCCCCTGCATTTGCAGGCAGATTCTTAACCACTGGACCACCAGGGAAGCCCCCTGCCTGAGTTTTTTTAACAGTCCCTCGAAGGGGTATGGATGTGAGAGTTGTACCATAAAGAAGGCTAAGTGCTGAAGAATGGATGCTTTCGAATGCTGGTGCTGGAGAAGACTCTTGTAAGTGTGCTCCCTGGACCAGCAGTAGCATCACCTGAAAACGTGTGAGAAGTGCAGACTCTCAGGCCCCCAAACTGCTGAATCCAAAACGCCAAGTGGGCCCTGCAATACCTGTGGTTGCTGGATTGTCTGTCTTATTTGGTGGTGCTGGGGCTTTGTTGCTGTGCATGGGCCTTCTCTGGCTGTGGCGTGCAGGACTACTCTAGCTGTGATGTGCTTGTCTTATTTTATTTATTTGGCTTTGCTGGGGCTTTGTTGCTCTGCATGGGCTTTCTCTGGCTGTGGCACGCAGGACTACTCTAGCTGCAATGTGCGGGCTTATTCATTTCAGTGGTCTCTGTTCTTGCAGAGCATGGACTGTGGGCCTGAGGGCTCAGCAGTTGTGAAACACATGAGCTTAGTTGCTCCATGGCATGTGGGATCTTCTCGGACCAGGGATAGAACCTGTGCCCCCTGCATTTGCAGGCAGATTCTTAATCACTGGACCACCAGGGAAGCCCCATGCCTGAGTTTTTTTAACAGTCCCTCGAAGGAGTATGGATGTGAGAGCTGTACCATAAAGAAGGCTAAGTGCTGAAGAATGGATGCTTTCGAATGCTGGTGCTGGAGAAGACTCTTGAGAGTCCATTGGACAGCAGGGAGATCAAACCAGTCCATCCTAAAGGAAAGAAACCCTGAATATTCACTGGAGGAACTGATGCTGAGGCTGAAGCTCCAATACTTTGGCCATCTGATGCAACGAGCCGACTCACTGGAAAAGACCCTGATGCTGGGAAAGATTGAAGGCAGGAGGAGAAGGGGACGACAGAGAATGAGATGGCTGGATGACATCACCGACTCCATGGACATGAGTTTGAGCAAGCTCTGGGAGATGGTGAAGGACAGCAAAGCCTGGCGTGCTGCCGTCCACGGGGTCGCAAAGAGCTGGGCACGATTTGGTGACTGAACAGCAGAAAAAGGGTGCTTAGAGCTGTGAAGGCCGCCAGAGTTAAAACAACTCTCCTGATTATCCTGCAGGACAGCCAAAGCCGCACGATGCACTGTCCCCAAAAACTCTTTTCCACCACAAAGAAATCCAAGACTCTGCCATGCTGCTAACCTGCTGAGGTCAGCCGGGGTCCAGCACACATGCCCAACTCAGGACTGGAGATTTTAGACACAGATCTAAAGCATGGGCAGCACTTACAGGAACTAATTCGTGGCCAAGAAACCACATCAGCTCTCCAGTGTGGCCTCATTTGATGAAGCCTCTTATAAACGGGGACTTCTAATTCAGAAGCAAGAACTGAAGAGTTCCAGAATGTTCCAATAGGCCCAATGCACAGGCAGGCTCCACACCAATTTGTAAGGAATTTCAACTACACAGCTACAGAAAAACTCAACACATTCAGGGACTTCCCTGGTGGTGTAGTGCCTGAGACTTTGTGTTCCCAACGCTCAGAGAGGTGGGGTCACTTGTCCAAGGTCACACAGCAAATAGGAGGACCAGAGCAGAAATCCAGCCAGGCTAACTCCAGAACCCCTAAGCTGTGTGGGTCTCTTATTCAGCATCCCTTGAGCCAAGATGCAAATTGGAGGAGCTACATGGTGGTCCACAGATCAGAAAGGGGGAAAGACGAGAGTGAATATTCCTCCAAAACCCTGTGATCTGAGCCCTGCCTCATCAACGCGCTCCCCGAGACCAGGAACGTTTGTAACCTCCCCCAGCACTCAGAGAGGTTGTGGCATTTGCTCAGGATCACCCAGCTCTAGTGGGATGGTCTCCGATTTGAAGGCAGCTCCTTTTGCTTTCCGGTCTCTTCTTTGCCCCCCACTTGGGGCCCTCCAGAAGAGCAGTGCTATACTGCTCTCTTTTTTGGCCAAGGCTCACTAGACCCTTTGCTGTCCTCTGTATCTGCGAGTGCTTGCTCACCTCGCGACCTTTGCACTGGCTCGTCCCTGACCTGCCGTGATTCTGTCGAGGCTGGCCTAAACCTGCCGTCCAGTCTCAGCACAGATGTCACCTCATACAGAGCACACACACCCCCACCGCCCCAGGGATCATATCACTCTGGTTATTATCTACAGGGAGGTATTTTCTCCTATGTTAAGGCTGCCAGCAACTTGAAGACAGGATTGCTTTTGGTCTTTCTTGTCTGCTACTGTGTCCCCAGTGCTGAGAAAAGTGCCCAGTGCATAGAAGGCAACAAGGCGTGCTGTGCTCAGTAGCTCAGTCGTGTCCAGCTCTTTGTGACCCCATGAACTGTAGCCCGCCACGGCCCTCTGCCCATGGGATTTTCCAGGCAAGAATACTGGAGTGGGTTGCCATTTCCTTCTCCAGGGAATGTTCGTTGCGTGAATAACTAGTCAACCCCTGCGAACCTGAATGTCTACACTGATGCTCTTTCTAAGTCTCTGGATTAGAGACCTGACCTGAAAATCACTTAAGATAAGTGAACTCCATTTTCTCTTTAGTTCTCTGCCCAGGGCATTCTCTGGTTCCAAGTCCTGTGTGATTTACTCCAGAGGGTCTGCCTGGAGGAGTCCAGAACACCTTTCAACAGGCAAGAACAGCCTTCCTGGAAGCCCACAGAACATGCTGGCTTTGCAAAGTGGCGTTTCAAGGAGATGGTGGAATTATTTTTTAACTGCCCTGTTGTTGATCTGATCTGTGGCTCTGAGCTCATCTGGGGGTTATAAGGCCGGCCCCTATCCAAAGGAGCTTTGAAACACTGGAAATGTTAGAAGGCAAGAAGTTGTATCATTTTATCCCTATGTGGCCTTCATCAGGCTCATTCTAGTGGCCAGGATTTAGAGAATGAGTCATGCCTTCAGGATTTTATAGATTTCATTCTGAAACCATCTCAGACTCGACACAATCAAGTTCAACAGATATTGTGTGCCTTCTACCCACAAAGCTCTGTGCAAACAATTCCAAAGATTCAAGGATCAATAGAGAAAGGCTTTGCCTCCATGGATTTGAGTACCTAAAATGCAGGGGGAAACTTAATGATTACACTTCATTCATTTATTCCACTATGTGCCAGGTGTTTCCAAATTCATGATCACGTAAGGAGAGAAATCAAGAACCTGGGCTCTGGACTTGAACAGATCTGGTTCCAAGGTGGGTTCTGCCCTATTGGATTCATTACTTTTCTTTCTGTGCCTCAGTTGCCTCCTCTGTGAAATGGGTGCTGGGGTAAGGACGTCTTGAGCCCATACCTTAAGCCCGTCAGCCCAAGGCTGGGCTTTTGGCAGCTGTGGGATAAACAGGGACTGGTCCCTGTGTACTGGATACTGTGGGCAGTCATTAGTCTGCCTGTCTGCCTCCTCTTCCAGGCAGACCCCCTTGAGTAGAGAGCATGCAGCACTTGGAACCAGAGGATGCCCCGGGCAGAGAACTAAAAGAAAGAAAACTGGGTTCACTTGTTTTAAGGGGCTTTCAGGTCTCTAAGCCAGAGACATAGAAAGATCATCAATACAGATGTTCAGGTTCCCAAGGATTGATTGGCTATTCACTCAACAAATACCTAATGCAAAGAGCCGACTCGTTGGAAAAGACCCTGATGCTGGGAAAAATCGAGGGCAGGAGGAGAAGCGGGTGACAGAGGAGGAGATGGTTGGATGGCATCACCGAATCAACAGACAAGAGTTTGAGCAAACTCCGGAAGTTAGTGAAGGATAGGGAAGCCTGGTGTGCTGCAGTCCATGGGGTCTCAAAGAGTCAGACACAGCTTAGCAACTGAACAGCAGCCAACACTGGCGCCTTCTATGCACTGGGCACTTTCCCAAGCACTGGCGACACAGTAGTGGACAAGAAAGATCCAAAGAAAACCTGCCCTCAGGTTGCTGGTAGTCTAATAATGTAAGAGAAAACACCTAATTGTAATGAACAGAGTGATAGGATCCCTGGGAGGGGGAGGGGGCAGCTTTACGTGAGGTGACATCTATGCTGAGGTTGGAAGGCAAGCTGGAGCCAGCCACGGCAAGAGCACTGCAGGGCAGGGAAGAACCAGTGCCGGGGTCCTGAGGTGAGCAAGCACTTGCAAATACAGGGAACAGAAACGTGTCTAGTGAGCCTTGGCCAAAAGTGAGAATAATAATAGTAAAAGCATAGGCAGAAAGGAAGCCAACAGACCCACCCGGGTGGAAGCACTTGCAAGAACCTGGAGCAAAAGTGCCCAGACAATATCAAAAGAACCTTGCAGGGTTGAAAGGACAGATTTTCGGAGCGATGGTGGCAGAATAAAAGATGGAGGCAGCAGTAAGCAGGATGGTGACTCTGGGAGGATCTCACAAGCTGCTTGGGTTCCAAAGACTCACGTGGAAAATCTGACAGATGAAAAAGGATGCCACCTCTGGGGGGCAGGGTGCCTTCCCCAGGCCCTCCACAGCCAGCTGCAGCCAAAGCTGCTAATTCAAAGGACAAAAGGAGGGTCTTTCTGCACTAAAACCAGACAGCAGCACTGAAAAAGAAGCTCCCTGGGACCAGACCTATTTTTTTTTTTAATATCAACTAGGCTAGAATTATCCAACTGCCTCCCTGAAAAGAGAAGGGGGAAAAAAAAAAAAAAAAGAAGGTGCTCTGATTCTCAAGCAGGTCTTCTTTAAAAGCCAGGTTTCAGTTTTGATGTCTTCACAACCTGCTGTTCTTTTTTCTTTTAAACTGTGTGTTAACTTAGGCTTCCAGAAGCTTAAATAAAGGTCTACCCTTCTCCAGACCATAGCAAACGGTTATCAAGGCTTACTACACATCTGCACTGTTCTAAATGCTTGCTATCTAATACATTGAATTTCATCTTTGTCAGAAGCCCAAAGGCAGGTGTTATCGTTATCCCCATTTTACAGATGAGGAAACTGAGGCAGAGCAGACAATACTCCTCCCCCAGAGTCAGGGCAGGCCAGAGCTGCGATTTGAACCCCTGCTATCTGGCTCCTAGTCCAGGAATTCAACCACAGCCCAGAACAAAGACAGCTGGGCCCCACACTTGACCCCAGGACCCACCTGAAACCTTTTAGCACTTCTGGGAGCTAATCAAGCCCCGAGTCCTCTCAATTCGTCTTTACCAAGCACTTTCTCTATAAAAAAGAAATCGCCATGTATGGAACGATTGAGTACTAGCTGATGAAAACTGGATTCTTGATTTGGGGCTGCCTTCCATTTCTCAGTCCACCGAGAGAGGGAAGGATGAAGCAGGAAGTAGGCACCGTGGAAGGTTTGCTGACGGCTTCCCGCACCTCGCTTCTGTTCTGTGCTCTCCAAACGCGGAAGCCACAGCGCCACCTGGTGGCTAGTCGTGGCAGCCGCAAGTGAAGAGGGGTGAACCCAGGGCAGAGTAGGGTCCCCCTGGCCTTCTTCTCCCCACGCAGTGACCAAAGCCAGGCTCCTCTGTCCATGGAATTATCCAGGCAAGAATACTGGAGTGGGTTGTCATTCCCTTCTCCAGGGGATCTTTCTGACCCTGGGGTTGAAACTGGGACTCCTGCATTGCAGGAGTATTCTTTATCATCTGAGCCACCAGGGAAGCCCCATAACGAAGATCAAAGAACAGCCAAAATAATAATAATAATAAATTCACAATAAAAAAATAATAACAGCAAAAATGCCTGCCCTGGCTGCTTCATGAGACTGTTGTGTGCTTGCAGTAAGACATGAAACTTAGAAATGCTTAGGAAAACAATAGCATGCTGCCCAATCTTATTTATAACAATGGGGATGAGGATTAAATGAGTTAATATATATATAAAGGGCTTGGAACTGTGCCCTGCAGATATTAGTTCAGTTCAGTCGCTCAGTCGTGTCCGACTCTTTGCGACCCCATGAATTGCAGCACGCCAGGCCTCCCTGTCCATCACCAACTCCCGGAGTTCACTCAGACTCACGTCCATCGAGTCAGTGATGCCATCCAGCCATCTCATCCTCTGTCATCCCCTTCTCCTCCTGCCCCCAATCCCTCCCAACATCAGAGTCTTTTCCAATGAGTCAACTCTTCGCATGAGGTGGCCAAAGTACTGGAGTTTCAGCTTTAGCGTCATTCCTTCCAAAGAAATCCCAGAGCTGATCTCCTTCAGAATGGACTGGTTGGATCTCCTTGCAGTCCAAGGGACTCTCAAGAGTCTTCTCCAACACCATAGTATTAAGTCCTCCACAAATATTTGTTATCATCGTTATCATCACAGCTTGAGTATTATTCATGATACTCTTTGCAGCTTGCTTAGCTCTTCTCTCCCTGCCCTTCATTCTCCCACCCACATCCTCTGTTTGATGATAATCATAATGATGGCTCAGAATTGGCTACTCAGACCACTGTCCAGTCAACAGCACTGATTCCAGCTGGGAGACTCTTAGAAAGAAACAGAGTCTCAGGCCCTGGCCCAGATCTGCTGAGTCAGAATCTGCATTTAACAAGACCCTCCATAGGGGTTCAAAAGTGTAGTCAAGGGTGAGAAGAACTAGCTTGGAAATTTCTTCCTGGGGACACTCCCCCAGCTCCCCCCAGACTCTTATACAGCCCCTGTCTGGACACTATTCCTGCTTGTCACCATTTGCTTCATGCTGGATTTTCCTGCTGACTGGAGAGTGTCCTTCTGGAAAGAGGTGACTGTTGACTGATGCATTCCCAAGGCCCCTCACTGAGCTGAGCATGGTGGTGTCCTAAATACGGGTGGAAGGAGAGAGGGGAGGAAGGCAGGGTGGGGTGACGGTGTGAGGAAAGGAGATGGGGTGAAAGGAGAGGAGAAGGGAGGAGGGATGGGATGCAGAGGAGAAGGGAGGAAGGAAGGGTGGAGTGGAAGGAAGAAGGAGGGTGTGGAGAGGAGAAGGGAGGAGGGGATGGATAGGAGGGAGGCAGATAGAGGGGGCTGTAGCAAAGAAGGAGGAAGAGATGCAGGGCTGAGAATACAGCCATAAGGGTGGTGTCATCTGCATATCTGAGGTTACTGATATTTCTCCCGGCAATCTTGATTCCAGCTTGTGCTTCTTCCAGCCCAGCGTTTCTCATGATGTACTCTGCATAGAAATTAAATAAGCAGGGTGACAATATACAGCCTTGATGTACTACTTTTCCTATTTGGATGTTCCATGTCCAGTTCTATTGCTTCCTGACCTGCATATAGGTTTCTCAAGAGGCAGGTTAGGTGGTCTGAATCTCTTTCAGAATTTTCCACAGTTTCTTGTGATCCACACAGTAAAAAGCTTTGGCATAGTCAAGAAAGCAGAAATAGATGTTTTTCTGGAACTCTCTTGCTTTTTTGATGAT
>SJYX01002838.1:42351-188193 GCA_006410675.1 Oreotragus oreotragus | reverse complement strand
GGTGGGGGTGGGAGGGAGGCTCAAGAGGGAGGGGATGTATGTATGCTGACAGCTGATTCATGTTATACAGCAGAAACCAACATAACATTGTAAAGCAATTATCCTCCAATCAAAAACTGAAGAAATTAAAAAACAAAAGCAAAGGAATACAAAGATTAACGAATGAGAGATCTGAGTAGTCTAGTCTGGCTAAAGGAAATAGACTTGGGAAAAATGATAAATTTTGCATTTGTCTTGTATTTAAATATAGTAAATTGGCAATGACATACTCAAACATATTGATTTTCTTTTTCCTCTCATTTTACTTCTGCCTGAGTTTTCCCCATGTCAATAAATGGCATTATTTTCATCCAGTTGCTCAAGACAGAAACCTGGAGGTCATCCTGAATTCCTCTTTGTTCCAGTTATTAGACTGTTAACTTTTAGCAATAACCCCTTCCCTACTCTGTTTTGTGCTGCTGTGGCTGGGACCCTGCAAGCTACATTTTTACTTTTTTCAGCTGAATTCTTGCTGTAGTCTGTAAGAGGCATTAGATAAAAGACTAAAAGTAAGAAGACAGAAAAAGAACTTGCTCTTCCTCCTTGTTGACTTTCCATACCTGCCAGCATTGCCCACTGTAGACCTTCGCCCTGACAGCAGCAGTTAGCCCCAAATTTCAACGATCTTCCACTCTCCTGGAAGCAACTTCAGCATACCCTCTTAGAGCTACCAGCAAGTGGGCAACACCTCCTACTCCAGGCCAGGGTTCCAGCTCTGTGAGTCCCTGCTCCTGGTTCCTGTGCGTTCGTGCTCGAGCTAAGTCGTTTTAGTCGTGGCTGACTCTCTGCAACCCCATGGACTGTTCCCCCTCCAGGTTCCTCTGTCCATGGGGATTCTCCAGGCAAGAATACTGGATTGAGTTTCCATGTCCTTCTCCAGGGGCTCTTCCCGACCTAGGGATGGAATCCACATCTCTAACGTCTCTTGTGTTGACAGGTGGGTTCTTTACCCTAGCACCAACTGGGAAGCTGGGTTCTAGTAACTTCAGGTCTTCCTCGGTTATTCCAGGACTAGATGACGTCCTGAAGTTATTACTCTCTTATCTCAGTGCTCCCCTTTTCCTTTTTCTGTTAGACATCACTTGATCAATTTTTTATGCTCAATTTACTTTTGAAATACTTAGCAAAAGCCAGAGTGCCTCCTCTAAAGCAATGGTCCCCAACCTTTTTGGCATCAGGGACCAATGTCTTGTGGAAGACAATTTTTCCACAGACCAGGGGTGAGGGGCAGTTTGGGGATGATTTAAGTTCATTACATTTACTGTGCACTTTATTTCTATTATTACTACATCAACTCCACCTCAGATCACTAGGCATTAGATCCCAGAGGTTGGAGATCCCCGCTCTAAAGCACATATGGTCCCCCTCTCCTTGTCAGAGAACAAAATTCAGCCTCCCCTCTCAGGCCTCCAGCCTCTTTTGTGACCTGGCCTGATTCTCTGATCTCATCTCTCACCAGTTTCTGATTTTTCATCTGGCTCTTATCATTCTGTCTTGAACACACTGCATTTCCACCACGGGGCCTTTGCACTTGCTCTTCTCTGCCTCTGCGTTGCCCAGGTCTTTGCGTAGCTCACTGCCTTGCTTCATTCATGTTTATTCTCAAGCGTCATCTCAGAGAGACCTGCTCTCATTATCTAAAATGCATGATTCCTGCCCACAACCCTCCCTTTCCTTACTTGGGTTTCTTATGATGATCGTTACTTGATTTTGTTATATTTATTTCTCTCTTCCCTATTCTCAAGTAAAAGCTCCATTGCTTCATACTAAGGAAGGGATGTGATCTCATTTACCACTCGTGCTGGCACTCAATACATTCCAGTTGACAAATGAATTTAATAGAGAATTGCAGTGAAAATGCAGAAGAAAAGTGGACCAAAGTAATTGCAAAGAAGATAGTATGCACCTGAGACAAAGACAACACAATAGAGCTGGATTCCACTCCCTGAGTACATAATGCAGCAAATGAATCAGAAAAACCACTTAAAGGTTAACAGAAGAGAATTTCCACAAAATTATGACAGAACTGAATATGCAGAATAACATATTCAAAGAAAAAGGGACATAAATATTCACTATCACGGTATATACTGGTTAAGCTATTAACAATGAAGAATGAAGGAAGAACTTCAGACCTCTAGGCTAGAAAACTAAGTAACATATAAGAGGGAGGAAATCATGCTGGCCTTAGACTTCCTCTAAGCAATATTCAAAGCAAAAATGTTTGCAGTTTTAAGGCAAAGCCAGCAAGACCCCAAACTATGATATCTAAATAAGTGTCATTTAGAAATTGACTTGAGAAAGGCAAATATAGCATCCATGAATCCCTGGTAGGAAAAAAGAACAAAACTACTTAGTGAAGAGCAGATGAGTGATGAATCAAAATTAGTAAGTAGGAGTTAAGAATTGAGGTGTGTTGTGACCACTGGATTTTAAAATAGAGGTCATGTCCAAAGGAAGTTAAAATTACAAAACAGAAACATTAAAACCTTCACTTAAAATAGTGACCAAAATATTACATTTTTTCACAGCAGTCAACCTGTGTCTCTAAACTGGAAACATACAGATAAAAAAATCTCCAAACTCTTAATTTTTTAAAATGGATATTTTAGGAAATAAGACCTCTTGTTGCAAAGAAACATATTTTCTGGAAGTTCAGCAATTCCTTCAGCTTATAAGTAAGTAAGTAAAGTCACTCAGTCGTGTCCAACTCTTTGTGACCCCGTGGACTGCAACCCACCAGGCTCCTCAGTCCATGGGATTCTCCAGGCAAGAATACTGGAGTGGGTTGCCATTTCCTTCTCCAGGGGATCTTCCTGACCCAGGGATCGAACCCAGGTCTCCCGCATTGGAGGCAGACGCTTTAATCTCTCAGCCACCAGGGAAGCTGAGATTATCATAGCTTATCATAGTGCTACCATATTCAAATAATTTTAAATGTAACATTTAAAAAATTTAAAAATAGTGTACACATTCTCAAATAAGATTATTTATTTGTATAAGTGCATGGAAATATGCCTGCTATGATGATCACTTAATACTGATACTATAGTCTGAGATCTGAAGAGATTTAAAAATCTTCCTGTAACTTTCTATATTTGAGTTATTTATAAATGAACATGTATTGTTTTTATGAAACCAGTAGAAACATTATCCTTAAAATACTATTATATACAACACTGCAAACACACTTAATACTACTGCACTGTACATTTTTAAATTGTTAAGATGGTAAATTTTACGTTATGTGTTTTTTAAGTATTTTTTTTAACCACAATTGAAAATAAAAAATATTGTTATAAAAGTTATGATATAAAATTGGTTCAGCCATAATGGCTTTCCAGATGGATTTTGACTATCTAAAGTTCTCCCCAAATCAACTTTTCCACCAAACATTACTCCTCAAGTTATACCCTTCAAGTAATACTCTGTATTTACTTATATCTTATCCGACTTAGTTTTAGAAACAGAGATCATTCACTGGCAGATGTTGTTATAAATATGCAAAATAAAAAGATGCATGTAAAAAGTAACTGTTGTATAACTCTATTAAATATCTTATTAGTGTTATAAGAATGTAAATATGTGTCATTTGATTTATATATTTGGGAAGAAATCTTATTTAATGATTTTTTTTTCTGATGGTTAAAATACATGCTCATTTTAGAAAATGCAAAAAAAAAAAAAGTAAGTTACCATAATTACATAATATACTTTGGTATATTTTCCCCTCATCCCAAAATAGTTTTATAACCTAAAAGATTTATCTGTACATTAAATTAAACATTAGCATTTCTCTGTGGTATTCAGTATTTTTAGTGTTTACAAAAATTCCATTAGATTGATGTACCTTGGTTTATTTTATCACTCCTTTACTATTGAATATTCAGATGGTCTCCTATCTATAGATACTGTTATAAGCATATATAAATATTTGAGTTCATACCTGATTTTTTTTTCAGGATTGGTTCCTGTAAGTGAAACTACTCTATCAAAAATTTGGACATTTTTGACTCCAGAAAGGTAATATAGTAATAGATGGGTGTGTAAATTACATTCTTAGTAACAGTTATTAGCACTTATTTTCAGTCTCTGCCAATATGATGGAAAGACTCTTTCTGTAATTTAGATAAAGTTGCATTTTGCTCATACACTCATATTAATAAAGATATTGAAGAAAATATATTTTGTTTTTGGCTTTGGCAGCATTTAAGATAAATTATATTTTGAACACACAGAAAGGTGAGGAAAAAGGAACATAAAAAAGGATCCAAATTATTTTACTTAATAAAAAGATTGTTGTTTTTTTTTTTNCATACACTCATATTAATAAAGATATTGAAGAAAATATATTTTGTTTTTGGCTTTGGCAGCATTTAAGATAAATTATATTTTGAACACACAGAAAGGTGAGGAAAAAGGAACATAAAAAAGGATCCAAATTATTTTACTTAATAAAAAGATTGTTGTTTTTTTTTTTTAAGAAACAGGAAAGTTTTATGATCATTTAAGAAGCTTAATAGATATATAAATTGATTTTCCATTATAGAAATGGAGAATACGCCTTCTTTTTACATTTCCATTAAATATATATGCAATTATTTCTTGGGCACAAAGGAAGTTCAGCACAGTATAAGAAAGGAGAAACTGTACAGGCCATATTCTGACCACAAAACAATGCTCTGTGATGACCTAGATGGCTGGGACTGGAGGTAGGGGAAGGGTGGAGAGAGGTCCAAGAGGGAAGAGACACATGTAGTCTTCAACTCTTAATGCAGTAGTACAGCAATATTACTATCAACCAGCAACATCCTATTTTATTTATGGAAATCACTGAATCTATTGCTTAAGGTGCCATTTTTACTACAGAACTTTTCAGAATGCTTTGAAATACTTAGTCTATAAGGTTAAGAAAAATATTCACTGGATAACTACTTTGAAATAATTTCCACAACCCTGTCTTCATTCAAGAGGCCTAGAAACAGACTGGCTCACTTCCAACTTCCTTACTTGTTATCTTTGCTATGAAGTCATTCTCTAGATAGGCTAATAAGCATTCTGGCATACAGCAAAATTGCATCTGTAAAACTATATGGCACAGTTTGGCTGGGGTTGTTCCTCCTTTGGAACTGTATTACGTAATTTTAAAGTGTTTACTTAAGCTCCTTTGGGCTGCCTCCATGGTAGCTATGAAGTCACTGAGAATTAGGAACAGTTTGGGGCCTGATAACAAAGTCTATTAGTCTAACGTGAACACTGTCAATTTTTTTTTTTTTAATCATTGCTGTATAAGGAAGTTTAAAAACAAAGATATTGATTCATTTTATTTTTTAAAAGAGCTTGCTACTTCAAAAATTATGAAATATAACACAAAGCAATCATAAATGTACATTTGCTCATTACCTAAATGTGCTTATTTAAAAACTTGTAATGAATTCACAACGTGATTTTGACCCAATAGAACTATAAATAATTATGCAAAATTACAAAAATGTATAGAGCACAGTCTTTAGGAGAGTATGAATTATTAAAACAGCCTAAGCACCATTCCTTCTCTAAGTCATAAAGGAAGTTTTCTATGAGAACATCAAAGGTATATAAACTGTAATAATATCAGCTTTGGGAGAATTTAAAAAGATACCAGGTTATAAGAAAAGACTATTTTATCTTGGTCAAATAGAGAAAGGTATTTTCAGTTCCTTAGAGAACTCTTAAGCTCCTTTACCAACCAAATAACAGTATGTCATGCAGTTCAGACAGGAGGCATTGTAAAAGTGAAAGAAGAGGTATTCGAATTTTGTATGGTAACAATCAAGTTTTATATCACTTCAAGGAAACATGCAGATTCTTATACCTAAAATCTCAACCATCACTTTAGAATTATACTGAGTTTTATGAATCAACAAGCCCAAGTAAAAAAGATCCTGATATCTAAAAATGTATAACCCTTTTTAAGAACTGTCATTCTGTCTTAATTATATAACATGAATTTATTATAAAATTACTTAATGGAATAATCTCCATAGCATTTTGCTTTTAAACTTGGAGAAGTCACTGATGGGTCTTGCCAATGAGCTAGTAATGTCCAAAGTCAGGGACAGTTTAAGGAGGCAGTGGAAAACTTTTAGGACCTGATCATCTCTTTGAAAAGTGCAGCCACTGGGAGTGTCCTACTTAGCTTTGGAGAGACAGAAGTCTGTATACGGAGGCCTGACCTGGAGGGGAGGGAATGGTTATGGAGGAGAAAAAGGGGGGAAGATTCTGAGATTGCCCACTCAGACTGTCTCTCAATTAGCTCTGCTGTAATGATGAAATACTAGGATTTTTATATTCAATTCTAATATCAAAAAAGGATATGTTATGTTTAAACAGTTTTTATATACAACGTATTGTTTAAATCTGTTTATCTGAAGTTAAAATATGTGGTGATTTTAAAAACATGGCAAATTCTTTGACGCTCTTCCCAGTAAAAGGCAGAGTCTGATTCTCCTTCTAGAATCTGTATGGCTTAAGTGATACGCCTCAGAGGAACAGAATGTGATGGATAGGATTTCTAGGATTAGGTTCTACAGCTTCACTTGGCTCTCAGTCTTGGGACCCTTGGAACCCAGAGCCATGCTGTGAGGAAGCCCAGACCACAAGGAGTGGCCACGTGCAGGTGTTCTGGCTGAAAGCCCTAGCTAAGATCCTAGCCATCTGTGAGCAGGGATTGCTAGATGGGAAAGTGAACCGCCTTCAGATGATGCAAGCCTTCAGCTTATGAGCTACCCAGCTGACTCCCTGTGGACTAGAAACAAGCGTCTTGCAGAGCCCTACCCATAACTGCATATTCATGAGCAAGTGTTGTTTTTAAACCATTACGTTCTGGGGGTGGTTTGTTTTGTATCTGAGTTTCTGCTTCCCTTAAATCTCTAGCTCAGGTTAGCTGTGACAACTGGGAAACCTTTCCCCTCACTTTTTGTTGTTTCCCTAGCCAAACTGAAATCTTAAGCACTTCTGGATACTGTGTATGATTAAGTGTGGTTTTGAAGGGCCATGAGAAACAAATACCACCCTTATGGGAATTCATTCTAGCTCATGTCCCTTTCCTTGAAGGTCTGGTGGTTGAGCAGGGCAAAAACAAAGCTTGATTCCATCTGTCTCTCCTTTTCTTCTTCTCTAGCTATCCAGTTTTTAAAGAGAGAGGAAAGCAAGATTTTATCCTCTCCTGCCTTCATCTCCCTTCTGAATTCAAATCTTTGGGAAGGTGCTTTCTTTTTCACTGGAAGGGTACACAGCCTTTTCAGTGGATTTTCAGCCACAGCTTTTCATTCCTTTTCAAGGAAGCAAAACAGAGTTCCTCCTCTTGAACCAGAGGCCCATTTCTCCTCCCAGTCCACAGCCCAGACCAGAATGGGGATCCCTTGATCTGGCCCATCAGTCACTTTCCCATTCCACCAACTCTTTCAAATTAGCTTTCTTGAACCCCTCTCCTATCACCACTGCCACTAGGTATACAGCAGTGGTCCTAGTTGATTCTTAGATCACAGGCTATTTTATTTTCTGTCTTCCTGTCTCCAGGACCCCAACTGGTGTAATCTTTTCAAGGACCTGTATTCTTTTCATACCTGACCATGCATTTCCATTAAAAAAACAAAATCCTTTTATGGTTTTCCCTTTTCTGTAGGTTTAAATCCTGAGGCCCAATAATCATTTACTCACAAAGCAAACACTTGAGATTGTATGCTGAATTGTAGTAGAGGTTACTCTGGAGAGAGACCAGATTGCTTCTGCTAGGTTCTCAAAAGGGTATGCGTGCCCCCAAAAGCTAAACACCTGTGGGTCTCAAGCTACATTCCAAACTCCCCAGCGTGGACTTTCATCCAGCCTCCCTTCTCTCCCTTTTCACAGCCCACCCATACTTACTTGGCTGTAGTTGTTCACTACAGGCCTTTGTACCTGCTACTTTGCTTGTTCAGCTTGGTAAAACTCATTGCTTAGCTGGTCTAACTTCTGCCCATCCAGGAAACCGTCTTCTTTTAAGAAGCACCTCAGGTCAGCTACCTACAGAAAGCTATTCAGGCTAAGCAAGCTGGGTGTGAATTCCTGCCTTCCTGAAGCCAGGCTAGCAACTGCTCTTTCTCTTAGCGTCTACCTCTTGGATTTCCAAACTAGGGTGGAGGTGGGAAGAAAATAAAACCGTGAAGTAATACCTGTAAAACAAGCAGTGACTAATAAATTGTTTGTGCAGCACTTACACTGAACAATCATCCCAGGCTGTAGTATACACTTTTGTAGCGCTTTCTTAGGAGGGAGAGATTGGGTAGCAAACGTCTAATTTATATTTGCCCCAGAGTTTTGATGATAAATACAACAGATACCTTCTTGTTAAGAGAATTTCCTACAGGAATTTTCAACAGCATCCCATTTTCCTTTATCTTATGCCCAGCCAAATGGTGTCATGTATTTATCAAATACTGAAATATAGTTCTGATATTCTGCCATCTATTAGGATTGCTGGGTCATTTATCTGAATTTTCTCTCCTTGGTTCACGCCCCCAAAAGGTCTAACACATCGTCAAGTGTCCTTAAAATTCTCCATCTACCCAGGAAGACGCTCCTACTTTTTGAGATACACTGTGTACTTGTGAGGTCTGCTTTCTCTCACAGCACAGGCTTTTTTAAGTCAACCCTTTTACTCGTTCAGAAAAAGTTAAGCCTTAATTGCTGCCTCGAAACAGAGCTCTTTTCCCTCCTCGGGGGGNATTCGTCTGTATCTGCAAGACACAGTCCTCCTAAGCAAGCGAATTCGTTTCCGCGCCAACTTTGTTGCTTCAGTACCTACAAATCACGTTTCTTTACACGAAAAAAAAACCAAGCCAGGCCTGCTGGCCCTTTTCGCCCATGCAAGGGACAGGGGTCCCAGGCCTCACCCTGAGCCTGCCCCTCTCCCCGCCCAGCTTGGGACGGAACAGCGGTGTCCCCATCACTTTTGCCAGGACACGCGTTTTCCACCCCCATTTTGTTCTTCCGCACTCGTCCCAGCTGCGGAGAGAAGGGAGCAAAAGCAAAACGAAAGCACCCAGGGCGCATCAGTCGCGGCAGCTTCCCTGAGCACGGCCGTGGGTGGTCAAGGTCTGGGGTTGGGAGGCAAGGGTGGGCGCGGGGGCTGCGTGGAAACCGGGTGGCGGGTGGTCCCCGCAGGGCCCCCGGGAGCTTCCCGGAGCTCCATCGCTCCTCCTCCCCCTGGGAAAGGCGTCCGCGTGTGATAATATACCAGCCCCGAAGGGAAAGTTTGGCCTGGGTCTTGAGTTGAAATTCGAGACTGATTGGGACCGTGCGGAGGGGACCCAGAGGCCCAGGAGTGTGGCGTGGGGGCGAACGTTGGCCCCCGGCTACTGATCTGGGGGAGAGGCCGCCGGGGACCGGAGGCCCACGGAATTGTTGCTCCACTCAGATTGGATAGGCAGCCTGCTTACCCGCAAAACCCAGAGTTCTTCCCCGTATAAAGACTTGAGGAAACTTTGGTGACAACCTCCGCGCCCGCCCCCTTCCCTCTCGGTAGTCACTGCGGGGACAAAGGCGGCCTGAGCAGATTTGGACAAGGCGCGGCCTCTGTGGGCGGCCTTCGCGGCCTCAGACTTCTTCAGTTAAGAAGAGGATGAGTATCTTTACGAAGTGAAGTTAACCACCCCCCACCATCACCCGTCACTGGTGACAGCCAGAGTCTGATCTGCTAAAAGGCGTCCCGTTCCCCCCACCTTCCCTTGCAATGAACCAACACGGGGAGAGTGGCCTGCAAGATGCTCACCCTGTCACTTGGGTACATTCGTCCCTGTCANAACCACCCCCCACCATCACCCGTCACTGGTGACAGCCAGAGTCTGATCTGCTAAAAGGCGTCCCGTTCCCCCCACCTTCCCTTGCAATGAACCAACACGGGGAGAGTGGCCTGCAAGATGCTCACCCTGTCACTTGGGTACATTCGTCCCTGTCACTCGGGTACACTTATGTAGCCAAAAGCGCGAAAAGCCCCACCTTGCCCTAATAAACAACTACATTCTTGCCTGGCACCTTTCTTGTCGCAATAACTGTGGGTTTTGGCAAGTGTTAAAAATACCATTTGATCCTAAATGAGTCAAACGTGGAAACAGTTTTCTGTGCGAGTAGTTTGAGTCTGTGCTTTCTCTCACTGGCACCTAATACACGGCGCAGCCCACACTCGTGACACCTCAACCCGTGCAGGGGTGCTTTCGCGCCGCACCTTTTCTCTCCTTAAATAAGTAGACTTGGAATTGTGTGCTTTTGTGCATTGTTTAGGTCCTGCATCGCTGGTTATTCATTTCACCAAAAGGACTCAAAAACGGCTATACTTTTAAAAGATGCAAAATTGAATTATTATAAGCGAACCTCGGGAAGGCAGTCTTAATTTCCTGCTGATGTTATGCCGGTAATAGGCAGTAGGCAATCCCAGACTAATTATGTTCGCTTTTATTCCTTTCCTGTTCACCACAACTGCAAATACCAGAAAGTTCTGTGAAAAACATGGCCCACTCACTCCACCCAAATTTCTTTATACAATAATGAGAGGAAACTTGCAGGTGAAATAGACTCGTAGGCTATTACTTTGGGAAGGAGTCTTCTATTTCTTATATATTAAAAAAAGCAAACTCAGCAAAAGCTATTTTTTGACTCAACAGGGTGATTAAAATGCCTGCTTTCACCATGCTCGCCCTTTGGTTTCATATGTGGCCACTGTTCTCACTTTCTTGCAAGTTTCCCCCCTTGTAACTTATTTCTATGAAACAGAGATTCCATCAGGTTATCTTGCTAAACTGGGGATCTATAGATGAAACTGATCTTTTATCCTCCACCTCACTTCACACACGGCTTTGAAAGCCCGTATCGTCTTTACTTCGCAACCACCCCCCCCTTTTTTTTAAATTAAATCTACGCATTGGCAAACGATGCTTTGCCTGGGCTAGAGTATCTAAAACGTTACCCGCCCGGGCAGTCCCTTGAGGCATCGAAACTCCAACCTCGCGCAGGCCACTGGAACCCGCACCAGAAACCTCGATTTGGAGTCCAGTTTGGAAACAAATCCGTGCTTTTCGCGGTGAAATGGGAACTTGCCCAAGCGATGCATCTGGCTTTAGATTTTATGGGGAATATGATCTGGAAAAGGGAACGCCTGTTTCAGGCGCGGCAACGTGCCCCGCGCAGATCCCCCGGGGCTCCCTCATGCTCAAGAGCGCGTGGGGCCTCAACCCGCAGGGCCTCAGCCAACCTCTGGGCGCCCGGGTTTGGGTGAGCCCCACACCCTGGCTTTCTCCCTTTCCAGCTTCGCCTGGGGTCGCTCTCCGCGGCTGACGAAGCTGTTAGACCCGAGGAGAAAGTTAAGAGACTGAAGATCAGATGTCCTTAAAGGGGCTGGGGAAAGGGAGAGGCTCTTCGCCGTTAGTGCCGAGAAACTCGGATACCCCGCGCTCGCCGTGAGGCGAAGAAAACTGTCCTGGGGGAGCACCAGTGTTCCCGAGATTTTGCCAAAGTTTGGAGAGCCCGGAGGTAGCGTGCCCCCCACCCCCGCCCGCCACCGGGTTGTTTCACAATCCCCTCCGGGCTGCCTTAGGCGAGGGCCCGCGCGGGTGGGGCGGGGTGGGGTGAGGTGGGGAGGATGGGTTTCCTCCGTTTCCGCCCCCTCCGCAGCGGAAACGTCGAAGGGGTTAAAATGGCGCGGCCGAATGCGCGCGAGGAGAGGTGCCAGTATTCGGCCCCGACGGGCGGGAGAAATGGGGTGAGGGTGTGGGGTCCCCGGAAAGGGCCGGGAAAGCGGGCACCAAGGGGAGGTGTGAGGCCAGAGTGTCTGCCATTGGGGGTGGGTTTCAAGGCAGTTGCCGGTCGTAGTGGGGACCTGAGCGGCAGTAGGGAAGTGAAGCAATGGTTAGTGCCCGTCTTGGCCCGCCCTCGGGCAGGGTTATGTCAGGAAAGCGTCCTGGCACCGAGCTCCGGCCCGAGGAGACGATACTCCCCCTCGCGCGCACTCCGCGAGCGGGGCCGGGCGGGTGCGGAGGGGCGGGCGGTGCGCCGAGCGAGCCCAGGGCGCTGAGGTCGGCAAGTCGCCTTCGGAGCGGGCGGCGGCGCTTCTCCAGTCTACGTGGAAAAAAAAAACTAAAGCACCCCTCGGCAAGCGGCCCTTTAGCCCTGGAAACGAAGATAGAAAGGGACTCAGGGAACCGCAGAAGCTCAGTATACTACTTCCCAAAGTTTCCAGGTTTGTCCAGCGACTGGGAATCCTGAGAGCTCTCCAAGAGCTGAGCCCATTTCCCCTTCCAGAACAAAACTAGAGGAGCGTTCCTCCGGAGGAAGGCTGCAGTTCAGGCCCCGCGGGGAAGCCGAGCAGCCCCCGCCGGCTGACTTCGGGCTCGCTTCTTCCTAGGGCAGCGGGGAGCGCCCTTTCTGAGCCGCTCCTGGCGGCAGGCGCGCGGCTCGGGGCGCGCTCGGCGCTGGGCCCAGCTGCGGGCTCGGACGAAACGGCAGGAAACTCCTCGTCCCGCTTTCAGTCTCCCAGTCAAAACATTTGGCTGAATCTCGAAATAACTTTTTTTGATAGTCCGGAAAAGAAGCACGACAAATAGACTCACCATCGAGCCTTGCGTCAGCGAACCATTTCCCCTGGACTACAGTGAGATTGGTTTTTTCATTAGTTGCAAGAACTGAATTTTTGATGATTTACCTGCCTGCTCAGGCTCCTGGGTGTATTCTCCTCCCCTTCTTTCCCACTTCATCTGGTTGTCAACTCGGTTCTCTCTCTTTGTCTCTTTTTTAAAGCTCCTGATACTCAACTTCATCATATCCTTTGTAACACACGAAGCCTCTAGTCTAACTCGGCCTCTGTCAATGGTCAGTATAAGCCACAGTGTTTGCGTCGTCCTTACAAAACGAGTCATGTTTTCGGTTCCTTTGATCCACAGAGACGGAAAAGTGGTGGTTTGCAAGTTTCCCTCCCCACCCCCCACTGCTTTCAGTGACGGCGCTCTCTTCCTAGTTACAAGTTCCCTCTCCTGCCAAACATAATAAAGATTTCTTTATTTTTACACGGACCTAAAGAGTTAGGAGAAATTGGGTGAGTGCTGACTCACCTTTACTCCCCCTCCCCCACAGGATTAGCACTAAACGATGTAATCAGTTAAACCAACAGACTTTAATATCATTAAACATGGATCTCTCCATTAACCTTGGCAATAGTGTCACTGCGAAGAAGGAAGTAATAAAAATGAAATTCTTGCGAATAAAATAAAATTATGGAAGCTGTCCACTTGAGGTCTTGGATGCAGAAGAAAGGGTTTGGTCTTTTTGAAAAGAGCACCTATTGATCAACAATTATTACTATGAAATAAAATTTGTAAAGCCAGTTCTACCAGGGTGTCTGCGCATAGTAGGTACTCAATGAGTATTTCGTCTTCTTTTCTTCTCCACATCCTTGGAACTTTTGGCAGGAGATACAGACTTCCCAGTGGCTAAGGAAATTAGGCTCAAACTTCACTTCTGGTTCATGTAATCTCCACTCACTCAAAAAAAAAAAAAAAAAACCACCTCACAAAATTTATCCAGGGAACTTTAACAGCTTATTAAAACTTAATGGGAATAGCTAGACAAAATAAAAAGTATAGTGATTACATACGTATAAATCCGAAACATTAAATTATTTCGAACTTTCTCAGTGGCCGTAATAGGCAAACCATTAACATTCGATTTCGTTTACCGATTTCTACAGTAAAAACGAAAATTGTGGGCTCCTGTTCATTTCTCGCGTTTCTGCTAGAGCAGCCTTCACCCACACACTGATCTATCTCGACCTCATATTTTTCATAGCGCAAATTTTACCAGACGCTGCTCCGCTATCCACTTTTAAGACTTGTGCTCTCTCTCTCTTTAATTAAAAAAAAATAAAATGAGAAAATAGAGAAGGAGGCTGTAGCACTCACGGGCGGAGGAAACCCACCTGCCCGCACGTCGCTCCCGGGTGTCGGACTCCCGGGAGGAGAGTCGCTGGGAGTGGCTGGCGTTGGAGATCTCGCCCGGTCATCTGCTCCGGACACGTTTTCTTTGGGTCCCATTCGCCCGGAGTAAACAGTCACGTCGTAGTGAGTTTCCTAGCAAGTTTGCACTGCTCTTTAAACAACAGAGAATTCCCGCACGTTCGTCTCCGCTTTCAGACTCCTCTTTCAAATTGTTAAGTATTTTTAAAAAGTGTCCCGAGCAGCCCTTTGGCCCTTTCTCCTACATGACGACGAGGCAGGTCACGACGGGTGACCTTGGTGTCTGCGGCAGGTCTCAGCCTCCTGGAGCCTGGCTGCCCCGTCGGCGGAGGCGGAGAACCCGGGCGCCGAATTGGTCCGAGGTGAGCGCGTGGGCACCGCGTGCGCTTCTCCAGCGCTGCGCCCAAGTTGAACGCGCCGCGCGAGAGGAAAACTTGGGGCACCAGTCTCCTCTTCTGACAAGCGCTCCGGGCCATCTGTGGAGAGACCTAGGGGCGCGGTCGTGCTTCGGGACCAGGTCTTTACTTTTTTTTTTTTTTTTTTAACTTTATTTTAGGTCTTTACTTTTGAGATCTACTTATCTCGTTCTAGAAAAATACCCCGTACGGAAGCCCACCATACAAATACCTCCCCGACTTGCTCTCCAGTGGTCTGCAAGCCCCTCCCCTGCACCTGGGTTCCCGCTCGTGCAGAGCCCAAGGCGGGCCGCCGAGGTCACGTTAAGTTCAGAGCCACGGATCCAGGTCAGATCGGATAAAACAGATTTGTAGTCCGGCCCGGAGCTGCTGTCTGGGGCTCAGCCCCGCACCTACTCAAAATCCTTCCCAGAGCGTAGCGGTTGGTGGTTACTGGACTTCGCGCAAACTGGACGCTGCGCCTGAAGGGCCGGCGGGCTCACTGGCTGGCCTTCGCTGGGGTGGACAGGTCCTTACTCTTGCAAACCGAGACGTGAATGGAACCCCCATGCTCCACCACCCCTGCGGCCCGGAATAACTCCAGGGCTCTCTGGTTTGGAGGGTCATGGGGTCGGGCGGGCCAGGGCTCCCAGGACTCCGGGGGTCCCTGCCGGGCCTCGCAGTGAGGGGCGCGGGGCAGCGGGGACGGCGTCTCGCGCGGAGCCGGGGTCACAGAGCAGCGGCGGCCGAGGGCAGCCCACCCGGGCTCCGGCGCCGCGGCGAGGTCGGAGGCGCTTCCTAGCTCGGCCTGGAGTGAGAGGCGCGCAGGGGGGAACCGCTTCTCGAGCTTCGAGGCGCAGGCCAGTCTGGAGGGGAGGGGAAAGAGGGGCGGGGAGGGGTTCTCTAATCCCACGGGTCCGGAGGGTCAAAGGAGGCGCTCGGGGTGAGGGTCGCAGGAGCCTCAGAGTTTGCAGCGGCCACGCCGGGCCTGGCCCGAGCGACCCCGAGGCGCTCCCAGCTCGGGCGACGCGGCCTCCGCTTTCGGGGTGCGGGCCGCAGTCTGGCCGCAGGTCGTCCAGTCGCGGCCGACCTGGTTCTCAGGGAGGCCCCTGCAGATGGCCTGACGACAGGGAAGCCCCAGGCCCCGGCCTAGACGCGGAGAATTCACAGGGGTATTTCCAGGCCCCAGCGGCCTCTGGGCAGGGGTTAGTTCAGAGTCAGGTTTCTGCTACCACCAAGAAAGAATGACAACAGGTTCCCAGATCTGCGGTGAGCTCCAGGCCGACTGCTGTCTTGGGGTCCTCTAGGTGTTGTTGCCTGTAGAAGTGCATTTGACCCGTTCCTCTTTAACCTCACGTGAGCTGGCCACAGGCCTGGTCACGCTGCGCCCCCTGGTAGGTCTGCGCCTCCTTCGTGGGGCCTTGTGTGTCCCACACGCTGCTGGGCCTTCGGGGGAGGTCCCGCACTGGCACTGTGCGGGGAGGTGGGCTTCTCTGCCAGACGTGTGATGAGAGTGAGAGGCCCACCTGGAAGACAGCAGGGAGGCATGGCAAGGCAGGCGGGGAGGGCCTGCGCTGTGTGGGGAGGGCTGGGGGTGGTAAGGGCAGCCTCCTCCCTGAGAAAAAGAGGCCTGTGGAGCTTTGCTGCTTGGACTAGGAAGACAAGGTGGATATGCCCAGTCTAAAGGTGGGTGGGGCAAGGCCCCAGCTCCCAGAGACCAAACCAGGATGACACATCTCTGTTTTCTTGCTTTCTTGTATTTTAATCCCTTCCCATTTGTTTTCTGTTTACTCTTTAGTCAAGTGTTTCTGAAAATCTTGCCAAAAGGATGTCATTCGTTTAAACAGTTACTGAGAGCCTACTATATGCCTGGAGTGGAAATGGGATAATGAATAGGACAGTTCCTGTCCTCATGGGGCTTACCATCCAATTTTCTCTATAGAGAGAAGAAGGCAATTAAAATATGCTGTGAAAAGGGACACGTGGGCACATATATGATGAGTGGAGCAGGACAGTTTAGGGCTGTTTGTAAGAAATTCAGGAAAAGGAAATGGTAACCCACTCCAGTATTCTTGCCTGGAAAATCCCATAGACAGAGGAGCCTGACAGCCTTCACTGTCCATTGGGTCACAAAAGAGTCAAACACAACTGAGTGACTGAACAACAGCAGCAAGAAATTCAACATTTCTGGAACATCGAGAGGAGAGGACTGGGTGGGTGATTAGCCTGGACCCAAGAGAGGAGTTTAAAGGAAGAGCAGTGTGTCATGGGGCTGTCCTGGTGGTGCCACAGGAAATGATGCTGAGGAGGCCTTGCTGCTGCTTTGGATCAGATGCCCTCTACATTTCCCTTCTGGTGTTAAGATTTGAAGGATTCACTTTTATTTTATTAAAGGGCCTGGTATTCTGTGCTACCATCTGCTGAGGCAAGTGAAAGTGCAAGTGTTAATTGCTGGGTCTCGGCCAGGTCTTTGTGGTCCCATGGACTATAGCCTGCCAGGCTCCTCAGTCCGTGGGATTCTACAGGCAAGAATACAGGAGTGTGTTGCCTTTCCTCCTCCAGGGGATCTTCCCCACTCAGGGATTGAACCTGGGTCTCTTGCATTGCAGACAGATTCTTTACCATCTGAGCCATCAGGGAGGCCCAATATAGGTGCATATATAGATAAATAAAACATATCTATGCCTATTCTACTGCATAGTTAATATTTCAGACCTTGAAAAGAAAAAGCCCCTAAAACTAAAATTTTTTTTTAAATTATTTTTTATCATGGCTTGAGGCTTGTGAGATCTTAGTTACCCGACCAAGATTGAACCTGGGCCTTTGAGTTTTAACCACTGGACCTCCAGGGAGTTCCCCTTAAAAACAGATTTTAAGAGAACTCATCTAGTATAAAATATTGTAACAATATTGCAGTTAGAAAATTGATATTTGAAGTGAACCCTAAAATAATGAGGAAGACATTGTTCTAACCACATGAATTTTCAATCCAATGGAAGATACAGAGAAATAAATACAAGCTGTTCTGCATCTCTGATATATAAAGGGCAGCAGACAGGGCAGGCTTTAAACTCTCAGAAACCAGATCATGGAATGGGGCAGTTAGCTCATAGTAGTTCATAGAAGTCCCATGGAGAAATTTGGATAATATTCATAGGAAAGAGAAAGCTTTCATGGATTGACACAGTCCTTTTCCTCTCAGAAAATGTTGGAGCCTTCCCGAGATTTGGAAGTCTCAGGACTGCTCGAAGCTAATGACTGCTCTAGAGTGACAAAGGAAAAGTCTTGCAACTAACTAGAGTTTAAGAAATGTTAACATTAATGTTCCAGTGCTTAATTATGAAAATACCTAGACATTGTGCCTTTAATTGGAGCTACTGAATCCTTTCATAGCATTTTGGCAGGGGCAGGTTCAGTTCAGTTCAGTTGCTCAGTCGTGTCTTTGCAACCCCATAGACATCAGCACACCAGGCCTCCCTGTCCATCACCAACTCCTGAAGTTTACCCATACTCGTGTCCATTGAGTCGGTGATGCCATCCAACCATCTCATCCTCTGTCGTCCCCTTCTCCTCCTGCCCTCAATCTTTCCCAGCATCAGGGTCTTTTTGAGTGCCTGCTGTGTTTCATAGGCATGTCACATACATTGCCTTTTCTAACCCGCATAACAACTCCATGAAGTAGGTGTTTATATTTCCATTATATAGATTAGGAAACTGAGGCCTAGTGAGCTTATTATGCAAGATCACTTGGCAAGTAAGTTGCAGAGCTATCTGACTTCAAGTCTGTGTTCTGTTTACTCTTCTTATGTGGTCTTTTTCCCACCCGGAGGGTGATGAGCCTTGAAAAGAAAATCATATTAAGAGAATGCACATCTGAGGGCTTTCAGTCCCTGTGGGAAAAAATAGGGTTGGGTGAATTTATAGTGTTTATTAATTATTACAGGGTTGCCAATATAAAAATTAAGGAGATTACAATATGTAGGAATGTTTTATACAGGTTGAATTCACACATGTGATTAATTTGTTTTTACCATCTTTGCTAGAAAAATTTCAGAATAAAGAGATGCTGATGTATTAATTTTTATTATACAGAGAAACACATGTGTATAGTCTTCTATCTTATATTTAAATGGAAACTCTCTTTTTGTCTCCCAGTTTGTAGTCTCTAGGTCACTCTCCCTGTGTTGATGTGCTCAACACTCTCCTGGACACATTTACTCCTTCAGATAAGCCTGCTCTTTGTCCGTGTGTATAGTGTACCTGCACAAAAAAATAGAGACTCAGAAAATTTAAATAATTTGTTCAAGATTACACAGCTAGTGAATGGCAGAGCTCCAGTTCAAACACAGCAATAAAGAGTATGTATTTTCACTAAAACACACTGCATTCTTGACTGTGCAAATACTAAAAATTGTGAGTACTTGCTAGTCATGTTATCCCTCCTTGGCCTGTGTCCTCAACTAAAACAGCTGGATAACTATTCTTATCCTGTTTACTTCATGGAGCACTCTTAAAACTCAAAAGCACTGTAAGAATTTCTTTTTTTTCTTAAAGCTAATCCTAATTGTTTAGCTTAATTGACTCTCACAAGAGAAAAATCATATAAACTCTAGTAGCAAGTTTATTATTAATAATCTATTGATGGGAAAAAAAAAAAACTTCTAGCCTAATAGGATCAGAATCTGATGAATTATTGCTGTTCTTTGTTTTATTAATTACTGTAATGGCAAACATTTATTGGACATAGACAGTTGGCTTGAGCCTGTAGACACAGAAACTGTGACAAGTTACTTTTCAGAAAGGGGCTTCAAATCTAGTGGGTGAAAGAGAATATATAAGCAGTAGATTATGAAAATGTGCTAAAAGAGAGGCCCAAGGTCTCTTGAGATCTAACAATATTCTGCACCTCCCTCACCAAGGCTAGAACCTTTGTCTCCCCAAAGTGTCAATCTAGAAGACACCTGGGCTGCTCATTGAAAAGTGAAAGTGAAAGTGTTAGTCGCTGAATCATGTGCTATTCTGCGTCTCCATGGACTGTAGCCCACCAGGCTCCTTTGTCCATGGAATTCTCTAGGCAAGAACACTGAAATGGCTCATTAAAAACATAAAATCCCACTCACTTTTGTAGAATCAGATTTTCTGGAAGTGAGGCCTGACTCTTCATTTTAAACAAATTCTCCCATAGCTCTTATTCTAGTTCTAGACCAGAATTTGGGGAAAATAACTAGACCACTTGATTACAGTCAAAGTGCCCTAAAGGAAAATAGTCCCCCAGTGCCTAACTGGCATGTGGTTATACCCTACCATCAAAAGTTAAGAATTCAAACCTACTTAGGGAATTCAGTGTGCTAAAGCATAGGAAAGTTTGACAGGAAATTTTCAAAACAGATGATGATGATGACATACAATTATAACATATTATATTGGGGAACATTTTGGCTGATAGTTTTACCTGTGAGTTCATTTAAAATTTGTAAGTGGATGCCACTCAACTCCATCTAGTTGATTAAATAAGAGTAGAGTAGAGCGTTCCAAATGCTCTTTTTTTTTTTAGGTTAAGTAATCTTTTATTCCAATGAAACTTTAATGGGAGGCTGATGTATAAAGAACTGCTGTGGTTGAAGAAAAGGATGGGTGAGGAAGAGGTGGGCTCTCTGAAAACCGCAAGTGCAGCTGTGAATTCAGCAGCTTGTGAGGGACATAAGCCAAGGACTAAGCTTGTGTTCCAAGTCCTGGCACTGTGTGGGCACATACATGCATGGAGTTTGATGACTCCTATAAACTAAATGTATCCGCACTGTCATATTCCTAAGTTGAAACCTAATCCCACACCAATGTATGGGTATTTTGGAGATGGGATCTTTAGGAGATGATAGATTATGAGGGTGGAGCCCTCGTGAATGGGGTTAGTGCCCTTGTAAAAGAGACCCCAGAGAGTTTCTTTGCGCCTTCCACCAGGCAAGGCTACAGTCAAAAGACTTCTGTCTATGAGCCAAAAAGCTGACCTACACCAGACACTGACTCTGCTGGCACCAAACCTTGGACTTCCCAGTCTCCAAAACAGTGAGAAATACATTTCTTGTGTTATAATTACCCAGCATTTGGCATTCTGCTGTATCAGTCCCAAACGGACTAAGACAATGACTGAGTGAATAAATGAATAAAATGTCATCATTTCTGTTTCAAAATGTAATTGAGAAATGCAAAGCTTGCTATTTTTTTTTTAATCAGTAAAGACTAAAGTAAATAAGCCATTTAGTGGCTCATTTTCATCTGCGAATTCTTTTGGCCACGTAATGGTCCGACTTGCCTTCTTTGAACATGAATTTATGAAGCATTTGGTTTTTACAGTCTAATTTCCTCTAGGACTGTTTCCACTTGACTTAGTCATGAGAAGAAGCCAGGTGAAGTCAGGAAACCTGGCAGAATGCAGGCTGGTTTGTATATGAGGGTGGTAGTAACACAGGACAGAAAGGAAGAAAGGAAACCGTTTCTCTGTAAGAATCTTACATGATTAAGTTTAAAAATAAAACGTGTTTTTTATCTGATGATGAAAATAATATATTTTCACTGTAAAAAGTTTGGAAAATACAGTAAAGCACAAAGAAAGAAATAGATAATTACTTTTTCCTGTCATTACCCAGAGATAGTGCTATTATTGGTATCTATCATTCCAAGCATATCTTTATACAGTAGTCTTTAAAGTTTTTTTTAATTAATTAATTTATTTTTGACCATGCTGGGTCTTTGTTGCTGTGCGGGCTTGTCTCTAGTTCTGGTGCACAGTCTTCTCATTGCAGTGGCTTCTCTTGTTGCTGAGGGTGTCTGGGCTGCCGTAGTTGGGGCCCATGGGCTCTAGAGAACAGGTTTAGAAGTTGTGACGGATGGACTTGACTGCTCCACAGCCTGTGAGGTCTTCTTGGACCAGGATTCAAACCCATGTCTCCTCCATTGGCAGCTGGACCCTTTACCACTGAAGCACCAGGGAAGCCCTATACAGTGGTCTTTTTTTTCTTAAATTAGGATCACATCCTAATGTGTCTTAAACTTGCTTTTATCATTAAATAATGTACATGAATATTTCCTGTCATTAAGTATTCTTCTATAACATCATTTTAAAATTTCTACATTATAATCTACGGAAGAAAGTATCACGTTTTGTCAAACTGATTTCTTATTGTTGAACATTTGGATTGTTTTCCATTTTTTCACTAGTCTGAAGAGCGTGACACTGAGTATCCTTTAATCTTTGTGTGTCTGTGTCTTAGTATTTAAGGAATGCATATTTTTTTTAGGCTTTTGACCCCCCGGAATGGTTGGACTCCTGCTGACAATGGATGCCAGTTCTTGCTACTCACCCTATAATGGCAGTCTGGCTGTTTATGGTCTGTACTGGTTATTTGATAGTGAGCACACCACTTTCCTAGCTTTGGGAAGAAAAGGAGGGTATTAAAGCCCTGGATGTAGTGTAGATATTTTTCAGATATTTACAGTTAAAAATCTATCTCAATATTTTGCTTTTTCTTAAAATGCAGCATTGTCTGAGGAAGGCTGATTAGCTGGCTATGTGGCTGCTGCCTCATGCCTGCAGGGTGTTCTGACTGTTTTCATTTTGATTTCAGAGCTTCATGCTTGGGCCTAAATGAGACATTACCCCAGAAGAACTTCTTCCACCATGACCACCACCACTTCTGAACTGAGTCTGTCTTTGGCTGTGAATTTGCTCTGGGGACTTCTCTAGAAGTTAAATTTGTTTGTGTGGAGGTTGAAACTAGTCATTTGACCACATGTGTGATATGAGTCACATTAGAATAAAGATCTAGGAGGGTGGTAAATTGTTCTGCCTAAATTGCATCAATAATGGCAGTGGATATTATCACTTACAGCTTACACACAATATCTTTCCCAGTCCTCTCAGTTCAGTCTGGGTTTGAGTTTTTTTTAATGATCTGTACACAAAAGTGGTGTGTGTGTATTATTTTGGAAATTTTGTACAAGATTTCCATATGTAGCTGTGGTATACTGCTATAACCAAGTGTTAACTCAATATACACACATTACCCATTTAGGGAAAGTACACTGAGTTTCTTTTTTTTGCTTGCAAAACTGAAAAATTGGCAGAACCTTTAAATTGTAACTTGGCAGTATTGCAATTTACAGGCAAGAAAGGCAAGCTCAATTGGGTGAAAATTGTTTGAGGAAAAATTTTTTGAGTCTTAGACAGTGAGCATCACGTAGCTGAGTGTGCACACTTGGGCATTTTCTGCTTGATTTTTAACCACATCCATTGGCACTGCCCGAGGTAGTTAAAGCTTCCCAGTGGCAGCGTATGAGGTGCAGAGGAAGGTGTGAGGATTTATGATTGTCCTATCCATGCAGGTAATGTTAAAAGTACTGTTGCTTTACTTGTTTTGAAATATCGATTGGGGAAATATGAAATGTGACTTTATCTGAGCTTCATAAATCCACCTTAATCATGAATTATATAAACACAGACCTGGGGATTGGGAGGTCAAAATTAGACATTTTTCAGGCCTGAGTTTTCTCTGTGGGTTCTTGGAATCTTCGTGGTGCCCGAGACGCAGCAGGAACCTGACGGCTCTGAGAACAGACTTTCTCTGCTGAATGCTGGGGCCTTTGAAACCATCTTCAGAATGAGAGGAGTCATGAAGTCATGAAAAGCTCTTTCCTTTTTCAAATGTTCAGACAGTAGCACAAACATCTGGGAATTTATTTAAATACTCTGGTTCCCTGAATTACCCATTTCCTTAACATATACTTTACTTATTTTTGCAAGGGGGATAAATTTCCACTTTGTGTTTTTCCCAGTTCCACCGTGTTAGACTCTTCATTTTAACATTTAGTTTGCTTCATACTTAAGAGTACAAAGGAGGTTCTATCACTCGAGCTATGATTTGGGGGGTAAGGGGAGTAGGAGGTTGTCAGGGGTGTGAAGCAAAGTGATTTTTGTGTGGCCAAGTTTCATTACATTACAGTTTCATTTCTTATAAATCAAATAAAGAGATGGCCAAAAGGAGTGTATCTTTTCTTCCCCATTTTAAAACACCAACAAATTATTAATTGACACCAGACAAAAATGAAACAAAATAGGTAAATACAAAATAGAATTGATTATAAATCTTAGAAATGAAAAGTACTGTCATTGAAATAAAAAAGTAATTACTTCAGCTATCTGTTACACTGGAGTGTATCTTTTGAAAAATAATTAACAATATTTTACTCAATCCTTGAATTAAGCAAAACTGCCACTCTCTTTCTCCTTTTCAGAACTTAATTCCTCTTTCCAATTGCAGAAGTCATGAGACTTCTCTTTCTTTCTCTTTCCCTCACCCTGCAATGTCTCAAGTGGTGAAAATGTGTGAGTAGTCGAGGGAGGTGGGGAGTAGTGGTCAGAATTCTCAGGAAGCTAGAATAAAAGAAACCAGCTTGATTTCTGCACTTGGAAAATAGTTTATGTCTATTTACGGATATGAGATCTGGACGGATGTAAAAGTCGGGACATACTTAAACATTTCAGCATATAATATTAGGTGATGAGACAGTGCAGTGAATATAGCTTCCTGGTTTGTCAGCGTGGTTTGGTCTCTTTTTCTGTTTTACTTGTCATATTCGTAGTAGGTTAAGTCAGTGTGGTTTTAAATGTTCAGGACGGGGCTATTTTAAACTAATAGGACTTTGTTACCGTATGTGGCTTGCCAGTTTATGATCAATTAAAATCTGAGAAAAAATATGAGTTCTCTCGAGTAACATGAAGATACTCATAAGATTTAATCTAGTTGATTTATTTAGTAGCCATTTTAGGACATCACAGTTATTACTGTGAACCTCAATGGGTTATAAGCAACAGTTGCTACTGTGCAGCTTCAGACATGGAAATGTGGGGACTGGGCTTAATATATACAAATTTAGTTGGTATAAGCTGGCAGTTGCCTATTTTAATATCCTGTTGCCATTTGAAATACTATTCATTTGCTCTCATCTCATAAAAGGAGGTTGAAGGACATTTTTAAAAATTCTAGCTATATGAACTGGTTAGTTTATTTTTAAAAAGTTAAATAATAATTAATTGTGATTTGTAGGTCATTTCTTTTCCCCCATTGTTCTAATATCTGTTTGCTTAAATAAATGAAGGAATATTTTGGATATTTCTACCTTTACACTAAATTGAGGAGTATTGTGAAGTGAGACTGACTATGGAAAGGTATATATTTGTACTCTATTATCTGGGTTTTCTTCTCAATGTCTCTTTCTGGTTCAGATGGAATTATCCATTTTATATCTAGGTCTGGTGAAAAAGAACCTGAGGGAGAGGGCCCTTCTAGGCCCCCATTTTCTGAAATGTCATGTTGCCTGATGTGAATGAATACACAGACATACTCTTGTTCCCTGTGACTGTCAGTGAATACAGGCACAGATCCCAACTAGGAGAAAAAGATAGGCCTAAGGCCCTCGAAGTATGAGGATGTGTTGCAACAAGTCCCAGAAGTAGCAGCTCATCGCCGAGATCCAGAATGTGGATCATTTTGTTTTGTGATACACAGAACCAAAGCAAGGTTTTCACTAGCCGGGGTGAAAGTGCCCAAACCTATCTGGTTAATGAGAGGGCTGATAGTTTTGAATGTTTTTGTTTGCTTTGGTGTGTGTGTATGTGTAGAGGGTGTTTGGTGAGAGCCAGGCAGTGTGAGAACAGTTCCGGGGTCTGATCCCTTTGGGAACAACCCCAAGTTTCTCATCTGAGCCTGGTAATCTTTGACTCTCATTTAGCACAGTACTCGGCTCTTAACGAGTGGCTTGTTTCCTTGCTGTGGTATAAACTGATCCCTCTGCCACATGGTTGCCTCTTCCCAGTCTCCACCCCCTGCCCCCAAATTTGGCCTTTCCTCTTGAGATCTGGGTCACAACCTTTGTGGAAGGGTGGAAAAAAGTAGAATTGGCAGTTATCCCAGTGATCTGGATTCTAATTAATTAAAGTCTACTTTTATTCTACTTTTTTTTGGTAGAGGAGAATAGTGCCTGTAGGCATTTTGTGGGAAGGATGCATTTCTTAATGACTAACTCTACCTCAAACTTTTTTGGACCCAAGGGGTGATATAAAAAATAATTAGCTACAAGGGGCACAACTGAAAGTATGAGATTTACACTCAAGCCAAGAACTTTATTTGCATATCAAATAAACGACAGAGTCATGCTTGATGTCTCAGAATCTCTGGCTATCATAATCAGTAAAGAAAGTGAAACCAGATGTTTTCATTTAAGCTTTGAATTGTGTTACTATTAAAATAAAAATCAAGTTTTCTTTAAGTGTTCTTGTAGGTCCCATCTAATTTTTTTTTTTTTTTTCCTAGATAGACTTCTCAGAAAGGCCAGTGGCATTTTGAGAGTGTTTTGAGAGTGGAACCTGGAATTTTGCTGGATTTAACAGTTCTCCCTGAAGCTACGTACAAATTTTGTTCATTTGCCCTCTTGCTGTATATTTCTTAAAGTGCTGTTTTTGTTGTGGTTTCAGTGATTCTCATCCAAAAACACAGCAGTCTCATGTCATGGAAAAACACTGGACTGGGAGAATCAATTCACGTCTCAGTCCTTCCATTAAACGAACAGATTTGAGCTTTTGGAAAAGCACTTGAACTCTTTGGACTTCAGCTACGCTAGCTGCATGTCGGTCTGCCACGTAAGGTCACTTCTTTTGTCTAATATTTTATGTCTTTATTAGAACAAGCACATTACAGCGAGCTACAAGGATGCTTGTCTGTAGAAAATTGACATCTCAAGCTTCAGAATAGCACTGCTTAGCTTTTAAAGTGAGTGTCAGTGTTGGCAGAGTGTATACATCTTAGCATTAGAAAAGCAAAGACCATTAACTTATTGAACTGACAGTTTGAAAAAAATTTTAATGTATTAAGAATAACATTTACTTTTTTCTGTTATGCTATGTTCATTGCAGAACATTTATGAAATTCAGAAAAAAAAAGGATCTTAATATCACTACTCAGAACTAGCTAATAATATTTTGATATATTTTCATCCCTTTTGGCTCTTTATATTTCTCTTACATTCTATGCCATATATGATTTATTTTTACAAAGTTTGCAAAGTATTTTTACATTGTTTATGCTGTTTTGTGTTTTTTTTTTTTTTCACTTGAGAAAACATTGTGAGTTGCTTCCCATGTCCTTATTCTGAAACATAATTTTTGAAACCTGTTTATTTTCATGATTTGCCAGATATAAAGATTTAAGCAATAACTATTTTCATAAAGCAAAAAATTAAACTCTCTTCACACACACTGCCGACTCACTTTGTCTCAGTCATATTCCCTGGAGGTAACTCTATTTAAAGCTTGGGGTATCTTATGGTCATTAAAAAATGTAAGTACATAAATGTATGTGTATGTGAGTTTTTTCTAAATAAGGTAATTTCACTCAAGCCACTTTACACTTTGTGGGTTTTCTGGTAGCATCACGGGTGCATGATTTCTTTATTTTTTTCTTCCAGTTTTATTGAAGTATAATTGACACATAGCACTGGATAAGGTTAAGGTATACAGCATAATGGTTTGACTTACATGCATTGTGAAATGATCATCACAGTAAGTTTAGTGAATATCTGTCATCTCATATAGATGCGAAAGTAAAGGAATAGGAAAGATTTCCTTGTGACATGAGAACTCTTAAGATTTACTCTATTAATCACTTTTGTATGTAACGTAAGCAGTGTTGATTATCATGCTGTATACTTCATCCCTACTGTATATTTATGACTAGAGTTTGTACCTTTGGATCACTTTCATCCAGTCTCTCCTCCCCTTATGCTCGCCTCTGGTAACCACAAATCTGGTCTCCTTTTTTCTGTGAGTTTGCTTGTTTTTGGAATATAATTGATCTCCAACAACACTATGCTAATTCCTATATGCAACGTAGTGATTCAGTATTTCTATACATTTCAAAATGATCAACGGGGTGGATATTTTCTAGAGTATGTATAGCCAGAATTACCCTACCAAAGTGACTTCACAGTGATTCCATCCATGGGGTTGACCAATTTTATTTAATCAGTCTCCTATTGATGGACACTGTGGTTGATTTAAAATTATTTTATTTTGTTTTTAAAAGTGTTGCATAAATATCTTATGCCCAAATTTTGGGGTCATCTTTGATTATTTCCCTAGAATGAATTCCTAGATGTAAAATGACTGGGTCAAATGTGATTTTTGGTACTTATTGACAGTTTTCCTACAGAAAGGTCATTTTGATTTGTGTTAGTCACTCTTTGCCACCCCATGGACTGTAGCTTGCCAGGCTCCTCTAATCATGGGATTATTCGGGCAAGAGTATTGGAGTGGGTTCCATTCCCTTCTCCAGGGAATCCTCCCAACCCAGGGATTGAACCTGGGTCTCCCACATTGCAGGCACATTCTTTAATGTCTGAGCCACCAGGAGGGCCCTGTGATTTTTGGTACTTACTGACAGTTTTCCTACAGAAAGATCATTTTGGTTTATATTCCTGAAAACCATATATGAGAAGCTCTGTCTATTTCCAATTCAGAGCTTGTCAAAATTTAAAGCAAAGTTTTCATCATCACTATGTAGGGAAAACCTCTAGACCATTCAGGTATGACCTAAATCAAATCCCTTATGATTATACAGTGGAAGTGATGCCTTGTGGTGCAGCCAAATAAATAAAAAGTGTCAGTTAACAAAAAGTATAGGAAAAAAAAGTAATTCAAAATCTCTGGTGTCTTGATCATCTTTGATTCTTCTGTTGAGACTGTAAAAGACGCTTGGGAATTTTAAGTTTTACTTATATTGCTATATTTCTATTTTTATTTAGCATGAAGGACTCATAGATTAATAATTTATATATTTCTTTTAAATTTTGAAATTGGCTGGCTTAGGTTTCCTCTTCTATTAAAATATAAAGTCCTTTGGGAATGAAACCTGTTAAAGGACATTGTCATTCATATTCTAGAGCTAGATTCTGGTTTGATTGAGCTTCTAAAAATCTTTGTCAGTAGAAGGGAAAGAGAGTCCAAGACTGGAGGACAGGGTACTTTATCCTAGAGGAAGGGTCATCGTTGGAGGGCCAGGGGACCAGTGGAGAGCCGGTGTAATGAATAGCAATTTAAATACATTGGAGTTAAAAATTACCAAGATCCAGAGCCTTTTAAAAGTATTAACAGTAAAGGTAACCATATTTTATTTGCATTGAACAACACACGTTAGCACTTCGGTTTTAGCAAGCTGTAACCATTAGTTGCAAACCACAGTTTCATTCAGTCTTTAAAGAAATGTATTACATTTTAGTTGAATATTTTCCTGGTCTTTAGATTTTGTGACTGGAGATACACTGGAGTTATTGCTATGCCTTTTTCCTAGAAAAGAGAGCTCCCAAATGGGCAATGTTTTGAAACACAGCCAACAGCATTTTAATATAGCACTCTTCCGTGGGGGTTCTGTTTATGACAATGGAATGCAGTAACTAGCCACGAAGGAATTGAGGTCGTGGTGTAATGGGGAGCAGGTTCAACCCTAAGCCAGGATACTTGTGTTAGATTCCTGGCCCTGGAGGAATTAAATAACCCACATAACTCTGGACAGATAACATAGGTCATGACAGGGTGTGCTGTGCTGTGCTGTGCTTAGTTGCTCAGCTGTGTACAACTGTTTTCCACCCAATGCACTGTACCTGCCAGGCACCTCTGCCCATGGGGAGTCTTCAATCAAGAATACTGAAGGGGTAGCCTTTCCCTTCTCCAGGGGATCTTCCCAACCCAGGGATCGAATCCAGGTCTCCTGCATTGCAAGCGGATTCCTTACCGTCTGAGCCACCAGTGAAGCCCAAGAATACTGGAGTGGGTAGCCTATCGCTTCTCCAGGGAAACTTCCAACCCACGAATTGAACCAGAGTCTCCTGCATTGCAGGCAGATTCTTTACCAGCTGAGCTACCAGGGAAACCCCTATAACAAGACAGGCAACTAATAAACAACAGTGTGAACGAGCAGTTCAGTTTAGAGCCCTAACACTCCATGGTATCTTCACTAATTTCGGTGTCAAATACAAGTGGGAAGAAAGAACCCCTAATGCAGGTCAGGAAGCAGCAGTAAGAACTGGACATGGAAAAAGAGACTGGTTCCAAATAGGGAAAGGAGTACGTCAAGGCTGTATATTGTCTTCCTGCTTATTTAACTTCTATGCAGAGTACATCATGTGAAACGCTGGGCTGGATGAAGCACAAGCTGGAAAGTTTAGAGCCCTAACACTCCATGGTATCTTCACTAATTTCGGTGTCAAATACAAGTGGGAAGAAAGAACCCCTAATGCAGGTCAGGAAGCAGCAGTAAGAACTGGACATGGAAAAAGAGACTGGTTCCAAATAGGGAAAGGAGTACGTCAAGGCTGTATATTGTCTTCCTGCTTATTTAACTTCTATGCAGAGTACATCATGTGAAACGCTGGGCTGGATGAAGCACAAGCTGGAATCAAGATTGCTGGGAGAAATATCAATAACCTCAGATATGCAGATGACACCACCCTTATGGCAGAAAGTGAAGAGGAACTGAAAAGCCTCTTGATGAAACTCAAAGAAGAGAGTGAAAAAGTTGGCTTAAAGCTCAACATTCAGAAAACTAAGAACCTGACATCTGGTCCCATCACTTCATGGGAAATAGATGGGGAAACAGTGTCAGACTTTATCTTTTTGGGCTCCAAAATCACTGCATTTGGTGATTGCAGCCATGAAATTAAAAGCCTCTTACTCCTTGGAAGGAAAGTTATGACCAACCTAGATAGCATATTAAAAAGCAGAGATATTACTTTGCCAACAAAGGTTCGTCTAATCAAGGCTATGGTTTTTCCAGTGGTCGTGTATGGATGTGAGAATTGGACTGTGAAGAAAACTGAGCGCCAAAGAATTGATGATTTTGAACTGTGGTGTTGGAGAAGACTCTTGAGAGTCCCTTGGACTGCAAGGAGATCCAACCAGTCCATCCTAAAGGAGATCAGTCCTGGGTGTTCACTGGAGGGACTGATGCTGAAGCTGAAACTCCAATATTTTGGCCACCTCATGCAAAGAGTTGACTCACTGGAAAAGACCCTGATGCTGGGAGAGATTGGAGGCAGGAGGAGAAGGGGACGATAGAGGATGAGATGGCTGGATGGCATTGCTGACTCGATGGACGTGAGTCTGAGTGAACTCTGGGAGTTGGTGATGGACAGGGAGGCCTGGGATGCTGCGATTCATGGGGTCACAAAGAGTAGGACACGACTGAGCAATTGAACTGAACTGAACTGAACCACCAAGTTCAGTTTCGGCCATACAGACAGGCCTTTTCTTCTTCTTTGCCTGTTTCTCCACTATAGTAAAATATTGGTACCAGTGGGATATAGCCTAGAATCTGTGACTTTATTTCTTCGTTCATTTATTCAGCAGAGATTTCTTGACTCTGCCTATGTGTCAGGTCCTGTGATACTGCCTTAAATTCACAGTGGTAGGAGTCAGGGGAGTCTGACCGGAAGGCACACATTAAAGGAGCCCATCCTACTCCTGGCATCCCTGGGTTCTGCATGCCTTGCAGATGTGCTGGCCTCTTGAGAACTTCACCACTGGCTTCCCAGTGGGAGGTATGAACTCATCTTTGCAGTTATTGCTGTTTGATCCTTCTTCAGTATGCCAAGATTGGAAGCAGGGAGGAGGAGAAAAGCCAAATTTGCATATTAAAAGTATCTCTGCCTCAAAGATTTTGAATTCCTGAATTTCATTGTTGAACTAATATCTTTAGTCACTTATTTTACAGATGGCAACAATTTGTTTTTGATGAGTAGCTCAATACCTTCTCAACCAGTGATCAACCAACGTGTCCACACAACAGGACAGTAAATTAAAGACACATTCCAAAAACACTTTCACATATGCAATTCACTGAGGGATGCAGGAACGTGTATACAACCATCAAAGTGCCCTGCCTTACTGATTCTTGAGAACAGAATTGGACTTACAGTTGGGGAATACAAATGGAACCACGTTTATTTGGGGGGAAATTATACCTTAAGAAAAAACAGTTCTGAGGCAGAAATGTGGTATTTGAGAAACAAGAACTTGTAAAACACCACACTTTGTCAAAACTGGCATAATAGAAGCAGCATCTTGACAAAGTATACATAATCTGTATTTCACTTTATTTTTAAAAAAAATTTTATTTTTATTTCTGGCTGTTCTGGGTCTTTGTTGCTGAGAGGGCTTTTGTCTAGTTGCGGAGAGCGGGGGCTGCTCTCTAGCTGCAGTGAGTGAGCTTCTCATTGCAGTGGGTTTCCTTATTGCTGAGGACGGGGCTCTAGGCCCACAGGCTCCAGTAGCTGCCGTGCGCGGGCTCCATGGTTGCAGCTCCCGGGCTCTAGAGCACAGGCTCAGTAGTTGTGGTGCACAGATCTAGTTGCTCCACGGCACGTGGGATCTTCCTGGATCAGGGCTCAAACCCGTGTCCCCTGCATTGGCAGGCAGACTCTACCACTGAGCCATCGGGGAAGCTCCTTATTTCACTTTATTGAGGCCACAAAGTAAGGCAGGTTTCATTTTCAGTTTTCCAAAAACTGCTTTTCTTTTTTTTCTAAGTATCCTGTCATAATCAAAAATAAAAAAGGTTAACTTTGTATTCTTGAATGCATTTATTGTATTCTTATTTAATAAAAATTGAGAAAAAGACTTGTAAAGAGAACTCTCGGGGTACTAAGTATGGCACGTTCTCTGAGGCACATCCAAGGTGCTCTAAGAAACAGTTTCATATTGTCTGCCATGTGGGATTTAGATCAAAATTGCAGGGCACATCGGACCACCTTAGGACAAGGAATGATCATGTCAGGCATTGATCATGCTATCTGTCTTGATGAAAGATGCTATCTGTCTTGATGAAAGATGAAAGATGAAAGAAGTGTCAAACCATGCATTTCAGTCTGTGATTTAACATTTGCATTCAGCATTTACTAGCTAATGAGTTACTGGAGATTGGCATTCTTTTGGACAGCTGATATTATCTAGCTGTTTAACTGCAGTCTAGCCTGGAGAATCCCAGGGACAGGGGAGCCTGGTGGGCTGCCGTCTATGGGGTCGCACAGAGTCGGACACGACTGAAGCGACTTAGCAGCAGCAGCAGCATGGTGTGGAAGGGTGCCTCAGACAGCATGTTTTCCAAGTGTTGGACAAGACTGACATTCACAAAGCTTGCAACATGAATGAAAAGTTATCCAATGATAGTCTTGAAAGTGCAGTGACTCTATAAGCAATTGTGGAAAATTTATATGTTTATTTAAAAAATATTGGTGGAAAATTTAGAATGACTAATGGCAACCCACTCCAGTGTTCTTGCCTGGAGAATCCCAGGGACGGAGGAGCCTGGTGGGTTGCCGTCTATGGGGTCACGCAGAGTCGGACACGACTGAAGCGACTTAGCAGCAGCAGCAGCAGCAGACATTTCTAAGACTATCTTGGCTTTAGGAATTACATTTCAGTATCTTTCTCCAGTTTTCTGTCTGTCACCCCTTCTGACCATCCCCACACCTTGTTTTACAATCCTCAAACTCACTCCTCAGTCCACTTTAATGGACTCAGCATTTCAGATTTTATTTTTATTTCTTATTTACTTTTTAATTAATTTTTTATTCGAGTACTGTTTATTTACAATGTTGTGTTAGTTTTTGCTGTGCAGCAAAGTAAATCAGTTATACATACATACACACACATATGTATATATATCCATTCTTTTTTAGATTATTTTCCCATATAGATCATTATAGATAGAGCACTGAATAGAATTCCTTGGGTTATACAGTAGGTTCTTATTAATTAACTTTTATATATTTGTTGCTGTTCAGTTATTCAGTTGTGTCCGACTCTTTGTGACCACGTGGACTGCAGCACACCAGGCTTCCCTGTCCTTTATTATCTCCTGGAATTTGCTTGAACTCATGTCCGTTGAGTTGATGATGCCATCCAACCATCTCATCCTCTGTCGCCCCCTTCTCCTTCTGTCCTCAATCCTTTATATATAGTAGTGCGTAACTCAGCTGGTAAAGAATCCAACTGCAGTGCAGGAGACCCCAGTTTGATTCCTGGGTTAGAAAGATACCATGGAAGAGGGCATGGCAACCCACTCCAGTATTCTTTCCTGGAGAATCCCCATAGACAGAGGAGCCTGGTGGGCTACAGTCCATGGGGTTGCAAAGACTCAGACATGACTGAGTGACTAAGCACAGCACACACAGTGTGTATGTGATATATATACATATGTGTGTGTATGTATGTATAACTGATTTACTTTGCTGCACAGCAAAAACTAACACAACATTGTAAATAAACAGTACTCGAATAAAAAATTAATTAAAAAGTAAATAAGAAATAAAAATAAAATCTGAAATGCTGAGTCCATTAAAGTGGACTGAGGAGTGAGTTTGAGGATTGTAAAACAAGGTGTGGGGATGGTCAGAAGGGGTGACAGACAGAAAACTGGAGAAAGATACTGAAATGTAATTCCTAAAGCCAAGATAGTCTTAGAAATGTCTGCTGCTGCTGCTGCTGCTAAGTCGCTTCAGTCGTGTCCGACTCTGCGTGACCCCATAGACGGCAACCCACCAGGCTCCTCCGTCCCTGGGATTCTCCAGGCAAGAACACTGGAGTGGGTTGCCATTAGTCATTCTAAATTTTCCACCAATATTTTTTAAATAAACATATAAATTTTCCACAATTGCTTATAGAGTCACTGCACTTTCAAGACTATCATTGGATAACTTTTCATTCATGTTGCAAGCTTTGTGAATGTCAGTCTTGTCCAACACTTGGAAAACATGCTGTCTGAGGCACCCTTCCACACCATGCTGCTGCTGCTGCTAAGTCGCTTCAGTCGTGTCCGACTCTGTGCGACCCCATAGACGGCAGCCCACCAGGCTCCCCTGTCCCTGGGATTCTCCAGGCTAGACTGCAGTTAAACAGCTAGATAATATCAGCTGTCCAAAAGAATGCCAATCTCCAGTAACTCATTAGCTAGTAAATGCTGAATGCAAATGTTAAATCACAGACTGAAATGCATGGTTTGACACTTCTTTCATCTTTCATCTTTCATCAAGACAGATAGCATCTTTCATCAAGACAGATAGCATGATCAATGCCTGACATGATCATTCCTTGTCCTAAGGTGGTCCGATGTGCCCTGCAATTTTGATCTAAATCCCACATGGCAGACAATATGAAACTGTTTCTTAGAGCACCTTGGATGTGCCTCAGAGAACGTGCCATACTTAGTACCCCGAGAGTTCTCTTTACAAGTCTTTTTCTCAATTTTTATTAAATAAGAATACAATAAATGCATTCAAGAATACAAAGTTAACCTTTTTTATTTTTGATTATGACAGGATACTTAGAAAAAAAAGAAAAGCAGTTTTTGGAAAACTGAAAATGAAACCTGCCTTACTTTGTGGCCTCAATAAAGTGAAATAAGGAGCTTCCCCGATGGCTCAGTGGTAGAGTCTGCCTGCCAATGCAGGGGACACGGGTTTGAGCCCTGATCCAGGAAGATCCCACGTGCCGTGGAGCAACTAGATCTGTGCACCACAACTACTGAGCCTGTGCTCTAGAGCCCGGGAGCTGCAACCATGGAGCCCGCGCACGGCAGCTACTGGAGCCTGTGGGCCTAGAGCCCCGTCCTCAGCAATAAGGAAACCCACTGCAATGAGAAGCTCACTCACTGCAGCTAGAGAGCAGCCCCCGCTCTCCGCAACTAGACAAAAGCCCTCTCAGCAACAAAGACCCAGAACAGCCAGAAATAAAAATAAAATTTTTTTTAAAAATAAAGTGAAATACAGATTATGTATACTTTGTCAAGATGCTGCTTCTATTATGCCAGTTTTGACAAAGTGTGGTGTTTTACAAGTTCTTGTTTCTCAAATACCACATTTCTGCCTCAGAACTGTTTTTTCTTAAGGTATAATTTCCCCCCAAATAAACGTGGTTCCATTTGTATTCCCCAACTGTAAGTCCAATTCTGTTCTCAAGAATCAGTAAGGCAGGGCACTTTGATGGTTGTATACACGTTCCTGCATCCCTCAGTGAATTGCATATGTGAAAGTGTTTTTGGAATGTGTCTTTAATTTACTGTCCTGTTGTGTGGACACGTTGGTTGATCACTGGTTGAGAAGGTATTGAGCTACTCATCAAAAACAAATTGTTGCCATCTGTAAAATAAGTGACTAAAGATATTAGTTCAACAATGAAATTCAGGAATTCAAAATCTTTGAGGCAGAGATACTTTTAATATGCAAATTTGGCTTTTCTCCTCCTCCCTGCTTCCAATCTTGGCATACTGAAGAAGGATCAAACAGCAATAACTGCAAAGATGAGTTCATACCTCCCACTGGGAAGCCAGTGGTGAAGTTCTCAAGAGGCCAGCACATCTGCAAGGCATGCAGAACCCAGGGATGCCAGGAGTAGGATGGGCTCCTTTAATGTGTGCCTTCCGGTCAGACTCCCCTGACTCCTACCACTGTGAATTTAAGGGAGTATCACAGGACCTGACACATAGGCAGAGTCAAGAAATCTCTGCTGAATAAATGAACGAAGAAATAAAGTCACAGATTCTAGGCTATATCCCACTGGTACCAATATTTTACTATAGTGGAGAACCATTCTTTTTTAGATTATTTTCCCATATAGATCATTATAGATAGAGCACTGAATAGAATTCCTTGGGTTATACAGTAGGTTCTTATTAATTAACTTTTATATATTTGTTGCTGTTCAGTTATTCAGTTGTGTCCGACTCTTTGTGACCACGTGGACTGCAGCACACCAGGCTTCCCTGTCCTTTATTATCTCCTGGAATTTGCTTGAACTCATGTCCGTTGAGTTGATGATGCCATCCAACCATCTCATCCTCTGTCGCCCCCTTCTCCTTCTGTCCTCAATCCTTTATATATAGTAGTGCGTAACTCAGCTGGTAAAGAATCCAACTGCAGTGCAGGAGACCCCAGTTTGATTCCTGGGTTAGAAAGATACCATGGAAGAGGGCATGGCAACCCACTCCAGTATTCTTTCCTGGAGAATCCCCATAGACAGAGGAGCCTGGTGGGCTACAGTCCATGGGGTTGCAAAGACTCAGACATGACTGAGTGACTAAGCACAGCACACACAGTGTGTATGTGTTATCAGATTTCACTTTCTGTTTTCTAGGAATTGATTATATAAATTATAGCAGGAAGAGAATACAGATGAAAGAAAAAATTAATCAAAAGTTTGACAAAATAGGACTATATGAGGTTTAAAGGAGCCAGGATTATTTTTGCTTAGAAGAGAGAAATTTGTGGTGGCTTAATAAAACTTTTCGGGTATATGAAGGGTTATTGTATGAAAACTGGTGACCAGCTGTTCTCTTTGCTGCTAAGAGGAGAACAAAGGGAAAAGTTCTCTAATTTCAGCAGAGGGGAGCTAGGTTGAACACAGGGAAGCATTTCCCCAAAGTGAGGTTTGCTAAGCATTGGAATGGATTACCATTCCTTTCTGGAGATGTTTGCAACTAAGTCAGAAGCTGATGTGGGAGGAATGGTTTGGAGAGGTGGAGTCTTGCCTAGGGCCCTGGAGAATCAACCAGGTGATCTGCCCCTTGCTGGTCCCTACACCAAGCCAGCTGACCTCAGTCTGACAAGGTATGGAGGAGTGCCAGATTAGCTCTTGTCTTTAACTGTTTTAGCGGATGCTAAGCCAGTGTTCACACTGCCACAGGCTTGATTTTCTTGGTATCTAATTATTACTTGGTGGGAAGTAATGATTGGGCCAGGACTGGAAGGAGGTAAAGAATGCTGCCTTGTCACAGGCAAAAATATACATAAGCTCCCTTCAAAGAATTCTCAGTGAATAAGGGAAAAGTTTATGAAGTGTGAGGCACCCTTGTAACTTCTTTTTTTCTTTCCTTCCTTTCTTCTTTCTTTCTTTGCCTCAAATACAGTTTTTTCCCTCAGCAATATAATTTCTGTGTGTTCATTAAAACTGCTTCTTCCTTAAAATTCGAGATACAGAAATATGCGTGTGTCTCCAAAGACGCATTCCATTTAGTTCTTGTTAATAAATGTATTAGAATTTTAGATTTTTAGGGTTGCTTGAAATCTTGGAGTGGCTATCTCATTTAAAACCGTGGAAGAGTTTTTCTAAGCTTATTAATAATCCCTAAATTGCATTGCCATGACAGTAGCAAATACTACACATATTACCACAGGAATTTAAGTAAAATCACATTAGCCAAAATAACTCAGTGTGCTATTTTGAACAAAACTGCTAGTATGATACTTTTACTGAATTGAATTTTTCTATTTTTAAAAATTTATGTTATCATTTAGACACAACTTAAGAGATTTGACAGTATTCAGTTTTAAGTACTGAAATTTTGCATACTGGCTAATAAAATATTCTTGGTTGCTTCAAACACAGTTATTGCTAGAGAATTACAATAAGAGATTGAATCAATACTAATAACTGATTATGACCACACGTGCACACACACACAGTCAAATGTAAACTGAACACTTAAGGTGAAAGATTATACTACTGCATTTTTAGCCTAGAGATTTCTTTCAACTGTTTTAAGACGTTTTGAGATTAAAACTGTTTTAAACTTTCCTTCTGACATCATTTTACAAAAATGTCTTTAAAGAAAATGAAAGTGACATTTTACCGTGCAGCATCAGGCTAATGAACGTGGACCATTCTTTCTCTTACAGTCATTGCCTTTAATGCCCCATTCACAAAGATACATGAAGAAGCAACTGCAGTGAGGACGTGGTTTGGCAGGCAAAGAGGGACTTCTGCTCAATTTCCCACCCCACTGCCTAGCTTTGAACTATTAATATAAAGTCTAGAAACCTGAACTCTTTCCTTTCTCTTCCCTGATAGGGGTAACCAGACCTATTCATATTAACATGGTCAACATCCAAAAAAAATTAATCGGTCAGTCTACTAGTCTTAGGGTTTGCTGAATTTTCTTTGTTCTTGCAAGATATTTAGGTCTATAAAAACTGATTTATTCAGGAACACCAGCAGACTGCTTAAAACTGGATTTTTTCATCTAAAGAATATAATAAACGAGGAAGTAAGGGCAAGAAGTCAAAGAAAGCTTGATGCTCCTCGCCCAGGTAACTTAGTTAAGTCAGCAGGTCTTTCAGCTTTGCTAACAGCGACAGCCAGAAGCTTGGGTTTGGTCAGTAGTCCGTATGTGCCCTCTCTCTAATTGGAAAGGTCATATGTTACAGAATACTTTTTCAGTTCTTCAAAACTTGCTGGTGGGTTATCCTGATTTCTTGAAACAGTTTTTGAGCAGAGCTAGACTGTTAGATACATCTTCTGGGTTCATGGTAGCATTTGACACATGTGCACACATACACTTGTTCTTCAGACTTCTATGTGGTCAAGAAAGCTTGCTGTTCAGAACTCATAGTTGGCCCAGGACACCAGACTATAGTACTTGCTTTGTTTGTTTTGTTCGAACTAAACGTCTTCAAGTTTCGTTTTCAATTTTTATCGTAAAAACTGTGAAGGCAAGGTATTTGCTTACTGTTGGGATTTGATTCCATCTTAAAGACCTGGAGCAGAAGTTTTATACAGATTTCAGAAAGCTGGTGTTTTATGATGCATGTGTAGTTCAAGGTATAAAAATGCAAAGTAACCCAGTAAGAGTAAAAAGCAACATAACAACAACAAAAAAATCCCAAGTTGAATACTTAGAACACCTCTCACAAGAGAAGCCCAGACCTTTAAGCAATTGCAATATGCATATAACATGAGATATCTGTGAATGTTGGTCCCTAACAGTTAATAGGTCTGACGGGCTCATATGTTCCTGTCCTTTTATTCATGTGGCCTGCTATTCGTATATTCAGATGCAGCAGATTCATGGGAGAATTTCTAGCAGGAGTTCTGGTATATTATTCTGTGTTATGGTTTCTCTATCTGTTTTTATGATGCACATCCTGTTGATTCTGCTCATGAAGGTAGAAAGGAATTATTTTGGAATATGGCTGCATTGTTGATATACATTTGATACTTTGTCTAAGATACTGAAAAGGCAGGTAAAGGCAAGACTATTTTAGCTTTTTAATTAAGATATACGTTTCCTACCTGTCCAGCCTAAACACTGTTTTGGAGGATTAAAGGGAAGGGGAGGGTTCATGAGAGATCACTTTTAAAGGAAAAAAGAATGATATATCAAGTTAAAAAGCAATATTATAAACTGCTAAAGGACCATCGTTTCAACACAAATAACACGCAAGCTATATAAAAGCCCTGTGTATGATATGTTTATCGTTATTAGTTTTTGGGCTTTATAGTCTTTGGGGACTTTGCTGGCCTGGATTTCTAGTTTAGTAGAGTACATTCAGCTGCATTGTGCATTTGAGTTCTGTGGACCCCTTGTGCTTCATCCCTATTTACCTCATCCTTGTGGGCAAGCATCTGCTTTTTAATCTTACTTCTTAGGACTGCAGCTGGATTCTGGAATTCTGTGGCTGTCTGGTATTTTCTTCTGCATATTAATATGATTAAATTGTACCAATGGTTCTCTTTTGATCCCTTCAAAATGAATATACTCCTAATATTTTTAGATTATAAAAATAAGGTAGCTTTGTTAGAAAATATTCAAACAGTATAGGAAAGTATGAAGGTTAACAACAAAAAAGACCTCGAGATAATGCTGGTAGTATGGTAACACATTCGTGATCATCCTTACAGATGTTTCTCAATATACTTATGTTCACATATAAATATGTGCTTTTACATGCTCTTTTACATAAATGAAATAATACCAAAAAACTGCTTTGTAATCTTTTCCTATATTCAAAACTACAGATCTCATCATTATTTTACTGGATGTCTTATGTATATAATGTGTATAGAATGCTGCCTGACATTCAATAGGCCCTTAACCAATAGTTGTCGAATGGATGAGCAATAATTTATTTAACCAATCTCCTGTTTTTAAATTATTATTATTATTATTATTTTGGCCATGCCACTCAGCACATAAAATCTTAGTTTTTCCCAGCTAGGTACTGAACCTATGCTCCCTGCACTGGAAGCACAGAGTCTTAGCCACTGGATCGCCAGAGCAGTCCTAACCAATCTCCTATTAATAGGGCTTCCATGGTTTATTTCCAATTTTTCACTATAGCAAATTACACTGCAATGAATATCCTTTTGTATCGTCTTTGTTCCCATGTACAATGATCTGTTTAAAGAAACTTGTTAGAAGCAGGTCAAATTGCTTAGAATTGCTGGGTCAAAAGATGGAAATATTTTACAGTTTGATAGTGATAAACTTGCTGAGTCACTAAATTTATGCTCAAGTTGTTCAAATTTATACCATCATCGATAGTACACAAAGGTATCTGTTTTCACACATTCTCCCCTATGCTCTGATCATCAGTCTTTTAAAATTTGCCATCTTGAAAAATTGCTCTACTGGATTTATTTGCATTGCATTGCTTACATCACGAGCAAAACTGAGTATGTCTTTGCATAATTATTGGCCATTATTGGCCCTTATTCATTGTGTGTTCTTTGTCCAGTGGTTTTTCTTGAAAAAGAGAGACCTGTTTCATTCTGCTGAAGTCATCTAGTTTTATAATTCTAAGCTATATCCCAAACAGGTGACAAAATACTTCCTTTAGTCAGGTATACTGGTAAGGGAACATGTGGACCCATCGTCCTCATTTGTCAGAGAGAGCAAAGGGGAGAATTTGGAGATTTTATCTCTTAATGTTGTGTCTTTTTGTCTGAGGGCCACAGCTGAAGTTTTAAGAATTTATTAAAGTGACAGTAGTCATCTGGAGCAAAGATTATGTTGTTTAATATCTGGGTTCCAAAAAAGTGGGTAAAAATCAGTTTCTTATTTATGCATATTAAAATAACACTTTATTTCCAACTTCTGAATAAATGTTTACTTTTCTTCTGTTTGTTTTTTTCAGCTTTATCATCAGGGTTCTGTAATGTGTGTGTGTGTGTGTGTGTGTGTGTGTGTGTGTGTGTATTAGAGAGAAACTCCCTCCTAACTTCATATATAGTGTTGAGACCACCACTTTTTGAGTGAGGCTATTTTTTTTCCAGACTGAAGTTGCTGCTGAATTCCCAATATGAATAAATCACAAGGGTTTTAGTACCCTTCCGCAGAGTGATAATAAAGTGCTTGTTTTTAAAAACAGTAGGTAGGTTATGTCCAGTGGGGTTAGTTTAAATTCTTAATTTTCCAGACCAACATGCCAGAAAATGAAGCTCGGTTTCTTGGTAATAATAAAGTGAACTCACTTCCAGCACAGAGATTTTGCGGCTTGGGACGTGCCCCTGTACTTCCCCCTTCTTCAGCTCCCTTTTCCACTTGGCACACCTTGCTCAGCCCTCTCGCTGTGCTTGGAAAAACATCCTCATCAGTGAGTACTTGTCGGTTTAGGGTGATAAGGATTAAAGGAAAGAGTGCTTTGTTTCAATTCAAATGACTGCATTAGTCACAGGGATACTTAATCCATTACACATAGTAGAATCCTCCAGCAAACTCCTTTTGTTCATCAGAGTGTTTTGCACTTAGTTAAGGGGAAGAAAATGAACAAGTGAATGCCAACTATGGAGGACCTGTCCAGTTCACAGAGTTCCAATGTTCCTGATTCTAAATTGTATAAGCATTTGTTGTTGTTCAGTTGCTAAGTGGTGTTCCGACTCTTTGGGACCCCATGAACTGCAGCACGCCTGGCTTCCCAGTCCTTCATGACCTTCCAGAGTTTGCTCAAAATCGTGTCCATTGAGTCAGTTTTAAATTTTAATTTTTAATATATTTAAAAATTGTCATTAAAACATACATAACGTACAATTCACTATTTTAGCTGTTTTAAGTGCGTTAAGTCAGTGGCATTAAGTACATTCACATTGTTGTGTGGTTGTCACCACCATCCATCTCCAGAACTGTTTTCATCTTGTAAAATGGAAACCCTGTACCCATTAAACAAAAACTGCCCATTCTCCCTTTCCCCTGACCCCTGGCAACCACCATTCTATTTCATGGAGATTTTTGAGGGACATTATATCTCTTTCTTTTAAAAAGAGGGTAGAAATCCATCTTTTCAGGAATGGTTTTAGGTGCATTCCTGCCTAGACACACAGTTAGACAGTCTTATACTTTATACATCTTCCTGAAATGCATTTGGATCATTTCTACAGAAAAAAAAAAACCCAAAAAACTTGCATCTCTTATCCCACTAACTTTTTGAAGCCATAAGAATATCTTATTAAGGATTATGCAAAATAACCTCCTACAAATCCTGATATTATTACACCGCCCAAAAAACTTCAAAGCATCAGGAAAGTTTCTTTCTTTCTTTTTTTTTTTTTTTTAACTAAACCAGATTCAGCTGGCTACCCCACTTGGCTACAGAGTACTAAAGAAGAGACTGAACTTGATCCTGCAGCCCTTGCATACACAACACTCCCATTGACTCTAGAGAAGACTTAAGTGCATGAAAGGATTCCAGGATCAAAAGGTTAGCTCTACGGGGAGCTGTGTCTGCCTCCAGCAATCCTTTTTTTTTTTTTTTCCTATTGACAGTGAAAACGTTTTATAGTACTTTTTCAAAGTTTTTCAAAAACAGGCTGCTTGTGAAAAAGTGAAAAGGCATCTAATTGAACTATATCCAGAGGAGATCATGGTTGAGACCAACAGGGAGGAAAACATTGCTAAATCATAGTGATATTGGCCAAATCATTTGTATTTGAAAAGTTAAGTGCTGGAGGCGCTGGCTGAGGGGGGTTTTCATTATGAGACCTGGTTGGGCTGTGAAGCAGACTACGAGATAAACTAAAACACAAAACTTGTGAGTTTTTATCCTTGTCTGCTAATGACTTAACACTGGCAGGCTACATTTTAGGAAATCTGTGAAATAGGGAAAAAACATGCTGTACCTAAATAATATAAATGTGCAGATGCTTAACTAATATTTACTCATTTCTGGGAAGATAAATGCCTTAAAACATTTCAAAAAGAGAAACTTCCTTAAGGAGAGTAGTAATAACATTTTTGAGGAAAGTGAGATATGGTTCCATGTGTGAATTTTCTACATCTGTTGGAACTCCTTAGAATGTGTAAAAAGTCATTCATTTATCAAACATTTTTTGGTGCATTTACGATGTGCCAAATATTAATCTAATAGTTTTCCAAAATTTCAGTTGAACAAGAATACAAAGAAATGGATTTACATTTAAGAAAATAGGATGGATAGCTGGGGATACACGTGTGTGTCTCAGATATTTTGCATTTTCAAATCACTCTTCGTTAGTGAATTTACCTCAATTTTCTCCAGCTTCACCTGGAATGTACAAATCTTGATTGGAAAATGGCTTCTGTGATCTTCCTCCTAGGAGTAACTATTAGAATGTTTATCCTAATACATGTACCAGGACAGAGAATGCTACCTTGAACTGACTTGAAAAGCATGTTTTATATTCAGAAAACCGACGTAATGTCATTAAAGTTTTGATCTTAAGCATCCTGCATCGTATGAGCAATGGCAAGGCTTGGTGAGGAGCTTGTCTGAACAGTTCTCTGGCCTTTTCACATAATTGGGCTTGACAGTTTTCTGCCATTGCACAGGATAACTGCAGTTGATGGTGTTCATGTTTTTACTTAAGGACCATTGAATTGTATTAGAAACTTTATACTACTCTCTTGTAATCCTGTAAGTCAGTTTTGAGTCGCATGATTGAAAGTGAAGAATAATATACCACAAAACAAAAATTACTCATGCAGTTAAAGCTTTCTCTGTGTAGATTTAGAAACAACCAGTCCACAGAGAATAAGGCTTATGAAAGAAATGAAAATACATGCTCATCCTTACCCACTCCTTGTTGTCTAGGCCTGTTCAGATCTGGTGAAAACATGAAGCCACTTACTCTAAGTGGTATTGGATAGCTAATTTATTCAGCTTCTGGAAGGTTGATGCTTATAGAGACAGGATTTAAGATTTGAGAGGATGGGGGAAGGTGCTAGCAAACTCTTCTAGGTAGCACATGCCCGAAGACCCACAGAAATCAAGTGTGTTAAAATTTCCAATCACTTTAAGTCTCCTTAGTAAATTTTACTTGTTTCTTGGGTTATGTCCTTAAAAATTTGTTTTTTATTGGAGTGTAGTTAATTTACAGTGTTATATTAGTTCCTGCTACTGCTACTGCTGCTAAGTCACTTCAGTCATGTCCGACTCTGTGTGACCCCATAGACGGCAGCCCACCAGGCTCCCCCATCCCTGGGATTCTCCAGGCAAGAATACTGGAGTGGGTTGCCATTTCCTTCTCCAATGCATGAAAGAGAAAAGTGAAAGTGAAGTCGCTCAGTCTGTCCGACTGTTAGCGACTCCATGGACTGCAGCCCACCAGGCTCCTCCGTCCATTGGATTTTCCAGGCAAGAGTACTGGGGTAGGGTGCCATTGCCTTCCCCTATATTAGTTCCTACTGTATAGCAAAGTGAATCAGTTATGCATATACATAAGACCACTCTTTTTTAGATTCTTTTCCCATGTAAGTCATTACAGAGGATAGAGTGGAGTTACCTGTAAGAATTGGGGCTTCCCAGGTGGCACTAGTGGTAAAGAATCCGCCTGCCAATGCAGGAGACATAAGAGACTTGGGTTTGATCCTTGGATGGCGGAGATCTCCTGGAGGAGGGCATGGCAACCCACTCCGGTATTCTTGCCTGGAGAATCACATGGACAGAGGAGCCTGGCAGACCTCAGTTCTTAAGGGCGCAAAGAGTTGCACATGACTGAAGTAACTTAGCATGCACATATGTACCTGTAAGAATCATCAGTTCTGCTCAGACCTCCCTGACGTACCACCCTCCCTGAATCAGTTCCTCCTCTGTGCCAAAATTATAATTAGTTAGAACATGGATCATAATCAATACTGTTTCATGGTATTTTCTTTTCATGAGTGATTGCCTCCTTGAAGGAGAGCAGTGTATTGTATCCACTTTTTTATTCCTGCAATCTCACACGATAGCTGGCACATTAGTAATTTAACAAATATTTACTGCTTAAACAAATTCAGTGCTATAGCATGATTTTTGATAGCTACCTAGTATTATATATCCTATCATGGGCTATGTACTTATGCAGTGGTTAAGCTGGCTTGCTGAAATAGATCTAGATCTAGAGAAGACCGAGGGCAGTGACTGATTGACAAACAGTTCTTGAGTGCACTCAGAAAATCAAAGAGGAATGACAGGGAGCAGGCTCTCAAAATTTCTCTTCCAGCCAGTTAACAGTAAGCTCTAAAACTTGCCCCTAGTGTCATCCCAGGGCATTATTTCCAAGAAGAACCCTGCTAAAATTCAAAGATGTCCCTTTGTAGTATTAGCACACTAATTGAGGTGATTTTGTCTAACTAAGCAGTTATCTATGGAACCAAGAAAGAAAGGTCCGGGAGGAGTAGGATGATAGATATCCAGGTGTTAATAGAAAAGAAGTTGGAGGAATAAAGGTTCTGAGAATACAATAAGATTTGTGGAAGGGAGGCCAGGGGTAAGCACAAAGCACGGGAAATTTGGCAGCTTGATGTAGCATACACATCCTAGATGTGGGGGCTTTGTTGGGGTGGTGGATGACAGAAACAATGGAGTAGATCTGATAAGGAGGTTAAAGATCCCTGAAGACAAATGCAACCTATTTTACAACCTGAATTGAAGTTTGGTCTTTTGTTTGTTTTTTTTATTTTTCCAGAAAAGAAAATCTTTTTTTCTAATTGAGGTTGCTTTACAATGTGTTAGTGTCTTGCTGTACAATGAAGTGAATCAGCTATATGTATATATATGCATCCTCTGTTTTGGATTTCCTTCCCATTTAGGTCATCACAGAACATTATGTAGAGGTCCCTGTGCTATACAGTAGGTTCTCATTAGTTATCTGCTTTATAGATAATTGGGCTTCTCTGAGAGCTCAGTTGGTAAAGAATTTTCCTGCAATGCAGGAGACCCAGTTCGATTCCTGGGTCAGTCAGGAAGATCTGCTGGAGAAGGGATAATCTACCCACTCCAGTATTCTTGGGCTTCCTTTGTGGCTCAGCTGGTAAAGAATCTGCCTGCAATGTGGGAGACCTGGGTTCGATCCCTGGGTTGGGAACATCCCTTGGAGAAGGGAAAGATTACCCAGTGCAGTATTCTGGTCTGAAGAATTCCATGGACTGTACGGTCCGTGGGGTGCAGAGTCAGATACAACTGAGTGACTTTCACTTATTATAGATGTGGCTTAAAGCTCAGCATTCAGAAAACGAAGATCATGGCATTTGGTACCATCACTTCATGGGATATAGGTGGGGAAACAGTGGAAACAGTGTCAGACTTTATTTTTTGGGTCTCCAAAATCACTGCAGATGATGATTGCAGCCATGAAATTAAAAGACACTTACTCCTTGGAAGGAAAGTTATGACCAACCTAGACAGCATATTAAAAAGCAGAGACATTACTTTGCTGACAAAGGTCTGTCTAGTCAAGGCTATGATTTTTCCAGTAGTCATGTATGGATGTGAGAGTTGGACTATAAAGAAAGCTGAGTGCTGAAGAATTGATGCTTTTGAACTGTGGTGCTGGGGAAAAATCTTGAAAGTCCCTTAGACTGCAAGGAGATCCAACCAGTCCATCCTAAAGGAGATCAGTCCTGGGTGTTCACTGGACAGTCTGATGTTGAAGCTAAAACTCCAGTACTTTGGCCACCTGATGCGAAGAGCTGACTCATTTGAAAAGACCCTGATGCTGGGGAAGATTGAGGGCAGGAGGAGAAGGGGACAACAGAGGATGAGATGGTTGGATGGCATCACCTACTCAATGGACATGAGTTTGGGTAGGCTCCAGGAGTTGGTGTTGGACAGGGAGGCCTGGTGTGCTACAGCTCATGGGGTCGCAAAGAGTCAGACACGACTGAGCAACTGAACTGAACTGAATAGTGGATATATGTCAATCCCAATATCCCCATTCATCCCATCCCCATTTGGCAGGGATTGGCTGTGACTCACTTTGGGGGCAAGGACATTGATAGCTGAAGCATCAGGAAGACATTATTAATGTTATTACTATTATTTTTTGTTTCTTTTTCTGTTGCTCTTTTTTCGATTATTCTTTCAATTAAAAAAATTTTTTTTTATCCTTTTATTTTTTTTTATCTCTTTTTAAACTCTATTTTCCATTTTTATTCTACTTTTTTGGAATTTGGTCTTTACAGTAGCTCTTCATGGGAAATTAGAAGGCCTTTGCCTGTGTGTGGGAAAAGGCTTCATCTCAAGTCTTTACTCTGCTTGACTGAGGTTGCTTGGGTTGGGGTGCTGGCTCAAGGAGAAGTTCTGAAGCCAAGTCCAGACTCAGGGGAAGGCATTCCATCATTTAATGATTTCTGCCACAGGTCCAAGGGGAACAAGCAGTCAGTCATTGCCGCCATAGATTCTGCTGCATTTTTGAGAATTAAGTAGATCACCAATGACAGTGACAACCCAGTCCAGTCCTGACAAGAGTGAGAAGAGCTTGGGAGATCTCATTAATGAATCCACAAGAGTTAATGACTCTACAGGAGCACTGAGTGCCCTAACTAAGTATCCTCCTTGCATATTCGTATAAACCTGGAAAATTGCTTCTTGAAGAGAAATGGAAGTGATATTTTTAGACTTGGATCAGCATTTCCAGCACATCTATTGATGGGCTAGCACTTCAGTGTTTACATGGCCACAGGATGAGCTATTATTAGTACTGCTCACATCATGGGGTATCAGAATGTATTTTGCTGTGGTAGACCAGCTATACAGATTGTTTTTTGATTTTTTTTTTCCGAAAAAGTTGAGTGCATTGATTTATTGGAATTACTGTTGACATTTTAGCTCTGATTCTTAGTTTTTTCTCAAATGTCAGACTGTAAATTCTCATGTTCTTGAGAGAAGATTTTTGAAGACAACAGAACACTAAATGATGTTTTAGTGCAGTGATTTTTTTCTTGAATGTTTGCTATGTTTCTGACACTGTGTGCTGAGTGCTATGGTGGATACCACAGAAATGAAGAGAATACCTCAAGGAACTTATAATTTATTGAGAGACAAGGCATCTTCTTTTTTGTAATGTGTATATTCAAAATTTTTGCCCACTTTTTCAAAAGATGGGTTGTTTTATTTTTATTATTTAAAAGCATTGAGGTGTAATTGAGAAACAACATTATATTAGTTTCAGGTGTACAACATAATAATTATATATTTGTATTTATTTTGTATTTATTGCAAATGATCATCACAGTAATTCTCGTCAATATCTGTCACCATCATGCCCAGTCACTTTTCAGTCGTGTCTGACTCTCTCCCCCATGGATGGTAGCCCATCAGGCTCCTCTGTCCATGAGATTTTTCCCATTGGGAGTACTGGAGTGAGTTGCCATGCTCTCTTCTGGGGATCTTCCAGACCCAGGGATCCAACCTGCACCTCCTGCATTGCAGGTGAATTCTTTACTGCTAAGCCATCAAGGAAGCCCCTCTGTTACCATATGTAGTTACAAAATTGTTTTTTCTTATATTGAAAACTTTTATGCTCTTTGCAACTTTCAAATATGTGACACAGTGTTATTAATTATAGTCTTAATGTTATTTATTATATTCTAATGACATTTATTTTATAACTGCAAGTTTATATTTTTTATCCTCCTTATCTATTTGGCAACCACTAATTTGTTCTCTAAATCTGTAAGCTTTTTTTGTCTGTTTTTTTTTTTTTTTTTTTTCTGTTTTCCTTAGATTCCACATTTGGGTAAGATCATTTGGTATTAGAGACAAGACATCCTTGAATCAGGGAAATAATAAGATAGTATATGATACATATGGGGAAACCCAGGTTGGTTCAATGATAAAGAATCTGCCTGCCAATGCAGGAGATGCAGATTTGATCCTTGGGTTAGGAAGATCCCCTGGAGAAGGAAATAGCAACGCACTCCAGCATTCTTGCCTGGGAAATCCCATGGACAGAGGAGTGTGGCGGCTTACAGTCCATGGAGTGGCAAAGAGTCGGACATGACTGAGTGACTAAACAACAACATATAATGGATATATTCATAATGATTTAGTAGTTTAGAGAAAGGAAGGAACAGTGGGGTTATTTAAATAGCTAATATACCCATAGTCTGTTCCTGTCGTTTAGTGACTCTGGAGCCCTATCAGAGAGGGGATGAGGAGAAGGGAAGAAGGCTTGCTCATCTCTTACTTCTTTGCTCATGCGGTGTTGCTCTTGTCAGTCAGTGTCTTTGGAAATTTGGGGAGTGACAGGAAAATCATTTTCAGAAATGCAGATGAAGGTAGTGATGGTGCAATATTAACCAACAGTAGCTCTTGCTTTCTGTCCACCAGCCCAGAGTACACATATATGCTCTTCTAGGTACTGCAGATCATTCCTGGATGGTCACAGGTCTGCCTGAGGTCACAGGGACTTACTTTAATTTCTATTTTTTTTCCAGTTAAGCAGCTGTTTCAGGCAGGGAGAGACAAGAGCCATACATGGCTTCCTCCTTACTTCCTCCCTTCTCTCACCTCCCTGCCCCATTCTTCATCATTTCACTGATTTCTTTTTCTCCCTTCCTCCTAGTGGTTGTATCTACTTTTCCCTAGATTCCTAGTTTCTCTTTCACAACTCTTCATGGCTCTCTACATGCCATTTTCTCTGTCTAACCTGGAAGTAACATTTAGAATTGGACATGGAACAGTGGACTGGTTCCAAATTGGGAAAGGAGTACGTCAAGGCTATATATTGTCAACCTGCTTATTTGACTTATGTTCAGAGTACATCATGCAAAATGCCAGGCTGGATGAAGCACAAGCTGGAATCAAGATTGCCGGGAGAAATACCAGTAACCTCAGATATACAAATGATACCTCCCTTATGGCAGAAAGTGAAGAGGAACTAAAGAGCCTCTTGATGAAAGTGAAAGAGGAGAGTGAAAAACTGGCTTAAAACTCAACATTCAGAAAACTAAAATCATGGTATCCTGTCCCATCACTTCATGGTACATAGATGGGAAAACAATGAAAACAGTGACAGACGTTATTTTCTTGGGCTCCAAAATCACTGCAGATAGTGACTGCAGCCATGAAATTTAAAGACACTTGCTCCTTGAAAGAAAAGCTATGACCAACCTATACAGCATATTAAAAAACAGAGACAAGCCTTTGCAGACAAAGGTCCATCTAGTCAAAGCTATGGTTTTTCCAGTAGTCATGTATGGATGTGAGAGTTGGACTATAAAGAAAGCTGAGCACCAAAGAACTGATGCTTTTGAACTGTGGCATTGGAGAAGACTCTTGGTCCCTTGGACTGCAAGGAGATTCAACCAGTCTATCCTAAAGGAATTCAGTCATGAATATTCATTGAAAGGACTGATGCTGAAGCTAAAGCTCCAATTCTTTGGCCACTTGATGCAAAGAACTGACTCATTGGAAAAGACTCTGATGCTGGGAAAGATTGAAGGCAGGAGGAGAAGGGGACTACAGAGGATGAGATGGTTGGATGGCATCACTGACGTGATGGACATGAGTTTGAGGAAGCTCTGGGAGTTGGACAGGGAAGCCTGGCATGCTGCAGTCCATGGGGTCGCAAGAAATTGAACATGACTGAGCGACTGAACTGAACCCTGAAGAAGGGAGAAGAGAATGAACTAAGTGTTGCCAAACAAGACCTTCTTTCCATGTTTGGAAAAGCACCTCCTGGAAAATTGGCTCTTGAATGGTAGGAACTGAATTATTTTTGTTGTTCTGTACACATCCCAGTGTGTTTACGTCATTCCATAAAGTTTAATTGAGAGCAATAAAGTCACCTATTGTATACAAGACATTCTGAGCTTCATGCTAGATAAATGATGCATTGCTCTATCGTACATATTCATTCATTCATTGAATAAAGAGATAAGCAGAAGCCAGATCTCATTAGGCCTTATAGGTCATAATGAAGGATTTAGTTTTCTTTCATTTCTTTTTAGATTCCACATATAAGGGGTGTCATTCAATATTTCTCCTCTGTCTGACTTACGTCACTCAGTATGACAATCTCTAGGTCCGTCCTTGTTGCTACAGATGGCAACACTTCATTCTTTTTAATGCCAGAGTAAGACTCCCTTGCATATATGTACCACATCTTCCTTATCTACTCCTCTGTTGATGGACACTTAGGTTGCTTCCATATCTTGGCTGTTGTAAATAGTGCTGCAGTGAACATTGGGGTGTATGTATCTTTTTGGATCATGTTTTTTTTTTTTTTTCCTGGATATATGCCCAGAGTGGGATTACAGGGTCATATGGTAGCGCTATTTTTAGTTTTTAAAGGAACCGCCATACTGTTCTCCATACTAACAAAAGGGTTTAGTTTTGATCCTAAGAACTGTGGGAGTTTTGGAGACTGAAAGAGTCTGATTTGATATTTAAAAGTTATGGCTGCAGTATGAGAATCGATGAAAGGGCGGGATGAGGAGAATCTCCTCTGAGAAGCTATTACAGACTTCCAACCTAAAGATAATGGTAGCTTAAACTAGGGTGTTTGGAGAGGAAATGGGGAGAAGTGGACCAATTCTTGCCAAAATGTGTCTTTGCAGGCCCAATCCTATTTCTCACACTGGTGTCGCCTTTATTTATGGCTAGAGGCTAGCTACAGCATTCGTGTTCTTAGGTTAATGTCTGAGCAGCTAGCTGATTTAAAACTATAGAAGCTGGGCAACACTGGATTGGATGTAATTCTGACTTACTAGCCATTCATGCCTATTGTAGGGGCCTGATGCTGCTCAGAATGTGTGACAACTTGATTACTACATTCCTCTGGCTTAAAAATATATTTTTTAATGAGAAAGAGAAGCTGAGAACTTCCCTAGCAGTTCAGTGATTAAGACTCTGCGTTTCCACTACAGGGGGCTCAGGTTCATCCCTACTGCATGGTGGTGGCCAAATACAAGTTAATTTTTAAAAAAAATTAAAAAAGAGATTTTGGAACTGATAGTTTAATAAATTGCAAAATGCTTCTCTCATCCATTTCATACTTTATTCGCATTGTCGTGTGAGGTGTTTCATCCAATCAGTCTGTTACAATGAGAGTTTTAATATTTGGAGCACAGGGACACCAGTGTGGCCTTGGAAAATGCCAAACAGCACTAGACGTGACAGGAGTCATTTTCACACATAATTACTAAGGGCTGGGTGCACGCAAGAGAAGAAACACGGTGTGCCTCTGCTTCCAAGAAAGCTGAGGAGAGAAAGTAGCAAAGTCACTGGAGAGCTTTTAAGTGCTGGCCTTTTCCAGCCTCCACCATTCAACCTGGCTGGGTGCTGTTCTTACCCCTATTTTAGGACAAGCAAAGAGGCACCGTGTCTGTCTCAGGTCACACTGCTGTTTTGTGCAGAGCCATGAGCTAAGCCCAGAGCCCATGGTCTCCCCACGCCGTAGGTACCACTTCACAAGATGTCAGATGCTGGACTTCCCTAGTGGTCCAGTGGTTGAGAATCTGCCTGCTGATGCAGGAGACACAGGTTTGATCCCTGGCCTGGGAGGATCCCACATGACACAGAGCAACTAAGCTCGTGTGCCACAACTACTGAAGCTCACACACTGCAACGAAGAGTAGCCCCCATTTGTCACAACTAAAGAAAGACTATGGGCAGTGTCAAAGACCCAGTGCAGCCAAAAATAAAGAAATACAAAATTAAGAAAAAAAGATGTCAGATAGCTTTTGTTTGAATACTCCCCCAGCTGCTTCACAGCTACAAGATCTTGGAGAAAATGTTCTAAGCTCTCTGAGCCTCAATTTCCTTATCGAAAAAATATGGATAACACTATTTCCTCAAAAGGGCATGCATGAAGCGTGCATGTGTATTTCTGGTTGACAGTAGACAGGAACTACATTTTGTGTTCCTTTTCTTTTGTGAACCAGCAAGAGGAAGTGTGATGTGATTCTGTTGTAGAGTCCTAAGCGAGCATGGCAAGTTTTGTTTTTTTATTTTATTTTATTTTTTTTTCAATTTCACAACTGTCAGAAAAGTTTGCATTAGGCGTTTGGGTATGGGGGTTAGAAGTCTGCAAGACTGTGGGATTTGGATGCAGAATATCTGTGCCTGGGAAGAGAAGCATTCCCAAGCTCCGTAGGCCATCGCACCAAATTCAGGTAGCAACAGGAGGGGAGGGAGGCATTGTTAAGGCATATAAATGAAGCCCTCAAGTCCTGTGGGGTCAGTTTTGTGTGTCATTGGGAGCTGAAATTAATGGATATTTCCCTTTGAAGGATCAGCTCTTCAGACAATATCAAATGGAATAAAGGGACTTGACACTTTTTGTGAGGGATTATGTTTGTTTTTTTCCAATCTGATAGAAACCAACTTGCCTCCCCTGAAACTAGACATGTAAGCTTTGATAAGCAGACAAGAGGGGGAAAAGACAACACCCACAAACTTTCAGTCTGTAGCAGACTCTCTGTCTCTCTCTATATATTATACATATATATGCATATATGTACACATTTGTAAGCAGTTAATTAATTGTTTACTTTTGGCGGCACTGGGCCTTCACTGCTGCGCGCGGCTTTCTCTAGTTGCTGCCAGCAGGGGCTGCTCCTCACGGGGGCGGCGGGGTGCGGTGCCAGTGCATGGCCTTCTCATTTCGGTGGCTTCTCTTGTTGTGTCTCCCAGGCTCTAGAGCAGGGACTCAGGAGTTGCGGCACACAGGCTTAGTTGTTCCACGGCATGTGGGACCTTCCTGGACCAGGGATCGAACCCATGTTTCCTGCATTGGCAGGTGGATTATTAACCTCTGGACCACCAAGGAAGCCCTCTAGCAGACTCTTAAAAATAATGTGTGAGACAATAGTCCTGCTAAGCTTTCTACAAAGTGATCCTTACATGCATGTGAGGAAGATAAGAAACTACCACTCTGGGAGAAAAAAATGCCAAAAAGGTAATCTTAATTATTGAACTGTACCATATTGTCCTGAAGTTTTTTAAAAGTGGACTGTAGAGGCAACATTTAGGGAGGATTCTCAATCTCACTGGCTGACTCTGCTTCCATTATCGACCAGAGATGTATCAATACGTTTTTAGAGAGTGGTACAATTAATACCACCATGAGAAGTTGTTAGAACTTAAAATTGGTCAAGAGTTCATTATACAACTTGTGATTGTCATTATCATTCACATTTGGCTCTGTTAGGTTTTTCTTCCAACTCTGTGTATATTATAAACATAAAAGGTTTCAAAGATAACACATTGCAAAATTTTGAGTGAAGAATTCGGTGAATTTTATGCAAATACTTTCTCTGATTGTCCAAGTGACATGTGTCAGAATGTCTCAGAAGATGACAGTTCTTCAGAATATTCTGATTCAGATGATGTGAATATTAGACCAACAAAAAGATAAAAAACTCCAGTGATGGATTCTGATACAGAAAGTGAAAGTGAAATTCATGGTGCTGGAGAATGCTTCCTTGCTTCTACAGAAGAGCGGATTGAAGGCGACATTTCAGAGAAGTTAGAAGACTTTAGAGGTGTGCCAATGGCACCCCACCCCAGCACTCTTGCCTGGAAAATCCAATGGACGGAGGAGCCTGGTGGGCTGCAGTCCATGGGGTCACTAACAGTCGGACAGACTGAGCGACTTCACTTTCACTTTTCTCTTTCATGCATTGGAGAAGGAAATGGCAACCCACTCCAGTATTCTTGCCTGGAGAATCCCAGGGACGGGGGAGTCTGGTGGGCTGCCGTCTATGGGGTCACACAGAGTCGGACACGACTGAAGTGACTTAGCAGCAGCAGAGGTGTGCCAGGTGTACAAAGTACTATTGAATGGAATAACCCACAAAGCGTTAGAGAAATAACATAATTTTTGACTGAGCAAAATAAAAATTGCCAACCACAGGCGTTACTTTTTGCAAACATTTCTCTGGTCAATGATGAGTTAAAATCACCGAAGCATGGATGATTGCTGGACTTTTACTCTTCTTTCCTTACTTGTCATCTGCTTTGAACCAAGTCTTACAGGTATATAGAGACACCCAGAGGCTTTGTTAGACTCATCAATGTTCTATCTTTGGATTGCTTCTCTTCCAACTCTGTTTTCCTACAATACGGTCTATTTCACACCAGCGGCCAGGCTCCAGCAATCAAATAATGAAAGCTCTGAAAAAGGTGCTACCAGTGTGTCCACAGGATTATGAATGTTTCTAAGTTTTGTAAAAGCAAGATTAAAAAAAATTTATGTATTTATTTATTTTTGGCTGTGCTGGGTCTTCGTTGCTGCTTGGGCTACTCTCTGGTTGTGGTGTGTGGGCTTCTTATTTCAGTGGCATCTCCTGTTGCAGAAAATGGCCTCTAAGGCATGAGAGCTTCAGTATTTGTGACGTCGGTTCAGTATCGCAGCTCCCGGGCTCGAGAGTATAAGCTCAGTAGTTGTGATGCATGGGCTTAGTGGCTCCGTGGCATGTGGGATCTTCCTGGACCAGGGATTGTATTGATGGGCAGATCCTCTACCACTGAGCCACCAGGGAAGCCTGCAAAGCCAGGTGTTTTAAAGTTACTCAAGATCACCTTCTCTTTCCACTCTAATTTCTTCTCTGTCACCATTTGTCAGCTGCCGTCTGAGTGATGGGTGTATCTTGGATCTGGCTAAGAGGAAGTTGAATTGGGGATCCAAGTATTGATAGTTTAGTGGGATAGTTTTATGTAGTTTGCAGTCCCTTTTATAACCATCTAGGTGAGGAACTAGATGGGACTTTCCTGGTGGCTCAGGGAAAGCATCTGCCTACAATGCAGGAGACCTGGGTTTGATCCCTGGGTTGGGAAGATCCTCTGGAGAAGGAAATGGCAACCCACTCCAGTACTCTTGCCTGGAAAATCCCATGGGTGGAGGAGTCTGATAAGCTACAGTCCATGGAGTTGCAAAGAGTTGGGCACGACTGAGCGACCTCCCTGTACTTCACTTTAGGTGAGGAAAGGCTTCTTTGAATACTCCTACCACCTTGGATGCTCACCAGCATGGTTGGGGAGCCACGGTGAGCACCATAGGTCCTAAGGCTAAGAGCCAGTCCTCCGGCAGTCATTGCAGGAAGTACAGGGGGACGTGGAGGGAAAAGAAGGTTGGAAGCAAGGTTTGAGTTCAGCTGCGGAAATTCTTACCTTCAGCAGACATGAAGTTGTGAGAAGATTGATGCTCTCTTGTCTGGAAAATAGTTGATTATATTGAGTATCCAATTATAAATTCACTGTGTGTGTGGATAGTGTGGAATAGATTTTGTTAGAACACTTGTGCTTGTAGGGCGCAGGCTGTAGGCAGTACAGCAAGAATGTCTGTGGGAGAAGATGCATGTTTCCAGCATCCTATTCTGGGTCTCATCTTCCTGTATCTATTGCATCTTGTCCCAACAAAACTTGATAGTTTCTGTGGGGAAAGATGCACAAAATTGCCACCAAAGCAAAAGAAACGCTCTGAGAAACTAGTATTCAGGTGACAAAACTCTCACACACATTCATCACACACATCTCACATACAACCCACAGTACGTGGCATAAGAAGAATTCAAGTTTTCTGTTACATAACCCAATGCAATGTAGAAACGTTAGAACTGTTCTTGTGTCTGTCTTGATTTCAGATCAGTTGTGTATTTTTTGCCAGTATTATTGTTCATACAAAAATTCAGATGTGACCAGAAAGATGTATGTGTCTTGAAAGCCGAAAGTGGAAATTGAAAGAAATTATTTGTGGTACTTGTCATCGTTTAAAAAAATTGTAGGGACTTCCCTGGTGGGATGACTGGTGGTTGGCACTTTGCCTTCCAGCACAGGGGGTGTGGGTTGGATCCCTGGTTGGGGACTTAAGATTCCATTTGCCTTGTGGCCAAAAAAATAAAACATAAAACAGAAGCAATATTGTAACAAATTCAATACAGACTTAAAAATGGTCCATGTGGGAAAAAAAAAGCTTAAAAAATTGTAACTTCTGTAATTACTCATTCTACATAATTCATTTTTGTATCGAATCTTGTATTTTATTTTCCTTAAGGAGGGTGTCAAGTTAAAAAATTCACAGTGTGAGAGTTAAGTTTTATTTGGGGCAAAAGAAGGACTGCAGCCTAGGAGACAGCACCTCAGATAGCTCTGAGAAACTGCTCCAAAGAGACAGGGGAGACGGTCAGTACATATGTGATTTTGGTGAAGGGGGAGCCCATGAAATCAGGCACTTTTTTTTTTTTTTCAGAAGGTTTCTGCTAGTCATGAGGGAGCAGTCATCACCATGAGGGATTTTAGTGCTTTTCTAGGAGACACAAGAATTGGGGTCATAAAATCAGCTCCGGAAAATATCTAGCTGTCTGAAGACCTGTCCTGCCAGTCCCTCCTCCCCCTTCCCCAAGGACAGAATGCCTCACTTCTTCTCTCCACCCTGAACTCCTTTCAGGAGGTGTTGAGGATCTGTAGCTGCAGCAGCACATGGTTTAATCCTTGTTGAGGTCGATGGCAAGTGCCAATTTGGAGTTGACAGGGGTCACAACGTTTGTGTGAGCTTTAGGCCCTGTAGAGCCTGGGTCCACTCAGCCCCATACCTTCACTCTTTTGTGTGTGTGGTGGGGGCGGGGGGAGGCTGGATGCTGAAATAGAAGGAGAAGCCTTGATTCTACCACCTACAAGCTGTGTGGCTTCAGCAAGTTTCTTAGCCTTTCTGAACTTCAGTTTCCTCAGCTATAATGTATGGATGATCCTTCACAAGATTGTTGTAAGACCTCAAAGAATACTTAACATAGTGTGGGGCATGTGATCAGCACTCAATAAATCTTACTTCCCTTTTCCCCACCTCTCTCTGGAATGGTTCATGAGTTTATCTGAGGTCAGGGACTCAGGGGAGGAAATATTTTGTCTTTTCAAAATGAGTTTTGATATAAGGATATTAAAAAGAGTGCTGGGGTTTCCCCTGTGATTCCTGTCTTTAACAAGCCTGAGACAAAATGAATCACAACGATATTTTCTCTGAGTGTAAGCAAAGAATGAAGTGCTTTCATCAGTTGTGAAGAGTATTGGCTGAAAGTTCCAATTCAGTGTGTCTGCCACACGCACACACACCCATATATACACACACACACCACACGCACACACTCACACACTCTTTCTCGTATTTGTTTGATATGGCTCAAGGATTAGATGATTCTGAATCACTGAAGTTTTTCTTAAAAACTTAATCTGTCAATCAAAAATATTGATAAGCAAAGCCCCAAACCATGTGTTAGGTTCTCATGAGATATAGAAATCTGGGAACTGGGATTTGCAGTTTTGTGGGGTGTCCTCATGAGCAAATAGCTTTTTTCTGGGGTGTGCCCTGGAACAAACAGCACAACCCTTCTGATACGGTTGCTTCAGTCACATATATGCAGACATAGTCTCTGGGTGGTGGGAGTGGGAAGTGGAAACACAAAGTTTGCTGAATCCTGACTTGCTGTCAGGGTATCAGTCAGCCTGCAGAGCAGACAGACTAATGTCTGTGATGCTGGACCATGAACTCTTTTCTTCAAGGGCGAGATCCAAGAATACCTTTTTTTTTTTGCATTTCCTACCAGGGCTAACATAGTAGGTGTTCTTAGTATCTATCGAATCAATTTATAATCTATATACAGTAGAATTAAAAAGAGAGACTTTTAAAGTGCCCAAAGGGTTTCCCTTTTTGAAAAAAACCTGCAGCTTTTGATTAATAAGCATGAATATTATGTCTCTTGCTGTGATATTTTTGAAGAAGGGGAATATTTTTCAAATAGGAAATCAAAATTGGTCTACTTCACTCATTTTGCTGATAAGCTCTTCCTTCTTGGTGTAAAAGAAACCATCTTTTCTTACGTAAGCAAGTCCAGGGTCGTCTGAGAAATTAGCATTCTTGTAAAGACCAAAAAATCACCAGTAGACTCTCAGCTGAGTGAAGAGCAGTGTGGCCTCTAACCTGCTGACAGTTAGAAGACTTGTTTTCTGAGATTACCTCTGTTCCCCTGTAACTGTCATACATGACTGATTTCTAGTGAAGAGGAATTGTTGGTCAAGAAAGAGTCTAAGTAATATATGTCCTAATGGATTATTCATTTACCCTCTGCATATTAAACAAAGCTGGGTGCATATAGTTAATCCAAATTTGTTTGAGACTATCTTGGTTAATTTTCCTGTTTTCTGAACTACTGAGTGAAAGAAACTCACTCAGGTTGTCAAAGTGAACCCACTTAATCTGGTTGACATCATGGTGTCTGGGTGAGATCTACCTGGGATCTAGTCTATTTGGCTGCTAAACACGTACAGACAGACACACACCCTTGTTTAAAAATATTTATCCATGTACACCTTGTGGCAAGGGTGTGCTGAGGACTGTGGGCGTGAGCAAGCATGACCCTGTCCCTGATCAGAAGATAGGACCATGCAGCCATATCTCTTTTTTGGGTTTTGTAGGAGGCCTGGGGCTAATGCTAAGCTTCCCGCAGTGTGTCCAGAGGTGGCTGGGTTTGCTCTCTCAACAGACAAGACATGCAGTTTACCAGAGACAAATGCCCCATTCTGGGCCACTTAAACCTTGATCTATTAATTACTCATATAAAACAACAGAAAAGTTTAAAAGAATGATTGTCTCAGACAGCCATATTTTAAGTTTAGACTATGGAACAGAAGTTAATTGATAATTTTAAGGCCCTTAGTAATAACTATTCTTGATTGCAGCAGTTTTGCTTTGAGCTGAGGTTACTAGGAAAAGTTTTAATTCTGGTTGGAAAAGAACATGGAAATAGTACTTACCTTATATTGTCAAATTTTTAGTGTTTGAGTATTTGAAGTCATGGAGCTGTACTCTTTGTACGTTCAGGAATGTTAGTTATTTCAGACTGCAGCATGACTGGCTGCAGCTAGCTGAATAAAATCCCTGCAGTTCATCCGTTCTTCTCCTACCAGCAGGTGTCATTATGGAAATATGAAAATACTGTAAATTCCAAAGTTGTAGGAACTGGCTATAAGAGAGAAAAGGAGCACTTTGGATATTAAAAGACAGCGAAGAGAAATCATCTGGTACTAACCAAGGGTGGCATGTTTAATTACTAATTTGGCAGTGTTCTACAACATAATGAAACCGACACAGGATTTCAAGGCACATACATAATTTATTTTAATTAGGTTAAGCAAGCATTTATTAAAATCTACTCTAGGCTCATAGGAGTCTCAAAAGGGAAGTAAGATATAATTCTTATCCTTAAGGAGCTGGCATGATATCTGGGGAAAAAAGAGTATAGTTATGAAATATTAGTGAGCAGAATGAGTCGGTCTTTTTTAACATGCCGATTGAAATGCATAGATAGTAAAAGTCGCAACAATTCCTGCTGGAGCGGCTGTGTAATATTGTCGATTCTCGGTTCTTCAAAGAATACTGTTTACATATTTAAGTAGAGCGGAGCTTCAAAATTATTTGGCAACTTGATGGCTTATTCTTTCCTTTCTTGCTAACTGCTATCACCCATCTTTCTCCACACATTGAAAGTGATAATTATAATGATTACATATGTATCGGTTAACCAAGGATATAGTAATTGGTTGTAATAGTTTGCTATTATCAACTGATAATATGACCAAATTTTTCTAAAAGCTAAGGTCGACTCTACAAGTGGGCTTTTTTATCAGGAGATTTATACCAGGAGCCTTGGTAAGAGTATTAATGTCTGGATCAGGAGCAATGCTTCATCTATTCAATTTTTCCCCTCTAGACTCTGGGTTCTTCCAAGGCATGGGATATGTGGCATTCCTCTTTGCATTCCTACTACTCTAATTTTGTATCAGTACCTGTTTGTTGAATGGCTAGGTGAATAATAATAATGCCAAAGAATAGGATACTGACAATCCTTCATACATTATGGTGCTAGAATGTGTGTTGCTATTAGACAGAAATCTCAGATGAGTAATTCAGAAAACTGGATTGAAAAGTTGAGAGTATAGATTCTAAAGTTTTCTCCTTTGGTTCCAGTAGTCCACCCAAGGAAATTTGTCTCAAAAATTATTTCTCAAACACCTTCTCACTTTTTTGGCACCCATTTTCCCCAAACCTCTCAAAACTATCTCAAGAAGAACCAAATAAACATCAAATCTGAACGTCTCCTTGGCCCAGAGGATGCCAAGTTCATGTTCCACTACCCAAAGTTTTTTTGGCATTGGCACATTCAAACTCAGACCCTCATCTTCCTTATTCCAGAAGATGTATAGACAGTGGGGATATTTCATTAAAATAACTATGAATTGTTTAAATAGTATGTGCTACACATTTTATCCACAGTACCCTGAACCCTGACAGGACATCCAGATAAGAACCTGAATTTGGATGGGGTGATATGGGGTAGTCATTTACTTTAGCTTCTCACTGACAGTACATGGCAGATACTGAACCCAGGTCAGTCTGACTACAAGGATTTCTCTCTTTCTACTATGCCAGAAGCTTAATCCAAAGATCCCCTGCCAAAATTGATAAAGGAAACTAAATAAAATAGCTATTTCCTTCAAAGAGTTGGACACAACTTGCACAGCACAGCAATTCCTTCAGAAAATTATTTCAGCATATTATAATCTAAATAGAATGTGCTTGACTTTAGACCAGAGGATGTATTGTTGTTTTTTGATAACCTTTTCAATAGCTTGTTTCTGTGGTAGCGGTCAGTCTTTGGCAAAGCAGGCAGTATGTTTGCTGGGCCCGTAGAGGTCTTTTACTTGAAGGTCATTGTTAATTCACCAGCCACTACATGGTGAGGATGATGTCCTCAGCATCCTTTGGTAGACTGAACTGGCTATCTTTTTTTGTATCACTTACTTAAATCTCTTACTGAAATCTCTAACTATTTACTGGACTTCCCCATCTTGCTTTTTTTCTCTTCTCACCTCCAGCTTTGCGTGTAAAGAGGGAAATCATTTTAACTTGTAAACTACTTCTTTCTGTTGGTCCTACCTTTTCTCTTAACGGTACCATCATCTTTCCAGTCCCAGGCTAAAAACTTTGACATTTTCTTTTTTGTTAAACCCTCTGTTTATAAATCAACGAGCCGTTTATACTTCCTTTGTGTTGCTTTGTTAAAAGTTCTTTCCTTCCTTTCTCTTTCCAATACGAGGACTGGTGCTTCAGACCATGCATCGATGAAGCAGCCTCTTGGATCATCTTGTCATCAGTTTCTCCTCTTTTTTTTTAACTCCATGAATGACTGTGAACATTTTAGTTAGACTCATTCAAACACTAGTGCCAAAGTCCAAACTCTTTATCAGAATTGCCATGTCTCCTCATCATATTCTAACTGATAACCACTCTAATCTTGTACATGTCAAATGTTTTGCTCCAGTCATGTGGAAAAATGCAAACTCCTAGTATACCCATTCTCCTTTTGTGCCTGGCTTGTTTGACTTAGTATAATGTTTTCAAGGTTCCTCTGTGTCGTAGCGTGTGTCAGAATTTCCTTCTTTATAAAGGTTTAGTAATATTCCATTGTATGTATATTGGAGAAGGAAATGGCAACCCACTCCAGTATTCTTGCCTGGAAAATTCCACGGACAGCAGAGTCTGGCGGACTATAGTCCTGGGTGGCAAAGAGTTGGACATGGCTGAGCACGTGCACACGTATTTTTTGTGTATAACTACATTTTGTCTATCCATTCATCCATCACTAATTGAAGACAGGTTAATCTTCCTACTCCTTACTTCAGTCACATTACTCAACTGCTCAGACGTCTTCAATGAATTTCTTCTTACAGACAGAATCAGGTGCAGTTTTCCCAGCCTATATCCACTGCTCTCCCCTACCTGGGTCCTGACCTATAGATAGAATATTAGATGTAGAATATTCATCTTCAACACTTATTTATGAAGCAAATATTTTTTGAATGTTTGGTACGTGTTGGTCCCTGAGATAAGTGCTGTCAATGCAACAGTGAACAAAATAGACCTGGTGTCTCTCCTCATGGAACTGACTTCAGAAAAACGATGCAGACGCATCTTTTAAACTAAAATATATCCCTATTCATTCAGTTAGCCAACCTTTCAGTATTTCTTTGAAAATGGGCCTGCTAATTATTCATATCATCTCTCTTATATAAATCATATACTCAAAATGAATCACTTATGGTTTCTGGTTTCAGTTTCTTTAAACAGGAGCAAGAGCTTGAAGATACTTGTGATGTGATGAGCGCAGAGTCCTTGTGTATTTTTATGCTGCTTCTGTCATTGATGGTTGTATCACTCACAGCCAATTTAAGAGCAGATTTTCTTAGAAACTCATCTTTATTGATTATGTACAGTAACTCTCTTCTCATATTTCACCAGCTCATACAATATTTAATTGAATTATATCATTATAGTAAGTACAAATGGCACAATTCTCTACCAACTGATACCTGGAAAGCCTACCAATTGGTAGGAGAAGAGACCTGCAGGCTTGTGAGAACTAAAGATGCTGCGGTGTCAGCCTGAATGTTGTCTGAGGACACAGAGCTCTATGTCTTTTGTATGTATAGGACTTTCATGCCTGTTAAATATATAGTCTTTAGGGCAGGTTGGCTAGAAGGACTTTTACTGTGTTTATTCTGTTATTATTATTTTTTTGCTCCTCCGTCCATGGGATTTGCCAGGCAAGAGTACTGGAGTGGGTTGCCATTGCCTTCTCCATTATTTTTTTTTTAATGTGGACCATTTTTAACATCTTCATTGAATTTGTTATATTACTGCTTCTGCTTTATGTTTTGGTTTTCTGACCTCGAGGCATGTGGAGTCTTAGCTCCCCGACCAGGGATCGAACCTGTACCCCCTGCATTGACAGGAGAAGTCATAACCACTGGACTGCCAGGGAAGTCCATATTTGTTTATTCTTATAGACAATGGTGTGGAGAAGGGAATGGCAACCACTCCAGTATTCTTGCCTGGAGAATTCCATGGACAGAGCCTGGCAGGCTGTAGTCCATGGGGTTGCAAAAGAGTTGGACATGACTGAGCAACTAACACACACATAGATGATGGTGTGTGTGTGCTGCTAATTATTAAATATAATAAAGTAAGAGCTGAGGAGGCATCTGTCAGAAATTGGTAGAATTTGTGTACAGTAGAACTGCACAGAATTGGTGAATTTCCTTCTGGTTCAGATGCACAAATCCTTCCTATTCAAATAATAGGAACAGGAAACCTTTGTTGGATGTAAATTTACACAGAGACCCAGCGTCCAAGGGTGGAGGGTGATGAAGAGACAGGGTCTTAGGCTGTCACAACTGGCCACGTTATCTCTGGGCAGAGGAAATTTTTTCATACCGACCATGTCTGCCAGGACCTCCGCTCCTCCACCAAGCGCCCCGGCCCCCTCTGAGGCAGACTCGCTTCATGTGTCTGCCCGCCCTCTGGCTGCCCTGGCCCTGCTCAAAGGATGTGCTCATGGCGTTCTGCCAGGGTCTCCCCTGCTTACTTCTGGATGTGTGTGTGGAAGGAGTTGTGTGCCGGGGTGGGAGTCAGGGTGCAGATCTTGCGCCTTGGACGTGTGTCCCTCAGAAATTCCTCAGCAGTTCTCACAGTGGACGCTTCATCCCTACTTCCCAGTCCTTCCCAGTCTGATATCAGCTGCTCTGTTTTTATATTCCCTTTGTCTTTTCCATGGAAATCCATATTTAAGGGGTTGGAATCCTCTCATGTTTTATCCCAAAGCTCCTTTTCTCTTTACCTCAAACTCTCTGTTTTAGGCTTTTGGACTGGGCTTACGATGTCTTTTTCCTCTGCTGTAATCGGATGATAAATAAACAATAGGTTCTAGTTAGACAGCTGGAAGTTCTTTGTTTCTCAGTATTAGTACCATTAAGTTATTCTTCCTCTTTAGATTCAAGGCCAGGGAATAATAATACTGATAAGTTATTTTGTGCTGTGCTTGATGGTTTCACTGTGGCTTATTGCTTCATTTAATGAGATAAATAACCAGACTAATTGAGAGGGGTGGTTTTGGAACAAAACATTTACTGAGGTAAGAAAGGAGTTGGATTCTGCTTTCTATTCTCCCTTTCTTGCAGTCCCTGTCTAGGAACTTTTAACTCATTACTAACTGGGGACACTTAATTTTTGCAGACACTAATGCCTGTGGCCAGTGATTTTTATGTTGGCTGGCCAAAAATTAATTCTGTTATTTCACTAACACTTTACGAGTTGTGTGCATGTGTGCTAAGTTGCTTCAGTTGTGTCCAACTCTTTGCATCCCTATGAATTGTAGCTCCCCCACCCAGGTTCCTCTGTCCTCCTCTCCAGGCAAGAATACTGGAGTGGGTTGCCATGCCCTCCTCCAGGGGATCTTCCTGACCCAGGGATCAAACCCATGTCTCTTACGTCACCTGCATTAGCAGGCGGGTTCTTTACTTCTAGTGCCACCTGGAAGCCCAACACTTTGAGGGTTATGACATACAATAGTTACACCCGACATACCTGTAAAGTTTTCTAATTTTTGTGAAATATTGTCTTCAATCCACTTCTATAGAAGCAAAGGAGCATCCTTCAACACTGTGAGTTTCATTTTCACTTTGTGTATCAGAATCAGTCTCTAAGGTTTTTTATCTTTTTGTTGGCCTAGTATTCCTATTGTCTGAATCAGAACTATATTCTGAAGAACTATCATCTTCTGAGATACTAGTATATATATCAAGCAGAGAAAATATCTGCATAAAATTCACTGAAAAAGTCTTTATTCAAAATTCTGTGGTGTGTCATTTTGGAAAATTTTATGTTTATAATATATGCAAGGTTGGAATAAAAACCTAATGGAGCAAAATGTAAATGATAATGACAGTAATAAATTGTATAATGAACCTTTGATCAATTTTAAACTCTTAACAACTGCTCATGGTGATGTTAATTATATCACTGTCTAAAAACATATTGATACATCTCTGGTCAAAAATGTTCAGGTAGCAAAAGACATATTAATTCATCTTTAGTCAATAATGTATTTTAAATTATCTGCTTTCAGCTTTGTCTCATGCAGGTACAAGTACATCGGGACAGTAGCTTATCAATGCTCATTGTTCTTTTAATAATTATAGTTTTTAACAGAAAAGAAAGAAAAATCAATAAACAATGTCAAAGAGAGCAAAGACCATGGTCTCAGTCTTGAGGAGAGCTTTCAGAAGACAGTGACTGGGCTTTCCTTGTCTTTGATCTTGTTTTCTAATTGCCCAAAAGTGCATTGTCACAGATGGGCACATTTTTGCTAGATCAAGGAAAAGATGAATTCTGTGGCTTAGGAACAACAGTTTCTTCAATTCCTGAACTACAGGCAGAAAACGGTCTTTTTGAGAAATGGCAACTGGATTGCAGGCATCTTTCTTCCCTCAGAAGATGAAGTGGATCCTCTGTCAGCCTCACCACATACAACCCTTGCTTTATGTTAACTTGTGTTGCAATCTTATAGACTCTGTCCTTGATCTCTGAACTTGAAAATCTCTTGTAATACTGTAAATTACCCTCATTGGCTTCCCTTTTTGAGCTCTAGTGAATAATCCAAGTGTTCTCAAATTTCTGTGCTAAATATGTTCCTCCAGGGATCTGCAGTGAAAATGAAGCGTTGTTTTACCACTGAACACTGCGTGAACCCAGTCCCTGCTTTGATTTTGAAGCTCCGACCATATTTGAGGCAATTCCCCTGGCTTACAGCTGTGTCTGGCCTCTTTTCATTGCCTCTGGGGTCAGGAGCCTGACTGCATAAAGGTGGGGTGAGAACTGTGGCCTGCCATAAGGAAAGGGAAAGTCATTGCTTACTTGCCCAGTAAACTGTGGGCGTCAATAAAAAAGACACTGAAAACAATCCCCTCTTAAGACAGTCAAACATGAGAAATGCACGGCAGGGTACTGCACGCGTAATAGATGCTCAACCAGTGTTTGTTGAATGGATAGCTTGGGGCAGCCGAGGGCGGCAGTCATGCTACTGCTAGCTCAGCCTTTCTGGTGGCAGCCTCTGTTTCTCTTTATCTTCCCAGACCTTTTCTTCATCCCCTGTGCCCTCATCACTGCTGGCCCATTGTTGCCCTGCCTTTTCTTCTCTGCTGCTGCTGCTGCTGCTAAGTCACTTCAGTCGTATCCGACTCTGTACAACCCCATAGACTGCAGCCCACCAGGCTTCGCCATCCCTGGGATTCTCCAGGCAAGAACACTGGAGTGGGGGGCCATTGCCTTCTCCACTTTCTTCTCTAACCCACGGGAAAAGACAAGGACTGGTTTGGGAATCGAATTCTTAGGCTGGACTTGACTGATTTTAATTAAAGGACATAGAAATGAGGATACTTCAGAATCAGATCTGCTAGGATTGAACCTGGGCCCTTGGCAGTGAAAATGCAAGTCCTAACCACTGGACAACTAGGAAATTCCTATATCTTTCTCAATTAGTGTTTTTGTTTCTTAGAGTAAATACCCAGAGGTGGAATTGCTGGATTATATGGTAGTTCTACTGCAATCTCATTTTGAAAAGTGAAAATAAACTGGCAAAATTATTATTTTTTAATCTTTTTTAATTTTATTTTTTATTTTTGTTTTTACTTTATTTTACTTTACAGTACTGTATTGGTTTTGGCATACATTGACATGAATCCGTCATGGGTGTACATGAACTCCCAAACATGAACCTCGCCTCCCACCTCCCACCCCACATCATCCCTCCGGATCATCCCCATACACCAGCCCCAAACATCCTGCATCCTGCATCGAACATAGACTGGCGATTCATTTCTTACATGATAGTATACATATTTCAAAAATTATTTTTAAGAATACATTTAACCTGAAAGATTCAAAATATTTCAACACATAATCAATATAAAATATTATTTATGATATATTTTTCTTTCTGTTTTCTATACTAAGTCTTCAACCTCAGATGTGTATTTTAAATTTATAGAACATTTTAATTTGGACTAGACACAGTCTTAAGTGCTCAATAGCCACATATAGCCAGTGGCTATTGTACTGGACAGCAGAGTTCTGGACGAATCATAGTTAATATGTTAACCACAGTTCTATTTGATTGACTGAGTCTGCTGCATACTGGGCTTTGTGCTGGACACTGAGAATAAAGGGATAATTGGTGGTAATTGTAATAATGATGATGATGATGATTAAATTATTAATATAACTTAGAATCAGATCCCTATGCGGCTTCTCTCAAATGCAGACATAGACACCTGGCTCTAGCTTGGCCTTTCTTGTCCAGATGCTTGGGTAGGTAGGATGGTCATCGGTGGCCACAGGGCTTTCGTAGAAGAATATCCGAGATGGGCTTCTCATGCTTTGTAACCCACGGGGTTTAAAATCAGCTGTGTTCCAGCCATCTTTGGATGACTTGCAGGCCGGTGGCTCTGGGACTGGAAAGTGTTCTCCTCTTGCTTCTCAGCTTTTTAGAACATGCTCTGTGTCTGTCATGTTGCGTCACTTCTGGTTTTCATGGGGCCACAACTCTTGGTTAAGTTAGTGGAAAACAGAGCGTGACTTCTCTTAAACGCTTCTGGGCCGGTGTCTACTCTGGAGGTGGTTTCTCTTTTCTCCACCTTCAGGATAATTCTGAGAATTCAAAGAAACTTTGGTATCTTTTGGATTTCAAAACCGTGTATCTGCTGGTGAGACTAAACATTCATGCACGCTTAGTGTGAGTGACGCTGAGTCTTCAGTTGTAGGGTCAAATTCAATGCTTTAATTAGGGTCAAGTCCACTTTGATGTGACTTCTTTCCCACTATGTTTTCTCTTGTGAATAGACTGGAATCATATCAACTGCATGTTTAGCTTAAACAAATGTGATTATACTTAGAAAATTTTGCTCCCTCCCCCACGCAGTGAGCGCTTGCCTTGGGACATGCAGGAGGTGATGGAAAAGAGCCTGCCCTTCCCTCGGTTGTCTTAGTTCCCGTGTGCTGCTCCTGCTATGAACTTTTCCTCCTGTTGAGTGGGGTTTTGATATTCATTGATATAACATATTGTTGTTACCATACAGTCTCTAAACAGAAGCCAGGTCTCTGATTTTAACCAAAACCACGGTCATCTGTTTTACCTTTGGAGGAAAATCCGGGCGTGTTGGCCTGAACTGAGGGACTGTGTGTTTCCTACATGGTGCCCTCCTTAGGGATTTTCTAGGGTCATTTTGATCCTGTGTAATTTTAACCCTAAGTGCTGACTTCACTTTCACGTTTCACTTTCATGCATTGGAGAAGAAAATGGCAACCCACTCCAGTGTTCTTGCCTGGAGAATCCCAGGGACAGCGGAGCCTGGTGGGCTGCCGTCTATGGGGTCGCACAGTGTCGGACACGACTGAAGCGACTTAGCAGCAGCAGCTGATTTTAGAATCTGTCCCCTAAGATATTATACTATAGTAATGTCTGGTTTCTCTTTCTGGTGCCTTTGGTGACATAATTCAGACTGGTGACATGCTGTATTCCTCTTTTTAAAAATAATTTTTGCGTATTTATTTTCTAGCTGTGCACAGGCCTTTCTGTGGTTGTGGTGAGCAGGGGCTACCCTCTAGTTGCAGTGAATGGGCTTCTCACTGCGGTGGCTTCTCTTGTTGAAGAGCACGAGCTTTAGGGCTGCGAGCTTCCTGGAGGTTCCTCGTGCCAAGTAGTTGCAGCACAAGGACTCAGGAGCTGTGGCTCCTGGGTTCTGGAACGCAAGTTCGGTAGTTGTGGCGCTCGGTCTTAGCTGCTCTGTGGTACGTGGGATCTTCCCAAATCAGGAATCAAACCTGTGTCTCCTGCATTGGCAGGCAGATTCTTTACCACTGAGCTACAAGGGAAGCCCCTTTTTAATGTAAAATATTTTCTAGTCTTCCTAGGTGATGAGAATATAGTTGGAGCTGGTATTTGTTGCCTTCTCTACATGTGCTGTATAGAGTCTATAGAACCTTGCTGTTGCTCTGGGACAGTATGGAGGAAACTTAGAGCCATGCCCAGAGTTAAAATATCGGAAGAGCTCCAAGTTGCTTTTTTAGAGTTGATTGATGAATGCTTATGCCACAAGATACTAAAAGTCATAAAAATAAGCTAAAATTTCACCAGAGTTCCATCTTTCCATGTTCTCTTTATCATGGATCATCAGTTGTTATAATAAAAGGAAAGGCTTTCCCTGACAGGGGCTTGGGAAATACGTTGAAATCTGAAGATGGACTTTGTCTAAAGGAAACTCACATAAAGCCAGGCTTCCTTGTATAGCTCTAATCTTTTGTAAGTACAACTTTCAACAAAAGGTAACTCAAGAAACCTTGAACAATAAATATTTACCTTAAAAGGTTTATTTTTAAAATATCTCAGTATAGCAATTTCACATAGTGAAATCATACAGAAAGCTTCCTAAAATTTCCTTTTGCACCCTTTTCCTTCCCACTAGCTTCTCACTCAGGACAATGGTGAAAATCTCTCTTGTTCCATGTGGAGTGCACTTTTGGGTGGGCTCTCCCACACCACACACTCATTTCCTCTAGAAAGTATACTCTCTAGCTCTGGTGGGTTTCCTTGTGAACATAAGCTACCCTTGCCCCAGAATTCTGGTGAATGAAAATTTCATATCATTTTGAATGTTTTGCTCTTATTTACTCTTTGATCTTGGCTTGAGACACATTGCTTGTTCTTAAGTTGATATAATGTGTTCAGTCAAGTCTTCTAAGACCCTGCAAACCAGATCAACCTGTCTTCACTCTTTCATTAAATCAGTGGGGCCACTACAAGGGGAGGTGTAGAGTTCTAGTTACAGTATATACCAGACAGGGGGCCCAAAGCAGCACTCCTCACTTCCTCTCTTGTTCTCTCTTTAGAAATTATGTTGTTTAAGACAGCCTGCTTCCAAAAAGTCATATGAAGTGGTAGCATGCATGCATGCTTAGTCGCTTCAGTATGTCTGACTCTGTGACCCCATGGCCTGTAGCCCTCCAGGCTCCTTTGTCCATGGGATTCTCCAGGCAAGAATACTGGAGTGGGTTGCCATACCCTCCTCCAGGGGATCTTCCCCACCCAGGGACTGAACTTGCATCACCTGTGTCTCCTGCATTGCAGGAGGATTCTTTACCACTGTGCCACCAAGGAAGCCCATGAAGTGGTAGATTTAGATGTAAATGGGTCTGGCTGAATGTGGCAGCTCTAAATACGATGGTGGTGGTGGGGGCAGTAGCTAGTGCCTTTTAGGTCTGGGTGTGACTTCTGCTCCCAATCATTCTTTGAGTTACTGCCAGAGCAGAATATATGGCTATGGGTCCAGGGGAGAGGAAAACAGCTAAGGCTACTTGATATATCTTTATTTTTTATACAAGTTTGCTATAAAATTTATAGAAGCATCTGTATTAGGGTTCTCCAAAGAAACAGGATGTGTGTGTGTATTATATATATATATATTTGGCTCAGGTGACTGTAGAGGCTTACAAATTCCAAGATCTTCAGGATGGGTGTGCAAACTGAAGACTCAGGAGAGCTGATAATGTAGTTTTAGTCTGAAGGCTGGCAGGCTTGAAATGTTTCAGTTCAAGTCTGGAGAGAGGAGAAAATTGATATCTCAGCTTGTAGGCACTCAGGTAGAGGAAATTCTCTCCTACTCATCCCTTTTGTTCTATTCTGGCCTTCAACTAATTGAATGGGGCCCACACACAGTAGTGAGTGCAATCTGCTTTACTCAGGCTATCCGTTCAAAGGTTAATCTCATCCACAAACACCTTTACAAACACACTCAGAATAATGTTTGATCAAGTATCTGGGTATTCTGGAGCTGAGTCAAGTTGACATATAAATTTATCCATAATAGTATTTACAAGATTGTGGGAGTATATAATTTACAATTCAATTGCCATTCATGTACATGGATGGGGCTCAGATGGTAAAGAATATGCTACAATGCAGAGACCCAGTTTTGGTCCCTGGGTCATGAAGATCCCCTGGAGAAGAGCATGACGATGCGATACAGTATTCTTGCCTGGAGAATCCCATGCAACAGAGGAGCCTGGCAGGCTGCAGTCCATGGGGTTGCAAAGAGCTGGGCACGATTGAGCAACTTTCACACTTTCGTGTATGGGTATCCCTTGATGGATAAGTAAGTAAGTGTTAGTCGCTCAGTTGTGCCCGACTCTTTGTGACCCCATGGACTGCAGCCCACCAGGCTCCTGTGTCCATGAGATTTTCCAGGCAAGGATACTGGGGTGGGTTGCCATTTCCTTCTCCAGGGCATCTTCCCAACCCAGGGATCGAACCTGGGTCTCCTGCACTGCAGGAAGATTCTTTACCTACTGAACTACAAGGGAAGTCCCCCTTGATGGATATGATCATGTTTTTAGAGTTCAGAAAAAGGAAAGGCATGGGAAAGTTGTAATAAAATTATTTATCTCATGTGTTTTTCTCAAAGGGTTATATTGATCCAGAGTTATCTTTTCTTCTACTCCATTTAACAGTTTAGGGTATATACTTTATATTGCTGTCCTTGACATCAGGAAATAAGATAGTTCTTTCTCTGTTCTATGAAAAGATGATGTTCTTTTTCACCATAGAAGGTGCTATATCCACTCCATAAAGTCTCTAAATGGTTTACCCACCTCAAAAGGAGTAGTTAGACCAGAGTTTCTGCCTGAATGATAGCTTAAAGAAAGCTTGTGGTTTTTTTCCCCATTTGATTCATCTAAATTGTGTTGTCTCAGAGAAACCTGCTTAAGCTGACTCACCTCAGTATGATGCCTTTTGGGTTTTGTATTGTCAGCTTTCTTCACCTGAGAATTTGACTGAGAGACAAGTCTGTCAACAGACTGGTGGAGTTATTTGGGCCACAGTGCAGGGAAATACCTTTTGGGTGGGACAGGCTTTCTGGGTGTGGGGCTTTTCTTTCAGAGGTGTCTTCAAAACAGGGGTGGAAATATAGCTCCTAACTTTCTTAATCCAATTAACTGGGAGGCAAAATATGCTGTAATGTTGTTATTTTTGTGGTAAATCTCAGAGATCTTTGGACCAGTAACCGGCCAGTGGCTTCCCTGGTGGCTCAGCTGGTAAAGAATCTGCCTGCAATGTGGGAGACCTGGGTTAGATCCTGGGTTGGGAAGAGCCTCTGGAGAAAGGAATGGCCACCTGCTCCAGTATTCTGGCCTGGAGAATTCCATGGATTGTATAGTCCATGGGGTCACAAAGAGTTGGACCTGACTGAGCGACTTTCACTTTCAACTGGCCCAAAAGAAAGACTCACGAGAACTGTTGGCTTTACCAGAAGTCCGGGTTCATTCTCATTGCTGCCCTTTGTGTCTTCCAACCAGACTGCTTGGTCACACCCAATCCCTTTCTCACCCATGTCCCTTCCTCTGTGTGGTTTGTGGCTGGTACACGTGCACCTCATTGCTCCAGATCTTCTGGGCTGTTCTTCGTACTCATCCAGAGTCTCAAACTTGACCATTGTCTTTCATTTCTAGTTCTGTGCTTGCCCCTTTTGGTTGATGAGATTTTCAGCTTCTTTCTCTTCTCACCTCTTCTCTAATTCTCCCCATTTCTAAATCCTTGAAATAAACACCTCTTCCAGCTGCACTCTGGACTCTGGGGCCTCACCCTGTGCTTCCTCACCTAGGCCATGGTGGGAGGGGTAAAGGAAGAGAAATCCAAGAAATATCTGATGATGTCCAATTTTCAAAAAATCCTGCGCTTAACGCCATAGCTAACTTAAGAAATAACTTTAGAAGCAGAATCATTTTATAGTGATTTGGATTGACAGTGTTAGTCACTCAGTGGTGTCCAACTCTTTGCGACCCCATGGGCTGTATCCCCCAGGCTCCTCTGCCCTTGAAATTCTCCAGGCAAGAATACTGTAGTAGGGGCATTATATTCACTTTGTATTTACATCTTGTCAAAATAAACTCTACAAATTTATTTGTTTTTAGAGTGCTTTTTTGTTTTTAAGGAGCTTCCCAGGTGGCGTGTGGAAGAATCTGCCTGCCAATGCAGCAGACACAGGTTCAGTCCCTGGGTCAGAAAGATCCCCTGGAGAAGAAAATGACAACCTACTCCAGTGTGCTTGCCTGGAAAATTCCATGGGCAGAGGAGCCTAGTGGAATAAAGTACCTGGGATCGCAAAGAGTTGGACTCGACTGTGTGTGCACGCATACACACACACACACAGAGATTTGGATTAAATTTATATATAAAATAAGTAAATGTAATTATTTCATTCCTAGATTATTTTCTTTTCCAGACTTGTGCTTGCTGAGGTCATAATTTTACTCCTGTAGAACATTAATAGTAAATCACTAAGGGAAATGTAAAATCTGCCACTAATAAGCAGCCTTTAACATGAATGGGGTAGAGGGCGAAGCCAAAGGGAGAAAATTAGGAAATTTGAGAAATATCTATTTTGGAATGGATAATTTTTAGATTATATATCTATCTAGTAAGTTCCCAGCATTCTGAGGAGCAACAGGAGTTTGATGACAAAAGAATTAGGTGACTAAAACACACAGGAAATCAATCCTTTTAATTAGCCTTATTTAGGTATCACAATGTTACTTTGCTCAGGGACTCAAGGAAAAAAGTCTGTCTTCCAAAGTTTTCTAAATAACGAAACATTGTTATAGTTGAATAAAATTCTTCTACTGCAAGAACACTCTTTGTCAGAAGGAATTAAGAATTAATTATGCTCATATAATTGGACTTGGTTTTGCTCATTCATAGTAAAAAATGGTGGTGGCTTGCATTGTTTTCACCCTGGGGCTTGCTGGTCATAAAGCACTCTAAAAACAAATTAATCTGTAGAGTTTATTTTGACAAGAAGTAAATACAAAGGTAAAGCCTAGTTTGTGTAGTACTATTATCATGGCACTCTTGGGCATAATTTATATATAAAGAAAATAAAAGAGCAAACATAACTTTCAAGCTGATTGCCTGTAAAGAACTTAATTGAAAACAGTTTTCTCCTTTAAAAAAGTGATTTATTTTAAATGTGCTTTTAAAAACAAAGGTCTTATTGATAACGATTTAAAGTAGATTATCTCAATGTGGGGTTTAAGTAAAAGGTCAAATCTTGTCGAAGTATTTTTGGTATGACTCAGTTCTGATCACAGACACACTTTATCAAGAAAATGAAATTAGTTAACATTTTCAGGTCTGAGTACTTGTTTAAAGAGGCAGAAACTTTTTTTTTTCTTCCCACAAATAAAGATTTCAGGGAAGGAACTTTGATTAAGAAACACGGAAAATTAAAAATGCTGTTGTATACATGTTCTTTAAATAAGTTAATACTATATGAGAGGGGAAAAGCACTAGGTATGCTACACTAGAAGAAGGAACTTAATGCACATGTGTAATTTTTGCAGTGTGATCCGATGAGTCTCAGATCTTTTTTGCTTGAAATTGGTTGCATTTATTCAGTTTGTTCAACTAAAGGGCCTACATTTTGTATCAGAAAATGTGGAACTTTTAATTTAACTTAGGAGTTAATCTTTCACCTACTCTAGACCCTGTCCTGAGCATCTGTGACTTGCTTTTTTCCTGGATCTAGTATGATTCCTGCAGTTGGCCAATGATGGTCATGCAGCCAGTCACAGTAGGGCAGGCTCCATTTGCTGATGGGCTGTGTGACTCAGCACCCACAGATGTTTAGTCATTTAGCTCCTTTCCCAAGGAATAAGCCCCAACCCTTTGAGCAATTAACCTTTGTGAGTCTAGAGNTTTGCATTTCCACCAACAGTGTAAGAGGGTTCCCTTTTCTCCACATCCTCTCCAGCATTTATTGCTTGTAGACTTTTGGATCCAGCTATTCTGACTGGTGTGAGATGGCACCTCATTGTGGTTTTGATTTGCATTTCTCTGATAATGAGTGATGTTGAGCATCTTTTCATTGGGTACAAAACTTTTAATTGACACACAGTTAAATGGAGATATGAAAAGAAAATACAGTTTATTTAGTTTTTTATAACTGATTTCATCTTCTTCCCCAGCTTTCAGGTTGGAAATGATGGTGGTGGAGGTGACAGTAGATACTGACACTTATTAATTAATGATAATTTAATTTATTTGGGGTAGATGACCCGGTGGTTTGATTTTTCTTCCTCTACCCGTATGGCTCTCCAAGATGATATCTGGAAAAACGGGTAGGGTTTCTTAAGCAGTGGCATGCTCTAGCTGGCTTGCATCAGCTTACCAGAACTGATTATTTAATTTTGGGGAATTTTGCAAGTCAGTTTTTAAAGACAATATTCAATAACAGCTAAGACACACAAACTTACAGTGAAAGAAATAATACTGACAAGAAAAGTAATACTCAGAATTCACCACTTCCTAATTTTTGACTATATTTTACTGTTATCTGTGCTATTGAACATCTATCAATTGTATCTGTAAGTGGAAATACTATAAAATTGTGTGCTTCTATGAACCTCATCTCTTCCCAACTCTATGTTTGATGGTGCAAAGATGAAATCTTCCTTGGTGGTAGTCTTTACACCAAGGATATCTCTAAATACCACAAACCAGGGCTTTTCCTCTCTGGAGAGTCTGTTGTTAAATATTTAGTTTATTAGAGCATCACTGGTGTTAAGTGACCTCAAGGTCTGTGCAGAGGCTTAGGCCTTTGTGTTGCCTCCTTTCTGTACGTCAGTGTCACCTCTGCAGGTCACTGACCAGCTGCTGGTATCAGCTTCTCATGAGCCCGGGCCTCTCCCGCAGTCTGGTCAGGGCTTAGTGGCTGTTCTTTAGATGACCTGACTCACCTCATCTCTTGCTGACACCACACATGCTCCTGAGGTCTGTTGGGATTCTTATTTATTCCCAGACTGGATGGTTTGTTCTGCGGTCCTTGGTCACAGGATCTTTCCACTGCTACCCTGGCAACCTCCATGGAAATTCATCAAGAAGCCCTCCATGGGGAACATGGGAATTTCTGGATCCTTTCTGTTTATAAGGGAGCTGAGGAAGACTTTAGGGTGCTACCTCAGACCTTTGTCTTCTTTTTCTCTTTCTACTTTTTGGCTGTGCCACGTGGCATGTGGGATCTTAGCCCCCCAACCAGGGATCGAACCTGTGCCCCCTGCAGGGGAAGTGCAGAGTCCTAACCATTGGACTGCCAGGGAATTCCCACAGATATCTTTCTAATCATACCATTTCCCCTTCCCCCTCCCCCCATGAGACTCCTCTATACTGATGAGGAAATTATTCTGGATGAGGTTTCTTCTTGGAGTCCCAATAGGAAGTGGGGGCAGGAACCCCTCAACTTTGGACTTTTCCCTCAGCTTTTACCTAATGACCTCTTACTTTGAGATTTAGGCCCAAGGCAAAGGAACCAGGCCACACTTGTCTCTCTGCTTATGTCTCTTATTTTGAAGTCACCATTTACTGGAAAGTTTAATTTCCCCTGTTGACCAGGAGGAAATATTTCTAAGTCATTCCCTCCTTTCTGTGGAGTTGCTTTTTCCCCTTCTTTGAGGGCATAATGGTGGAAAGACTGCAGAAAATCTGATTTATAGGAGAGAATGAACTAAGAATACAACTTAACATATATAAAAAATGATCCCCATCGTGCTTAGTCTTATGCGTTGTCTTGCCCTAAACTTCAGTCTTCAGAACTCCATTAACTGCTCCAAGGTAATCACAAATCTAAGAATAAGGACTGAGGTGAGGAATAACTGACAGGCATTTGTCACCGAAAAAACACTGAAAAATGTCGAGTAGCTGTATTACCCTTTATGTATTAGTACTTAAAAAGATTTTTTTTTTTTNTCCAAGGTAATCACAAATCTAAGAATAAGGACTGAGGTGAGGAATAACTGACAGGCATTTGTCACCGAAAAAACACTGAAAAATGTCGAGTAGCTGTATTACCCTTTATGTATTAGTACTTAAAAAGATTTTTTTTTTTTGGCTGTGTTGCACAGCCTGTGAGATCTTAGTTCCCTGACCAGGAATTGAACCCTGGGCCCCTGCACTGGAAGTGCAGAGTCCTAACCACTGGACCACCAGGGAATTCCCAGAGATCTTTTGTAATTAATAAAACTGTTGAATATTTTTGGGTATTAGAAAGAAAAGTGGGTGTAAAAAAATAAAATGGGCTTTAAGGGGTTACAATATACTGTTGCAGGGGCAAGTTAGGCTCTAGGCAATGACTGTTGCCAATGCTTCACTGTCCCCACTTGCAACAATTCTTTCAGTGCCCCGGCATCTCTGTGACTTCAACTGAGTCCCAGTCATCTGTCAAGCAGTCACTTCCTTTGCTAATTTGGTTTAAGATGTCACAACTTCCTTCATTTCATTTAAAAACTTAAATGTGCTCTTGTTCGTATTGGTTATAAATGACAGTTCATGTTCCTTTTAAAGAATTTATTTATTTGCCTGCATTAGGTCTTAGTTTCGGCATGCAGAATATTCAGTCTTTGTTGAAGCATGTGGCATCTTTTAGCAGCAGCACGCAGGATCTTTATGGAGAAGGAAGTGGCAACCCATGCCAATATTCTTGGCCTGGAGAATCCCCTTGGACAGAAGAGTCTGGCAGGCTGCAGTCCATGGGGTGCCGAAGAGTCAGACATGACTGAGCAACAAAGCACGTGCAGGGTCTTTAGTTGTGGCATGTGGGATCTAGTTCTCTGTCCAGGGATCTAACACTGGGAGCTGCATTGGGAGCACAGACTCTTGGTGTACATGCGTGCTACGTCGCTTCAGTCGTGTCTGGCTCTGTGCAACCCCACGGACTGTAGCGTGTCTATGGGATTCCCTCATGGACAAGAGTAGGCAAGAACGCGGGAGTGGGCTGCCATGCCCTCCTCCAGGGGATCTTCCCAACCCAGGGATTGAACCCGCTCTCCTATGTCTCCTGCACTGGCAGGTGGGTTTACCACTAGTGCCACCTGGGAAGCCTACCTTGGTGTACATCCTTTACTAATTATTCTACAAGTTGCCCTAAGTGGCTACAGGATATAGGTCACATCCATTTTTACCAGTTATAAACAGTTTATTTGTGGTTTAACAATAACTTCAGACCATTAACCATTAACATTCAGAACTGATCGCAGAGTCGCATATGGCTGGGCAATTGAGCACACACACAGACACACAGACACATAGACAAGCCACGGGGAAGTTAGTTTTGACAGGGAGGTCTTCTTGGTGTGCCTAACATCACTGCATACCTTTGTTTTGCTTCTCAAACTCAGACCCTTTCCCCCTCTTTTACATCAGTCAAAATCCTCCCTGTCTCTCGGGGTCCACTGAAGTTTTGCCCATTTAACCTTCAACTATCTTGCTCACAGTATTCTTCCCTTTCCCTGAATCCCTTATTACATGTGTTGTTCATTTAGTACTCATTTGTACATTTTCTCAAATTATTGCCAAACTGTTTAATGTCTCGTAGAAGTGTTTAGGGCCAGAAAGCACTTTCATGATCACCCAGTTTATTTAAAAAATGAGACCCAGAGATCTTGTTATTACAAAGATTCTAGAGTTGGGATTAAATCCCTGTTCCCCTGACTCCCAATCTGGCTTTTCACTATCTCATATTGCGCCTCCTCATTGACTAAGCTAGCTAATAAGCCTTAAATGCTAGGAGCTACTATTAGCACATTCTCCATTTTAGGGATGAGGAAACTGATGTGCAGATAAGTTGAATACTTCAACTCAAGGTCAAACAGTTTGTAACCATGTGGAAACTGGCTGCACCCAGACCACTGACTCCAGGATTCTTGCTATTAATTCCACTTGGTATTGCCTCACAGCCATGCTATAACTCCAGAAAGGAGAGTTGGATGAGAACTGAAGACCAGGTTTGAGAAATAAGAATTTTTTTACTTTTGCTAGGGAAACTTCAATAGAGGAGTAGGACTGGGAACTAAATTACAGGAAGTGAGAAATGAATGGGAGTTGAGGCAGCTGAGGGCCCGCGGACCACAAATAGACTTGGTGGTGAATGAAAGGGCACGCAGGGTAGTGGTTTGAGGAGTAGGTGAAATTGAGGGAAGCCTGGTGTTATTGACTGATGGGTTGGGTGGAAAAAACTCAATAACTGATGAAACATCCTAGAAGAGGAAAACGAGGATGGGATCAAAATGCAGGAGTGATGGGGTGTAGAAAGGAGTAGGGTACTTTTCTTTTTGGACAAGAAAGAAGTGGGGAAGATGAGTGGACGTAAAACTGGAAAGGTGAAAGGCATGGACGTTGTGGATGACTCTTTCATTTGGAAGTTACGGGCTAGGGTTAGGATAGGGGGCTCAAAGAACCTGGAAGAGTTTGGAAGTACTGCTATAGAGAAATGCAATAGAGGGACATATTTAGGGCAGAGCTGAGCTCTTAAATTTATAACTTAGGTAATCAACAGGGTTTTGAGATTCTCTCTGCTGCTGCTGCTGCTGCTAAGTCGCTTCAGTCGTGTCCGACTGTGTGACCCCATAAACGGCAGCCCACCAGACTCCCCAATCCTTGGGATTCTCCGGGCAAGAACACTGGAGTGGGTTGCCATTTCCTTCTCCAATGCATGAAAGTGAAAGGTGAAAGTGAAGTCGCCCAGTTGTGTCTGGCTCTTAGCGACCCCATGGACTGCTCTCTGCTGCTGCTGCTGCTAAGTCACTTCAGTCGTGTCCGACTCTGTGTGACCCCAAAGACGCATCCCACCAGGCTCCCCCATCCCTGGGATTCTCTAGGCAAGAACACCGGAGTGGGTTGCCACTTCCTTCTCCAATGCACTCTAGTAGAATCAAAAAACTTAGACCTAGGAATCAGTTCTAAGGGGACTGTCAGCGAGAGGAAACAGGTCAGGGTAACAGGGCAAGAGAACAGAATTGTTGATGAGGACATTGTTGATGTGATTGCCAAGTATTACTGTCTGTATTATTGATGACCAAGAGTTCAGGACTTGTCATGGATATGTCTCATATACTTTTACATTAAATTTTTTAAAAATTAATTAACTAATTAATTTTATTTTTGGCTGTGCTGGGTCTTTGGTGCTGTGTGGGCTTTTCTCTAGTTGCGGCAAGACAGGACAACAGGCAACTGGACAACTCTCTAGTTGATCTGCGCAGGTTTCTCATTGCGGTGTCTTCTCTTGTTGCGGAGCATGGACTCTAAAGCACATGCTCAATAGTTTTGGCACACCAGCCCAGTTGCTCCCCAGCATGTGGGATCCTCCTGGATTAGAGCTCGAACCTGTGTCTCCTGCATTGGCAAGTGGACTGTTTCCCACTGAGCCAGCAGGGAAGCCCACTTTGCATTTTTGATATGCTTAAAGACAAAAATACACAGGCATAAATACGTTTTCACATTAAACAGCCAAAGTCCACTTAATTCACTTCTCACCGTTCCCTACAAACTTTTGTCCCGAGAAGATGGAAGGGAGGTGTTTACCCAAGAGTACATTTTATCATTCCGTGTGTGTTACTCGCTAAGTTGTGTCTAGCTCTTCGAGACCCCATGGACTGTAGCTTGCTAGGTTCTTCTGTCCATGGAATTCTCCAGGCAAGGATACTGGGATGGGTTGCCATTCCCTTCTCCAGGGGGTCTTCCTGACCCAGGGATTGAACTTGAGTCTCCTACATTGCAGGCAGGTTCTTTGCCATCTGAGTCAATAGTGGTGGGTATATGTTGATGGGCGGTAAGGGAAGTGATACTCTCTTCCAGCCACCCGTGGGACCCCTAGAGTGCTGAGTCACTGTCTTTAGGATGGACAGAGATACCGTGTCTTTTAGTAGATGCCAGGAGTGACTTCATGGTGACAGTGCTCTTGCTAGGCCAAGAGCCCCAGGAAGAACCACATGCCCTTTGGTTTATGGGGCTAGCTGGGAGTAGCCATGGCTCTTATCAGTTGCCGCCTGCCATCAGCTGTTTTCTCTCTGCGCGGTCCCAACCATTCTAGCACACTTCTTAAAAGTTCAAACCGGTGCTTATATCACCACCATAACAGTGCTTACGATTGTAGGCCTAGGAGATTTTGCTAATTTAATCAGTAGTTTGGTGATCAAAGGGAGAGGGCTTATAACATGGGCACTGAGCCAAAGAAACAGTCTCACGAGGGGTTTTCCTGGCGTTTTCTCTGGCCGCAGGGATGGAGGGAGAGGTGTCAGGCAGGGCTGATTAACTGGGAGCCAAGGAAGGGTTGAGGGACTGGATGTCTGGTGAGGCGGAGAAAGAGGTTTAGTGGGAGAGGGGGCGAGGGAAGAGTGTACGGTAGGGAGCAGCGTTTTTAGGCTTATGTTTTAGGTACATTCCGACGCAGGGCAGTATGACGTCTCTTGCTCTGACGCAGAGGCGAGCGTGAACTTGGGAGTCTGACCAGCACGGTTTAGAATCCCAGCCCCTGCTGTCTCCAAATAGGGGTGCAATAGCTGAGCTTTTGGTTTGCTGTGAGAGTTAAAGATAAAGATGTGAAATTACCAATAGAGTGCCTGGCATGCACCATCTGGGAAGTCNCTTGCTCTGACGCAGAGGCGAGCGTGAACTTGGGAGTCTGACCAGCACGGTTTAGAATCCCAGCCCCTGCTGTCTCCAAATAGGGGTGCAATAGCTGAGCTTTTGGTTTGCTGTGAGAGTTAAAGATAAAGATGTGAAATTACCAATAGAGTGCCTGGCATGCACCATCTGGGAAGTCGGATTGGCCGAGTCATCAAGGAGAACACTGAAGTTACTCGGATGCTGGCAGGAGTCCAGGGGCGAGCCGTGGAGCCAGATGCCAAGACCTTCAGACCCACTGGGGGAGTGGGTGGGAAAGGATGGCATTACGCGATGGGTAGCACAGGCTTCAGAGGAAGGGTGCCGTGAGGAAAGACAGAGCAGCGATGGTTTGGAAAAGACAAGGGTCTTCCATAAGTGGTGCTGGGAAAACTGGACAGCTACATGGAACAGAATGAAATTAGAGCACTCCCTAACAACCAGACACAAGAATAAACTCAAAATAGATGAAAGACCTAACTGTAAGACTGGACACTATAAAAGTCCTAGAGGAAAACCTAGAAAGAAAACTCTTTGGCATAAATCACAGCAACATCTTTTTTCACCCACCTCCTGGAATAACAAAAATAAAAACAAAAATAAACAAGTGGGACCTAATGAAACTTAAAAGCTTTTGCACAGCAAGGAAAGCTATAAATAAGATGAAAAGACAACCCTCAGTATGGGGGAAAATATTTGCAAACGAAGCAACTGACGTGGGACTAATCTCTAAAATATACAAACAGCTCATGAAGTGCAATATCAAAGAAACAAACAACCCAATCAAAAAATGAGCAGAAGACCTAAATAGAAATTTCTCTGAAGAAGATATACAGATGGCCAACAAATACGTGAAAAGATGCTCAACATCCCTTATTAATAGAGAGAGGCAAATCAAAACTACAGTGAGGTATCACCTCACACACCCCAGAATAGCCATCAGGAAGAAAATCTGCAAACAATAAATGCTCAGTTGCTTCAGTTGTGGCCGACTCTTTGTGGCCCCATGGACTGGAATCTGCCAGGCTCCTCCATCCATGGGATTTCCCAGGCAAGAATACTGGAGTGGGTTGCCATTTCCTTCTCTAGGGAATCTTCCCAACTCAGATCAAACCCCCGTCTCCTGTGTCTCCTGCACTGCAAGCGGTTTCTTTACCAGTGAGCCACGGGGGAAGTCCCTGAAGCTCAGCAAATAATACTACTTTTAAAAACTTGGGGTAAAACACACATAACATAAAATTTACCATTTAAAAAAGTCAGTTTTAAAAAAATATGTTTATTTTGTTGCATCAGGTCTCAGTTGCATCATGTAGCGAGAAGGCTTAGTTGACCTGCAGAATGTGGGATCTTAGTTCCCCAACCTCATCCTCTGCCTTGCAAGGCAGATTCTTAACCTCTGGACCATCAGGGATGTCTTTGAAATTCAGCGTCTTAGCCATGTTTATGTGTCCAGTCCCGGGGCATGAAGCATATCCACACTGTTGTGTTACCATCACCTACCAGCATCTCCAGAACTCTTTTCATCTTGCAAAACGGAAACTATACCCATTGAAACATTTCTCATTTCCCCTTCTCCCAGCCCTTGGCCACCACCATTCTGCATCTCTGTGAATTGGCCAATACCATTTTTGTTTTAAGGACTTCAGAGCTCTTCACTCCCGGTGGCAGGAGCCCCACCCTTCTCTCTCTCTGGGTTGTTCCTTTTCAGTCTCTTGTAGATGGGGAACATCCACAAGTGCAGTCTTGCTGCCTCTTACTCCTGGGTGTGGGGCATCTTAGCTCCTGCAGGACTAAATGTTCCCCCACCGCCTGCCCCTGCAGCTAGGAGGCAGGTCTCCAGCCCTCCTCCACAGGAGTCAGGTCAGTCCTTGCCATGGATGAAGGACCCTGAATGATGACACGGTGACCACTACCCCCTTTCTCTAGGACCTCCTTTCTCAGGCAGAGTCCACCCAGGGCAATTATGGATTTGAGAGGTTGATTTACCACTCCTTTTGAATGCAGCGTCCCTCCTTCCTGCTCCCCTTTCTTGCTCCCACTGGATCCTCCTCCTCCTCTCATCCTCTGGAGGAGGAGAGTCTACTACCTCACTCTCCCCCGCTTTTTTTTGGTCTGCACCAGCATATGGGATTTTAGCTTCCTCCCTAGGGATGGAACCTATGCCCCACGCAGTGGAAGCATGGAGTCTTAACCACTGGACCACCCCCTCATCCCTTTTTGTACGTTACACACTTCAGCTCATCAGCTTGTTGGCAGATGCTTCCTTTCTAGGGGAGGGGTAGACCTGGGTCTTTTTGTCTGCAAGAGGCTTGTGGGCTCTAGCAGTGGGCAACTCAGCAGTCCCTTCTTCCCTGGGATTCGGTGGGCCTGGCTGAGCTCAACTTCGAGAAGAACTAGGGCAGCTCTCAGACTCTCCCTCAAAAGCTGAGCAGACCCTGTCCTGGCACTCACTTCACTGTGCATGCCGCGTTTTGTTACTCATCACTAGGACCACTCTGTAAGAGAAGCGTGTGTGTGCGCGGGTGGTGTGCACATGCACACATGTGTGTGAAATTCTTAGAGCTGCCCGTAAAATGGAAATCGAAAGCCATCACAAGCTCGGATTGATATTCTGAAATCAAAACCAGCTTGATAGAGCTGTCCTTTGATTTGGCTACAGTTTTGTTACAGTCAGGCACTGATACGCTATACTTCTCTTTTTGCACGCGTGCTAGGTCTCTTCAGTTGGGTCTGATCCTGTGCCACCCTGTGACTCTAGTCCACCAGGCTCCTCCGTCCATGGGATTCTCCAGGCAAGGATCCTGGAATGGGTTGCCATTTCCTCCTCCAGGGGACCTTCCCAATCCAGGGATTGAACCTGCATCTCTTACATCTCCTGCATTGGCAGGTGGGTTCTTTACCCTGAGGACCAGCTGGGAAACCTGTACTTCCTCCTTATCGCAATGAAAAGATACAGGCAGATTAAGAATTTACTTATACACTACCATATGTAAAATAGATAGCCAGTGGGAACTTGCTGTATGGCTCTGGGAACTCAAACCGAGTCTCTGTGAAAGCCTAGAAGGGTGGGATGGGGTGGGAGAGAGCTTCAAGAGGGAGGGGATGTATGCATACTATGGCTGATTCATGTTGATGTATGGCAGAAACCAACACAGCACTGTAAAGCAATTACCCTTCAATTAAAAATAAGTAAGTTAAAAAAATAATAAAAATAAAAATAAGTAAGTTACATAACAAAGAATTTATGGTAAAATGAACTACTGGAGGCTTTATGCTCACTAGAATCCCACACTTTGAAATTTGTTATCTTTACTTTCTTGCATCAGACCTTTTAAATCTTGGAAGGAGGGCAGACGTTTGGGATCTCCTCTTCTTTTTTTCTGTTCTGTTTGAAAATAAATTCCCTGAGTGTGACAGTTTGGACAAGCTGTTTGGACTGCCACTGTGGAATGCTCCAGAGGTGGGCAGGCAGGAGGGAGGCCTCTCAGTTCCATGATGAAGGGGTGGCTATGCTGGGGGCTCCACTCAGCCAGAAGGCACTACTGGAATCTGACCCGCAAGGAATAGCCTGAGTCCTCAGGCCAAAGACATGCTTTCAGATTTGTTTAGTTACTTAAACTTGGTTCCCGGGGCAGGCCTTTGGTTGTCATTCCCAGGTATCATTCAAACAGGACCTGTGGGATCCTCAGGAAGGCTGGCCCATTAGAGCTACTGATGTCTGATTTGAGCAGCCAAGGGGAAACATTTGCTGGATCTCAAATGGCCTGGCAGATTTTTAAATTTACTACTATTCATTTCTGCTGAAATAATAATAATCCATATCACATACATGATTTCCCTGTATAGAACAGTGGTTAGAGCAGGAGCCTGTGGGGTCAGCCTGCCTTGGTGTGGATACTAGTTTTGCCTCTTGGTGGAGAAGGAAATGGCAATCCACTCCAGTATTCTTGCCTGCAGAGTCCCATGGACAGAGGAGCCTGGTGGGCTACAGTCCATGGGGTCAATAAGGAGCTGGACACAATTTAGTGACTAAGTTGTGTCACTTTCACTTTCTTTTTGCCTTTTGGTGCCTCTGGTTTTATTTTTGAAAGAAGGATAGAGGAACTCACTTCTTAGGATTGTTGTAAAGACAAAATGAGTTAATGCCTAAAAAGTGCTGAGGGTAGTGAAATGGCTAGCGAACGTGCTCAGTAAAGCCGCTGTTTCCATGACATCTTAAAGGCACTTTAGGGGCAAAGCTCTTAGGAAAGTGTTTATTTCTGTGTGGGCAAGATGGTGGGGCAGGGATCTCTCCCCCATCTGTGACCTGGAATATTTTTTTAAATTAATTTGTTTTTTAATTGAAGGATAATTGCTTTACAGAATTTTGTTGTTTCTGACCTGGGATATTGCCACTCTTTTTCCCAGCAATCCTCAGCAGCTCTCAGGAGAGACCAGTTGCCCTGAGCTGTACATTTCCCAGGGACCTGTGCATTTTAACAAAGTATAAACAGATGAATGGAATTGAGGAAGGACTCTGGGGGACTGGTTAATACTTTCTATATCCCTGACCAGCATTCAGACAGTTTGAGAAGGGGGTTTGGGAGGAGTAAGAGAAGTTGCCCAGAGTCATCATGTAAAACCCAAAATGCACTTTCCAGAAGTTATTTGCCCTATCCTTTCTGCCAGATAGAGATTCTCTGGTTTACAGACTCCTCAGGCAGGTGTACACTTTAAGTACATGCTTTATAAATTGCTCCAGATATTCAGATGGCTTTTTTTCGGAAAGTCTTGCAGAGGTCTGATTCTGAAGGCCTAGGAGTTTTATTTGGGGAGCGAAGGGGAGCAAAGAAGGTGCATTTTGGAATGTAGTTCCCTAGAGGAGGGATGGTTTGGGTTGAGTGCAGTGGGGGCTGGGACCAGAGGCGGCATGTGGGCCTTGGGTATCTGAGGGCCAAAAAGAGGTAACAAGGAGATGGATTAGGGTTCAGAAGAGAGATGAGAGCTTGCCCAGAACAGTACAGGATGGAATGGAATGACTATTTTAGAACAGGCCTGGGTCAGATCTCAGATCTTTCACTTACTAGCTCTGAGAGTAAGTTATTTAATTCTCTAATTGGTGGGCGGGGACAGGGGACAGTGTTTCTTTCTGGGACCCTAATCAAGTATCTGATGCTACAACTTAATTTTTGTGTTATTACTATTTTATATCACCAAAGAGGAGCAGGATTTGAGAAATCAAATCTCTCTCTTTTTTTTTTTTTTGGTTTTCACACTTTATTCAAAGGTGGGTGGAGAGGTTTATTAGTTTGCTAGAGCTGCTGTAACAAAGTACAAACTAGACCACAAACTGGGAGGTCTAGAACAACATGATTTTATTGTCACTTCCCAGCTGGTGATGGACAGGGAAGCCTGGCATTCTGCAGTCCATGGGGTCGCAAAAAGTCAGCAAATGAACTGAACTGAACTGAACTGAGGTTGGCTTAGTGGTAAAAAAATCTNTGGAGAGGTTTATTAGTTTGCTAGAGCTGCTGTAACAAAGTACAAACTAGACCACAAACTGGGAGGTCTAGAACAACATGATTTTATTGTCACTTCCCAGCTGGTGATGGACAGGGAAGCCTGGCATTCTGCAGTCCATGGGGTCGCAAAAAGTCAGCAAATGAACTGAACTGAACTGAACTGAGGTTGGCTTAGTGGTAAAAAAATCTGCCTGCCAATGCAGGAGAAAAAGGAGATGTGGGTTCGACTCCTGTGTCAAGAAGATCCCCTGGAGAAGGAAATGGCAACCCACTCCAGTATTCTTGCCTGGAGAATCCCATGGATAGAGGAGCCTGGTGGGTTACAGTCTGTGGGGGTCACAAAAGAGTCAGATATGACTTAGCACGCATGCATACATGCATGAGTAGGAGACCAATTGAATACAGTATGATGGTCTGTCCATTTCCTGGAATATTATGTAGCTGAAGACATGAGGTAGAATCTATTGGTATTGATACATATTTATAGTATATAGTTATATATATTATATATAGTATGTATAAATAAAACATTTTTGTATGAAAAATTTTTTCTTAAGCTTAGTTAAAAGTATAGAAGGATATACAGCAAAATATTAATAGTGATTATCCCGAGAGATTGAGTTATTAATTGTTGTTTAGTCACTAAGTTGTGTCTGTCTCTCTTGCAACCCCATGGACTGTACCCCGCCAGGCTCCTCTGTCCATGGGACTTCCCAGGCAAGAATATTGGAGAGGCTTGCCATTTCTTTCTCCAGGGGATCTTCCTGACCCAGAGATCAAACCTGTGTCTCCTGAACTGGCAGGCAGGTTCTTCACCACTGAGCCACCAGGGAAGCCCCAGTTATTAATTACCTTCTATTAAAATACTATTCTATATTTTCTGAACTTTTTGCAATAAGTATGCATACTTTGGGCTTCCCTGGTGGCTCAGAGGTAAAGACTCTGCCTGCAATGCAGGAGATGTGGATTCAGTCCCTGGGTCAGAAAGGTCCCCTGGAGAAGGCAGTGGTAACCTACTCCAGTGTTCTTGCCTGGGAAATTCCATGGACAGAGGAGCCTGGTGGGCTACAGTCTATGGGGTCACAAAACACTGGACATGACTTAGTAACTAAACAATAACAACAACAACAGTACATACTTCATAATAAAAATAACAATGAATTAATATGAAAACTGCCTTTGGATGCTCTGGATGACCACTTAACGTCTGAAAGTTTTGCTTTTCCCAACTCCACAGTTCTTGCACAACTGGCCTCCTTTAGATTCTTATATTATAAACCTTCACACTTTTGATCAAAAGCCTTATATTTGGTCAAAGCTCAATGACTACTTATTGCTACTAAAATTATTTAAAACCCATTCTACCTGGTGAGCTCTGATCTTCCCTAGTTTGCTGACCTTGATTAACCTCATGAGTCTGAGCTCATCTGGATGAGTCCAGAGGAAAGTCTACCCTGTTTTCAAAAACATCAACACCTCACCATCTGCATGTGAGGTTTCTGAAGCATATGGATCAGCTCAGAGAAGAGCATTCCAGACCCTGAAAGAGCATGCCAACTCAAATTGTCTGCTCTTCATCACCTTCACCAAAGCTTGGCTGAGAAAAGTGGTATTTATGGGAGATTGTTTAGAGTTCATCTTTTCCTCTAGATGCTACAAATTCTGTGCTTGAATCAAGCCAAACCAACAGAAATTTCCATTCTTGGAATATATTTTCTAAGCTTCTCATGAAATTATATTCGTTAAATATTATCCTAGAAAAACAGGAAGTTTATCAAAAGGATACAGTGCTGTTGTTTCACAGAACTCTCTGAAAGAATTCCTCCAGGGCTGACACAGACACAGAGAACAGACTTGTTCACATAGTGTGGGAAGGAGAGGGTGGGACGAATTGAGTTGGTGATGCCATTCAACCGTCTCATCCTCTGTCATCCCCTTCTCCCGCCTTCAATCTTTTCCAGAATCAGGGTCTTTTCCAAGGAGTCAGTTCTGTGCATCAGGTGGCCAAAGTATTGGAGTTTCAGTTTCAGCATCAGTCCTTCCAATGAATATTCAGGACCGATTTCCTTTAGGATGGACTGGTTGGATCTCCTTGCCGTCCAAGGGAGTCTCAAGAGTCTTCTCCAGCACCACAGTTCAAAAGTATCAATTCTTCGGTGCTCATATAGGGCATAGACTATGAAATAAAACCTTATTTTATTTACTTCTATCTTATCTACTTCTATCTATTCCATCACCTTTGGAAGTGATATATACTTTATTACCTGGAATTCCCTTTACTAGAAGTCCTTGCTTTGGGAATAACTATTTTGTTATGTTGCAGATTTTAACAACTGAAGAATGTGGGAATTTCCTGGTGGTCAGTGGTTAGGACTCAATGCTATCATTGCTAAGGTCAGGGGTTCAGTTCCTGGTCGAAAAACTAAAATCCTGCAAGCCGTGCAGTGTATAATAATAATTTCACTTTATAGTACTATTTTTATTATAAAAATAATAAAATTTAAGAATATGACAATAACTAGGTATAGAAAATCACTTCGTACATTTTTTTGGGGGTAGGAATGGTGTTGAGGTGACTGTCAGGGACATCACTGCATCACCTGAAAGAGTTTCAGATAACAAAATTGCTTTAGAACATTGTGCTAAATATTAGATTAGAAAATAAAAGTATAACTGATTCTTACTTTTCTTGTTGGCTCAGAGGCAAATATGAAGTTCAGCTGTAGCTATTATCCTAGGCTCCTATGTTGTATATTTGTGTTTTTCTTTTTGTTGGTCTAAAACCACTACTTTTGTTGAGTCCTAATACTCTTCTTTTTATTTAGTTTTATCGATGATCACACGTGTTTTTATTGGAAACACCTCAAAATCTTGAGAAGGGAAGCCAGTCATAAATAAAGGCCATATTGTCAATGTTCAACAAGAGTTTCTCAGACCACTCCACATATACCTTTCCATCTGTCTACTTCAAGTTAGTTTTAAAATTGCTGGTTCTTATAATCTAAAGGGATTGGTAATGTGGATATATTGCACAGAGATATACACAGCAAGAACTGTAGGGGAGCTTTTCTATCACCCTATGAAGAACATTACCTAGCAGTTCCCAAGAATATTTATCCATAGGTTGATGCCCTAAATACTTCTGTGCGTGCTTTTCCCATGTATCAGCTTATAAAGTTTATTTTGCATTAACAAAAGTTAGCTTGTACATGTGATAAAATAAAAGCTATTTGTTACTGTTTGTTAATTCATATGATGACTTTTTAATCACTCTCTTTTGTTGTGCTTCATGTCCAGCTGACGACATGCATGTACTTTAGCATAAGTGTCCTCAGCTAGAGTTAAATATTTTCTATGATTTTTTTCCTTTTTGCAATAAACTGTACATACCCACTGGAAAAGTTTTGATAAATGCATATAGCTGTGTAATCCAAATCACTACTAAAATACAGAACATTATTATCATTCCAGAAAGTTCCTTCAATGCTCCTCCCCAGTCCATCCCCATGCCCAAATCCCTAAGGCAACAATGGTCCTGATTTTTTCCTATCATAGATTGGTTTTGCCTATTCTAGAACTTACAACTAGAATCACACAACTGCTTTTGGGAATAAAAAAGTGTTTCTTTTATTGTTAGCACTAATTAAGCTTCTGGGGTGATGATATATGGCCTTCAGCGTCCTAAAGTGCACAAAATGATAGATTATTATCAATGAGGTATTAGCCAGTGCAGAGCAGTAGTTTATGCCTGAATACGGTGGACAAGAGAGAGCTTGGACCATCTTCCCGGGCAAGTGCGAGTGGGTCCTCAGTCCCTCAGTTGTCCAGTTCTTTGAAATCCCACGGACTGTAGTCGACCAGGCTCCTCTGTCCTTGGGATTTCCCAGGCAAGTGGAAATTGGAGTGGATTGCCATTCCCTTCTTCAGGGGATCTTCCCTCCCAGGGACCGAACTGGTGTCTTCTACATTGGCAGGCGGATTCTTTACCACCGAGCCAGCTGGGAATCCCCTTTTGGAGCAAATAGCTTCCGTTAAAATTTCTCCTTGTGGCCCTTTTGGAAGGGAGCCTAGTGAGCAATCAAATACACCCAAATAGGTGTCTGGCCAAAGATTATTTGTTAAGTCAGCTCAAAGCACGGAGACGTTCTGCTGGCTGGCTGCCCCCAGGGACAAGGACACATCCTGCCTAGAGGCGCCCAGCTCGGGGGAGGGTCAGGAGCAGGAGAGCGAACCCAGGAAAAGGGTGGGCAGCCCATTCTTGGCGGCTTGACCCCAGGCACTTCTATTTTTTTCCTCTCGTTTTCTCCCTTGGCCTTCTCTGTCCTCTTGACCTTTAATTTCCTTTCTTTTTTTCCTCTTCCTTTTCTGTGATACCCTGCATCAGCCCAGCATTCTGTTCCCGGGGCTCGGGTCTTGGCTGTGGCTCCCAGCGCTCGCCGGATACTCTTCCCACAGCCATCCACGCCTCCATCCCTCCACACCCACCCGCTCGCTGCGCTCCCTGGTCCCGCCTAGCAGGGCTGGGGAAGTGAGAGCTGCTACCCCGCCGCCGAGGCTATGAGTCAGCATTTCTGCTCGTGGACGCGGGCCTGGGCAGAGACCCTGGGAGAGGATGTGCAGGAGGCGGCGCATTGCTTTCCCAGACTGGAGCTCCAGACGTCCCTAGGGGCGGGGGTGGAGAGGGGTGGTGGGGTGGAGTGGGTGGGCGGCGGTGAACTCAGAGGGCTTCGGGGGCCAGGAGCACAATTGCTGTGGTATTCCTGTGTTCTTACACATCACTGGGTTTGTTTCTGTAAACTTGTCTCACAGTTATGAAATCTGTGCTTAAAATCTTTCGCACTTGAAAATAAATTCTATAGAGGTCTCAGAGATTTGAGGAAATATAGCTACTAAGTGTGAGAAGGAAAAAAATACAGACTAAATTACATCTTGTCAAAAATGTATAATGCGATTTTCCAAACATGCTAAACGTTTTTTTTTAAAACGGTTTAAAACATCTTTTTGTTCATATTAAAATTTTCAGTTTGATGTTTATCAAAAACTTGTAATAAACTAGGTATATAATAGGTATTCAGTAAGTTTTTGTTGGTGACAGGAAGTGCATTAAATTAGAGATCATAAGGACTGAGATTTTCTACTATTTTTAGCCAAAGAACAATGTACACTTTTGAATTCAAAGATTCCTTATTACTGATTGGAAGTTAGCCAGTGTTTTGCAAAAACTGGTTACCACATAATTGGTATATGATGGATCTTTCCAAGTTCAGGCTTGATATATAGTGAATTATGTAGCTTTTCTCCAGTTTTGAACAAACACACTTACTCCCCCCAGCCCCTCCCCACCCCCCGGTTTATTTATCTTCATGTAGCTTATGTCACAGAGTTTATTTCAGTAGTCACTTAAAACTAAATTCTTGAATTCTCACGTCATATAGAAATATCCCAGGAACACTTTCTGGGTTAAGCAAGATTTTTATATCAGTTCATGAGTTTATATCAGTGTTGTATTCTTGTAGTTGATTGTTGCTACAGCCAGTTTGCATTTCTGAATGTGGTGACATGATTTTTAATTAGTCACAGCCATTGGTGAGGACAGTTGACTAATTTAAAAAATGCTGGACAAACACTTGGGCATTGTATCCTGCTAACAGTCTTCACAGATTTTTCCTTTTGTTTAACCTAGATTTCTTTTGATGAGGTTTAGACTCATTTCCTCTTGTTTGGCTCTGAATGGTGACTAAGGCCAGCTGTACTCCAGCCTCTGAATACTGCCCGAGCTCCGAAGCAGTAGCTCTTTCAAGGTCCCTTGGAAGAAACGGACTGATTCCTGTGTCCTTATCTCCTCTATGGGGAACATGGAATTGCTTTTCCTGGGAGCTGATTATAGCTTAAGCCATATTGCATCTCTCAGTGGTGTGGTATGTGATTCATCAGGCCTCTGTTGAGGAAGTATTAGTTACTCAGTGTCTGACTCTTTGCTACCCCATGGACAGTATTCCACCAGGCTCCTCTGTCCATGGGATTCTCCAGGCATGAAAACTGGAGTGGGTAGACATTCCCTTCGCCAAGGGATCTTCCTGACCCAGGGATTGAACCCAAGCCTCCTGCATTGCTGGCAGATTCTTTACCACCTGAGCCATCAGGGAAGCCTTCTTTCAGGAATGAGGAGCAAACATTTTGGCTCCTCTTTTGTCACTGAGCAGCACGAGTAACGGAGTATTAAAGACCCTGGAGACCTGCATGTGCTCTGCTGCTGCTGCTAAGTCCCATCAGTCGTGTCTGACTCTGTGCGACCCCATAGACGGCAACCCACCAGGCTGCCCCGTCCCTGGGATTCTCCAGTCAAGAACACTGGAGTGGGTTGCCATTTCCTTCTCCAGTGCATGAAAGTGAAAAGTGAAAGGGAAGTCACTGAGTCGTGTCCAACTCTTAGCGACCCCATGGACTGCAGCCCACCAGGCTCCTCCGTCCATGGGATTTTCCAGGCAAGAGCACTGGAGTGGGGTGCCGTAGCCTTCTCTGCATGTGCTCTAGATAGAGCCAAACTATTAATTGGTGCCATATGAAGCAGATGTCTATCGGAACAGCCTCTCTTGTCCATGTCAGGATTTTTTCAGTTTAACATGAATGTAACATGTTGAGAGACATAGAAAGTGTTCCGAGATTAGAGAGTCTATTTGAGTAACTAGGAGTTCATATCTATTAACAGAAATATGGCATGAACTCTGTCCTAGGCCATGAATCAGGTATTTTTGTTCTAAAATGAAACATACTCCAGTTACAAAGAGTCCACTTTATTTTAGAGCAATGGGAGACTGGTAAATTCTTTTTCTGGAAATCTTTTTGGAAATCAGGATGAGGTTCAGCCTCAGTAAAGTGTTGTTCAGAGACTTTCAGAAAGTGAAGAAAATTTTCAGCGTGGTACACGGTATGAAGAAATGTCCAGAACAGCAAATCCATAGAGACAGAGGCTGGATTCATGGTTGGCTGTGACTGGTGGGGGTGGGGGTGATGGTTGTACAACTTTGTGAATGTTCTAAAACCACTGAATTGTACTCTTTGAAAGAATGGATTTTATAGTTTGTGAATTATATCTCAATTTAAGAAAATGCAATTTGAAGAACAGAATACAAAATACTGTTCAGTAATCCTCAAAATTGTCAAGGTCATCAAAAACAAGGAAAATCTGAGAAACTGTCATATCATTAAGAGTCTAAGGATATCTGCTACTAAACATAATGTGTTTAGGGTTAGACAAAGGACATAACAGGAAAATTGAGGAAATTTGAGTGAAGTGTGGTCTTTGTTAATAATAATATATCAGTGTTGGCTCATTAATTGTGAAAAATATCCCATTGTAGAGAAGATGCTAGAAGTAGAAGAAACTGGATGTGGGGTGTATGAGAATTCACTGTATTAATGTCACAATAATCTAAAGTATTTGAAAATAAAAAGTAAGTCAAGGAAAATAGTAATAGGAGAAAAATGTAATTCAGAGCCTATTGGGTTATTAGACATTAACTCCTAGAGATAAAATCTGGAAGTCCTTCTAACTTTAGAAATGTGATTTTCTGTACAGTTTGTCCAACTGAATTTTGGGTTATAAGTTTCACCAGCCAGCTTCTCAACCAGACTTGAATTAATCATCTGTTCACAGACTCCAGGGACACAGAAACACCGAGGGAAGACTGTTCCCATCAGTGGAAAGCCACCTTCTCAGATCCGCCCCTCCCCTGCCTTCTGCAACTTTGGTGGTGGTGGTGGTGGTTTCCTTGCTGAGTTGTGTCTGCCTCTTGGGACCCCATGGGCTGTAGCCTGCCAGGCTCCTCTGTCCATGGGATTATGCAGGCAAGAATACTGGAGTGGATTGCCATTCCCTTCTCTAGGGAATCTTCTCAACCCAGGGACTGGACCCACGTCTTCTGCACTGCAGGCAAATTCTTTACCATTGAGCCACCAGGGAAGTCACTTTAGTTGTTCTTTTGAGCTGTTATCATATCATGTAAAGGTGATGCACTGACCATGTGGCAGGTATTTGCTGAGGTATTATTTCAGGCATCTGGGGGAGACCAAAGTGAACACAGGCACAAAACCACATATTAGAAGCTAGTTGCACATGGTAATTAAGTACATTGTGATTATAAACATGATGGACAGGGTGCTTTGAGAGCAGGTAGCAGAATCTCACCCTGTTGACAGTTATAGAGGGAATGCATCTTAGCTTCAAGGAGGGATCGGGGGAGTCCTTGGGAGTGAAGAGGTGGGTGGGGCATTTCTGGCAGAGGGAATGGCACTGGCAGGTGTCTGAAGGGCACAAGGACTTGGGAGGAACTGAAAGAAGACCCCTGTAGTCCTGAAGTGTGGGCGCAGGTGCCGGGGTGGAGGGCGAAGATTGATGTGTGATTAAGCTGGAGAAGTAGGAAGGGGCCATTAGGAAGTCACTGAAAGTTTTTAAGCCTGGAGGTGTCTTGATCAGAAGTGGGTTCAAAAAATAATTCTCTTTGCAGTGGACAGAATGAATGGGGGAGCAACAGTGGAGTGCGGAGGCTGGGTAGGAGGCTAATTCAGGGGCTCAGAGAGGGAAACTGTGGTCAGGAGCAGTGAACCAAGCTGAGAAAAAACTGGGAGGTGGAATCAACGAAAAGATTATGCAGTGATAAAGAACATAATTTATACATACAAAAAACACAAATACACAGTTTTGCTAAAAGACATCAACACCATGTGTTTGTTAAAAAGCAAGAGACAAAGCAACAGATTAACAAACACAAGGAAAAACGAAAACCACTGTTCTGATCTGAAAAACCAAAAGTCCAGAGAGAACAATGAAATGCTTGCTTTTTTTTGTAAGGCACAATTATTATTTCAAAATAGCCACGACAGTGTTTTTCAAAAAGTTGGCTTGCTCCTTATCAAATTATGAAATTTGTCAAATGTGATTTGTGTCTGTTTTCCACTTTGCCAGTGGTTTGGAGAGTCGTGATGTGTCTTACGAAGTCAGACTAAAGAGAGCGCTGATGTGAAAGGAACTTGCTGAGGCAAGCCTGGCCCAGCCGATGGGGTCAGTGCCCAGTGAGACAGCTTGGGGACCCGGTCCCAGCGAGGGTGTTCAGTGACAAGGCAGGCCCTGGGGCAGGGTCAGACTCACACCCACAGCGTCTACAATACCCACAGCTGCCGCCGGGCTGCATTACAAAGGTGTCTCGGCAGAAGCATTTTGGCTGTCTGAAATAACGGCCTTCACACAATCCTTAGACTATATTTTACAAGTTCGTTTTCTAACACACAGGCACGCTTTTATGGCAGCTGGAGCATTTTGCTGAATGACTTGTAGTGCACTGCTGACCAGACAGGGCATTTCCAGATTTAGATTATAAGAGAAAGACAGCAAGTGGTAAGTTCAGCTGCAGGTCAATGGACACTTGTACCATAGTTCCCTCCCCAAGCACCAGGCGCCTTTATCCCAGGGGGACGCTCCCTGTAAAGCGCATTAGACAGAGACGGTCCTGGGTGGTGGCTTCTATGACGGTTGGTTCTGTTTGCACAGGGACTGTGTTGTTATCACATTGTAAACATTGTTCTTAATATCAAAGAAAGACTGGGTGGAGTGTCGAGAAGTGGCATGCAAAAACTAGGATAGAATTGCCAGTAGTTGGTCTTAACTCTCTTCCGAGCATCGATGAGCCACAAGAGGCAAGTGCTGCTTGTGAAAAGCAGAGATGGTGACAGAAACCGATGTTTATTGATTTTCCTTCAAATTGTGTGCAGCCTACTTTTTTTTTTGTTGTTCTTGGTGATAAGAACTGAATAATTTGGGTTGGGATAATTTGAAGGGGAATCATGATGTTCCCTGACAGCTTCCTGAAAGGGCTGAGAGTTCATCCATTATTCCACATGAATCAAAGTCTCCCGGACTTTTTCCAATTATGATCACATTTACCATTTAAAGTTTTTGCCCAGTTTGTCCAATTTGATTTTTAAAAACGAGGGAGGATGGATTGTGTGTCAATTATATCTCCATTAGAAAGAAACACGAGGGAGGGTTAAAAATCAGAGTAATAACAAAGATAGGAAACAATTTTATTTTTTCTATTTTATAACATTTTATATAACTCATAAGACACTGCTTATATAAAAATTCCCACAAAGTTGCTAGAGAGTGTACAATTTCCAAAAATGTCTTGGGGTTTTAGAAACAATTTTATTTTTCATAATTTATTTAGTTATCATTACATGTATTTATTTGGATGTGCTCGGTCTTGGTGGCAGCTCTCGGATTCTTCAGTCTTTAGTTTGGGCATGGGAACTCTTAGTTGTGGCCTGTGAGATTTAGTTCCCTGACCCGGGATCGAACCAGGTCCCTTGCATTGGGAGTGTGAAGTCTTAGCCACTGGACCACCAGGGAAGTCATAGCTCATTTATCTTTAAAATGAGTCTAAGTTTTCCTTGAGGCCATCTGAATGTGGTTCAGTCTTTAGAAGAGAAATTATCTTTCACAATGACATCTGCCTGTCTGGTTGGGAAAACTGGCAGCATGAAGGATAAATAAATCCCACTGGGAACCTAGTTTAGCTTTAAATCCCACTGAGAACCTAATTTAGCTTTAAAGTTTGGTTTTAAATCACAAAATATTTTAAAGATGGATACTTCCTTGTTCAGTCCAGGTTACTCCAGGGCAACCATCATTACTTCCATTCACTCAAAGCATACTTGCCTATGTATGTTATGTCTCGCCTTTGGTGAGGTTTCCTTTAAAAAATACTATACCTGTTATGGCTTACTCTTTGGCTGTCACAAAACAAAACACCAACTGCGCAAAACCTACCTGGGCCCTCTGAGGTTGGAGTGAAACAAAGGGGGAGGTTGTGAAACCCAGACATGTGCCTGATGACTAAGATGGAACCCATGTAGGAGTTAAGTCAGTAATAACATGCCTCTTGCTGCAGCTCAAGTTGCCTGCAAACCCCCCACGCTTTTTAGCAAATATTACTTTTAATGTCAGAGTGCACAGAGCTGTTCTCGAGGGTTCGGCTAAATTTGACTCTGTGGGAGAATAAACCTAGAATTCCAAATGTGGTGATCCCAACAGTGTATGTGATGCAAGACCAATTTTCCACTTGTGCCGGGTGGGTTTGTTCGAATCTCACACAGAAATGAGAGATGCCAGACGGAGTGTTGACTTGCCCCAAACATAAGGTAGTAATTTAGGTTTTATTTTAAATAAGCATTAGAGTCCGGATAATCCAAAATTTTAATTTAGGAAGGAGCCTGGGAGAATAGCAGAGGACAGGAGCTAGGTGGCCCTCCGATGAGGGGTGGGGAGTGGAGGAGTTGGAGGCCTCACAGGCTTCCATCCGTTTCTGGAAGGATTATTTTGTGATATGCTAGAGGCAAACTCTAAGTCTGTGTCTTACACATGAGTCTGTAGCCAGACCTAAAGGAGGTGCTGGCATTGTGATTTGGTGTGGTGGTTTTTTCTTTAATGTTCAGATAATCGAGTAACCTTTAATGGTGAAAGCATTGTAAGCTGACTGTGGTGTTTCGACACTGACCCAGTTTCAGCAGTGACCAAATCAGGGTGGCCGGGGAGAAGGGGGGCTCGGAGAGCAGCTTGAACAAAATAGGTCAGATGGCTTTCTCCCAGCTTTTCTCAGACACTCACAATGGGCTTTGCATTCTTTACACAAAGCCCAGGGGTTGCATGAAGAATTTTTGTCCAAAATGCTGCTCTAAGCAATTTTCTCTTGGTTCAAGCTGGTGCTTGTGATGCTGGGTCATTCTCTTGGTTTGTGGAGGATGTTTGGTGTAGTCATTCAATAAATATTTATTGAGCATATGCTATATCCCAAGTACTATGGAGATGGCTGAGAATACAGCAGTGAATAAAGCAGAGTCTCTGTTCTCATGAAGCTTGCTCACTAGTGCAGAAAAGCCTGAGTTCAAATCCAAACTCCATCAGTTAGTAGCTCATTGGGTTACTTAGCTTTGACTAACACATTATTGAGTGGGAATATATTAGTGTGTCTTTTGTTTTCTGATAATTATTGACTGGAGACGAATCTGTGTTTCTAGAGAGTGGTACAGTTAAAATCACTGTGCAGTGCTTAAAAGTGGTCAAAGGTTCAGTATACAATTAATGATTGTCATTATCATTCACAGTGTGCTCCATTAGGTTTTTGTTCCAACCTTGCATCTATTATATACATAAAATTTTCAAAAATGATGCATCATATAATTTTGAGTGGAGAAGAATATTTTGGTGAATTTTCAACAGATACTTTCTCTGACTGCTCGAGTGACATATATACTAGTAGCTCAGAAAATGATAGTTTTTCAGAATATAGTTCTGATTCAGACAATGTGAATATTAGACCACGAAAAAGACAAAAACCGTTAGTGACGCATTCTGATACGGAAAGTGAAAATGAAATTCACGATGCTGAGGAATGCTCCTTTGCTTCTACGGAAGAGTGGACTGAAGACAATATTTCATGAAGATCAGAAGATTTTTCAGGTATTTCAGGTTTAGTTATTGAATGTAATAATCTGCAGTGTTAGTGAAATAACAGAATTGTTTTTTGGCTGGCCAAAATAAAAATCGCTGGCCACAAGGGGTGCATGTGTGTGCTAAGCTGTGGGTTTCCCAGGTGGTGCTGGTGGTAGAGAACTTACCTGCCAATGCAGGAGACATAAGAGACATGGGTTCGATCCCTGGGTCGGGAAGATCCCCTGGAGGAGGGCACAGCAACCCACTCCAGTATTCTTGCCTGCAGAATCCCCATGGACACGAGCATTAGTTTCTGCCGAAATCCCCTAGTCAATAATGAGTTAACTTCTCTGTGCCTCTGGTTTCCGTATTTGTAAAATGGGATGACAAAATGGTACTTAATTCAAAAGGTTGTTTTGAGGATTAAATGAAGTATTTCATGTAAAGAACTTACAGTGATGGATGCACCATAGTAAGAACTAAATCTTAACAGTTACATATCAAATGAGCTTCAGCTGCTGTCTAAGGGAAGCACAAGAAAGCATTCATGCATCTGGTTAGTACAGACAAGGGTTCAGATGAGGCTTTCCGCTGCATTGGGTGTGGAGTTCAAAACTTGTGCAGAGCAAAGGGGCTCAGAAACTCTCATTTAAGCAAACATTAATTTGAAAAAAAAAAGAAAGCTTAAGTGGAAAGGCAGTATAGAAATTCATGGACTGTTCTTTCCACAGGGTTTCAATGATCACAACTGTAGCTGAGAAATCTTGCTTGGAATTAGTAGGTAATAAAAATTTGGACCCCTTTGTGGGGGAGATGCTCCCCAGCCCCAGTGAAAGACACATTCTGTGGACTTGCTGGGGGGCCACCTGGTCTTCTGAAACATTGATACCACACTTGTGCTTTGTGCTGGGGAGAGTGATTTGGTAACTCAATTTTTCTATGAAATCTTGAGAATTCTGTAATTTAGAATCCTGGTGTTAATATAAATTAGGCTGTTTGAGCTTACCTATCACTCCACTACCACCTAGATCAGTTTCTTTATCTGCAAAACAAAGTATGTTCAAAGATAAATCTTTGGTTAAAGCAATAGAACTTAGGAAGGAGTTCTACATGAATAGATGCCCACACAGCTAGGATTTTGTTTAGCAGATGGCAAAGCACATGTACCACTATGTTGCTTCAAGGCGATACTATTCATACCTGGAGTGGGTTCTGATGGGCAATGTCAGTCCTGTTATGTTGAAAGACACGACACTCTTTAAATAGAAAGCCAGTTGTTTGCCCCAGATGCTTCTAATTTGTTATGGTTTGCTCCTTTGAAATGTCCAAATATGGTTCTGGGGAAAATGGGTACAAGTTCTTTCTTTTTGGAGCAAAGGCGTTTTGGAACAAGGCTGTGTTACTGATGAAAATGTTATATTGGGTCTCATGGCAATTCATTTATTGCTTTCTTGACCTTGTGTCATCCAGGGAGTGTCAAACCACATGGTGCTTCTGAGCCCCACGATTTTTGCAGTTAAGACTCTGATTTAGCTGACAGATGTTAAAACACAGACACAGCCAGCTAACTCCCCAGTGACAGCACAGATGCAGAAACTGAAAAAAATGCAGTTATTCTAACTTGGGGAGGGATGACACTGATGCTCCAAATTTTCCTACTGATAGCCTTTACATTCCCTCCTCTCCCCGCCAGTCCCGGTAGCCTGATACGCTTAGGTAAGGGGAAACTGAATCTCCTTCCTTTTTGTTGATTCAGTCTCCCATCCATACACCTAAGAAACTGTGCAGATCTGAAGGATCACAGATCAGGGGAATATTAGCAATCATATTGGGCTCAAGTCTCTTTTATGGTGAGCCCAGCTCTGGCTGAGGAAACTTTGGCTTTGAAGAGAAAAACAAAAAGATCTTTGATCTGAAGGGAACTTTCCTTGGTGCCTACCCAGGTATTTTATGGATTAGCAAATGGGAAGCACACAGTGACTTTCTCTGGGTCACAAGTAGACTAGTGGACCCGGAACTAGAACCAGGTCTTCTAAACTCCAGGTCAGTCACTTCCCATCGAATCTTGCCCCCTTACACATCCTCAGCCTTTCCTCCAGCTCCCACCTCAGGTTGCCCCTTGAGATCATTGTTGGGGACCAGGGATGCACAGAGGTTGAGATAGGACCTCTGGTTCTGCCCTGCATTGGGTATGCCTCATCGCAGCCCATTTCCTTTTGGGAAATGCTAACCACAAGCATGGTTAGATTTTTTTTTTTTTTTTTTTACTGTAGAGCTAATTTAAACCTGTGAGTTGATAAATGAGGAAACTGAGGCTCAAAGAGGGGGTGTGACTTACTCAGATTTCCATAGTTCTCCAGGAAGACAGTTAACAAATACTTATGGAGCACTTATGATAAGCCAGTTTTGTGGAACCTGCTGGGGATTTGAATGAGAAGAAGACAGATGTGGTTCTTACCCTGGAAGAAATTACTCTCTAGTAGCAAGATAGTCAGAAAACAAACAGCCACAAATAGGAAGAATTTTAGGAAGGGGAGGTGCAGGGTCCTGTTGAGAACTTCATCTGGTCTTTCAGAATGTTTGTGGAAAGTTAAAAGAGAGAGAATGATGCCTTTGAAGTGACCTACTTTCTTGCCCTATTGAGATATTTGAATCAATCAAAATTCTCTTTCATGTAAGGTTGTTCTGGCACTTTTCAGATCCTTCCTATCATTTCCCTATTATTTACTACACTGAAGCATTTCTTCAAATTATGGCCTCACCACAGGTCACTCTAGGAGAAAATGAGGTAGTAGGGGTGGGTGTGCAGAGCTCATAGGGGAACTGAGGCCCAGTACACTCCCGAGGGAAACTGCTGTGTCCTTGGCATCTGGTTGCCTCTAGAAAAACAAAAACAAAAACAAGAAAAGCCTGAGAGTTCATTCATAGATTTGTAACATTTGTCAATTGCCTGTATTTTCCTGTATTATCATGTTTTCTGGTAAGATGGCCCTTTCTGGCTCCCAGACCTCTTTTCTCCATGTTCTCAAATTTTGGAACTTTCCTACATGACAGCCATTTTTCTTGCACCGGCCCTCTCTCCCTGTCCCTTCACCCTCTTCTGCTCAGAGCCCACCTCTTCCTGAGCAGCCCCACCTCTTCCTCCATCAGCCGCCCACAGCCCTTGTGCACCAGCTGCAGCTGGTTTTGTATATGGTTACATATTTAAAACAATTTGTGTTCCTGTCTGTTTTCATTATGTGCATCCTTTCTTCTTCTCTGGATGACAAGTGTCCTGGGAAGAGGGTTTGGGGCTCCCATTTCCTTTAGGGCTTAGATTACCAAGAGAGCAGGGGCTGGGGGGGGATGCACGCCAGCAGAGCCGTGGACGAGAGCAGTTGTCTCAGGCAGGGCAGCAGGCTGAGACACTGGCTTGCCGCGTGACTTTAGACTCGGTTTCAGCTCCCTTGGCTATAAATACGTGCGAGCACAGTGCCTCCGCCCCATGGGATCTAGTAATGTACTGTCACTAAATGGTGTAAAGCATTTGGACTGGATTGTCGTGTCCTGCTCTCAGACCTTGCTGGGTATGTTGTGGGGGAGGGGGGCAGAAAATGTGACACAGGCTTTTATTTGAGTTGGCTCTGGACCCAATCCTAGTCTTTGCCAGATGGATGGACAGTGTTGAGTGACCCAGATGACACAGTCAACATGGCTATGGGTCCTGGCAAGGAGACCCCTCAAATAAGAAGACAATGTCTTGGAGAAATTTTAGAATTTGATATATGTGTAATAGTTGATACACACACACACACATGTCTCTGTGTATGTGTCTCAGTACTGTGCATTGGTCCAGGACCCCTGAGGGTATGAAATCCTCAGGTGTTCAAGTCCCTCATATAAAATGGTGTAGTATTTATATATGATTCAGAAGCAAAGGAAAGCTTGATTCTCTGAGCCAAGAATGGAGGGGTACCTGCTTGTACTCTAGAGAACATGCTTTCCCTGCCAGACTGTGGGCCAGGTTGCTTTATCGAGTCTTGTGGTGGGGAAGTGTAGGAATTCTTGCGAGGCAAGCATTGATCTTGGCTCTGGATCCAGTGCCTGGGGCAGCATCTCTGCACATGGCCCACCACCGCCATCTTGAATTGCATGGTCCTGAGTGGTTTTTGCACGTGCCCACCCAGCTGAGGTGTGGGTGCAGCCAAAGTGCCAAGTTCAAGTCCTCTGCACGTGGCGGCCTATGAGCAAGTGAAACTAGACTAAGCACAAAGGAAAGAAAGGTTCGACTTTATTAGTCACCCAGATTCTCTTTTTATTTTTCGGGAATGGTTAATGGGCTTTGCCAGTGACAGATTTGCACAGTTAGCAGCATTATTCATAAGAGCCAAGAAGGGGAGACAAATTTAAGTGTCCATCAATGGGTGAGTGGATTACCGAAAGACAGGATAGACATGGGCTTCCCACGTGGTGCTAGTGGTAAAGAACCTGCCTGCCAATGCAGGAGAGGTAAGAGACGTGTGTCGGGAAGATCCCCTGGAGGAGGAAATGGCAACCCACTGCAGTATTCTTGCCTGGGAAAGCCCATGGACAGAGGAGCATATCATAGAACATTAGTCAGCCTACAGCTTGATGAACCTCAAGGACATCATGCTGAATGAAACAAGCCAGTCACAAAAAAACAAATACTGTGTGATTCCTTTTAAATGAGGTACATAGACAGAAAGTAGAATGGTGATTGCCACAGGCTAGAAGAGGGGAGAAACCGAAGTAAAACTAGAAAACAGAGAAAAATGACTGTGGGAAGTTTCTATCGCCTTAATGTGAATTTGGTGATTATGGGCTTTCTAGAAAGGTGGGAGGAACTGGCAATCACAGTAATTGGGGTCCTGAGAAAGGAGCTGCATAGAACATTCAGAGGCAGGGAGGAGAAAAACAAGGGAAGGACACAGCTCTCTAAGGTTAAACCGAAGATAAGAACCACTGGAACCACTGGACTCCAGGCAGGTAATCCAGTCCCCAGGTCACCGCTGTAATCCAGGAGTACAATGGGAAGGAATGGAGTTACGGGATAAAACAAATTGCTTGGTTTGGAGAGAGACATGGGTCACCATTCAGTGATGGATTAGATATGGGTAAAAAGACAGAGAATGTATCAAAGAGGTTCCCACTATCTTGGACTAAATGGTGGATATGTAGAAAAACTGGCCATTTATCAGGAAGTGTTTGAGGAGGTTTTGGGGGATGATGATTTATTTGATGATTTGATGATGTACTTGAGTAGAAAGTTTTGGAGGCAGCTGGAAGTTTTCATACTCAAAATAATTTATCCATTTTCTCTTTAGAAACCAAAGTTCTATTTTTACATTAAAAATTAATTTTTATTAAAAAAGGACCAAGGGCAGAAAAACTGCACTATGGCTATAATGTCTTCAGGAGCCAGTGATACACCTCTTATTTCAGAGCTCCTTTTGGCACAACTGGTGGAGAGCTGTGTCCTTCCCTTGTTTTTCTCCTCCCTGCCTCTGAATGTTCTATGCACCTCCTTTCTCAGGACCCCAATTACGTGTGATTGCCAGTTCCTCCCACCTTTCTAGAAAGCTCATAGTCATCAAGTTCACATTAAGGCAACAGAAACTTCCCACAGTCATTTTTCTGGCAGCACTCACATTTGAAAAACAAACTGAATGGTGAGAAGCACTTTTAATGAAAAGGAATAAAACTTGAATGATAGCATTGCAAAAGGAGAAATTTTGTAGAAGAAATTATGGTTCTCTCAGGTCTCCAGAAAGCACCTCCCTAAAGAATCCTGGTTACATGTGCAGACCGAGGTGAGTGGGTGGGGGATTCAGTGAATCACATGCAGCCAGAGTGGTAGATAGTCACTGGAAGGAAGTTACCAACTCACCTGGGTGATCTCGCCATAGATATGATGGGGACAAAAATCAGTGGGACATTAAACATAGCATGTTCCTCCGGCACAGAATCATATTTTTCAAGCAGCACAGAGTCATGCCTGCCTGCTTTACCCCAAAGTGTTCAGGAGACTGAAAATTTGAGGAAGGTCTCAGAAACTTTCCCTCACATGGACTTGGAGATGCCTTTATCACAGTGCCCACAACTGCATGCTGTGACTTGTAGCCATTGCCATGTTTATTTTGGACAGTTTAAAGGGGGGAAAACCCAGGCTACCCTGGCAAGAAGAAGAAGGAAAAGAGCCAGGCAAAACTTCTGGAAAAGCTGGCAGTGGTGCTGAGCTTTTATCTATCTTTCTAGTTCAGTGTCTGGCACATGTAGGTAGTAAATAGACTGTTGAACGAATGAAGGCATAGTAGGAATAGTTTCTGCATGATGAATTTTATGGTTGTAATTTTGTTGTGCTATGTGTGGGTGGCATGTCGAAGGAAACCCAGGAGGCTTGGGTTCCAGTTCTGGTTGTGTCACTAGTTCTGTGGTGTCGGCTCAGACACTGACTTCTCTGAGCTTGTTTCCTTGGTAAAGATGGGTCAGTGAGGCTATGTATCTCACTCCTATGGCAGTTACTCGCTGTTAAATGAGATAAAGTGCATGAAAGTGATTGAAAACGCTGAGGTGCTCTACAAACGTAGAATACAATCATTTTGAAAGCACTTAGCTTTGTAGGGGATTGTGTGAATTAATGTGTATTGATGAAGAAACACGTTTCATTAGGTAAAAACTGAAAGTAAAACTCGCATACTTTAGAATGTGAATATAAACGCGCCAACTTTTATAACACTAATTTCAAGGTGTAGTATATTAATTTCAAGTAGGACATTTATGAAAAAAAAAACACAAAAACAAAACTGAGATGTTAAAAATGTTCAACACTGTTGCCTCTAACGTATTCTCAGAGCCCAATATTTTTACAATTCTCATGTAAGAAATTTACATAAGGGTTAAATACCCATCAGTTGCTGTGTTAGTCACTCAGTCGTGTCTGACTCGTGGCCACCCCATGGACTGTAGCCTGCCCAGCTCCTCTGTCCATGTGATTTTCCAGGCAAGAATCCTGGAGTGGGTAGCCATTCCTTTCTCCAGGGGATCTTCCCAACCTAGGGATCAAATCCAGGTCTCCGGCATTACAGGTGGATTTTTTTCCATCTGAGTCACAGGAGAAGCTATCTGCCCATCAGTGTCTGTGACCAGATACTGATATCTTGCCATGTGCACCAGGTATCAGAGCTGTGTTTCTACTGCTCTTCTTGGAGGAATCACTGGTTAATTTGACTAATGATTGCTAGTCTTTATGTATATTTGTGTGTGGTGTGTGTGTATGTATATTTGTGTGTGATGTGTGTGTTGAGTAGCACACCAGTTTCATTAGCCTGGCAAAGTGCTGCATCCACGTATTTACAGACAAAGGCCCTTTTGACGTGTTAATGATCTTAAAAGGCTTAGTGCCACTGGGAACTGTATGCATTTTTTTCTTTATCTCATCTTAATCTTAAGTATTTTCCTGGATGGCCATTGAACATAAGTTTAATGTTAGCTGGATGAATAAAGTATTAGTTACTGTATTCTCTTCAAAATAAACATAGCCTCGTTACAGCAACAGCAAGGTGAGCTTTTATTTGACTCTGGCAAAGATGAATTTTGCTTAAACATTTTGTAGTGGCTTATAAAGTTTGGCTTCTCTATAGTATATTAAAAGATTTATTTAGATATTGATGATAAATTTGGTGAAACTGACAAAGGATCTTGCACTTTTTGATGATTTCTATTTTTTTCCCCCCCAAATACAGCTAAAGCTTTATCCATCATCATGGAGAGTTAGAAAAGTCGAGTGACCACTTCTTTTTTCAAACCAATGTACAGTAATTTTCTATGTTTCATTTCACAGGTACCATAATCTGGGAAGAGTAGTGATAAAACTCAGATACACAGCAAGGAAGCGTGAGTAAACATGCTAAGGATGATGCTCGCCTGTTGTATGCATCTGGTGTTATGCACTTAAACTAAATAGGAAAATCTTACTCATCTCGGTAGAAAAACAGGGTAAAGATTACAACTTGGGGACTTCGTGATATTTTGTCTGTGTGCAGTTTGTCAAAAGGCAATTTATCTAAAGCTGGAAAAGGATATGGTTTGGCTGACTAAACTGTGGAGTGATACAAATGATACGTAACGATAAAAATGCTTAGGGGAATTTTTGGGGCGCTCAAATCAATTGTACAGTACTGTGTGGGTGTAAAGAGCAGACTTCTTTCTCTGCTTCTCTATTTGCACCAGTTTTCAAAACTGTGAAAGTTGCTGACATTTTATACCACATGCTGGACCGTTGAATCACAGTTTTCGTGGTCACTTGTAAATGTGCCTGGTGGCGGAGGGAAAGCTTGTTTGTGCTCCCTGGGACAAGCGTGTTTCTCCTGTGCCCCTCCTCGTTTTCAATAGCACCAGGTCCTTTTGTTTTGGAATCCAGGAGAATCCAGGGCTCTTTACTCTGAGAGTGACTTGGGAGAACTCTGGAGCTACCTTCTTTCCATAGATGTTTCCTGAAGTGAGGCTGAAAGTATGATTCAGAAACGTGAATCTTCCAGTCCTCAAACAAAGATGATTCTGATCGTGTGCCACCTGAAGGAATTTCTTCCTCCCCAACACTGGGATTGGGAAGTCCTGAAGATATTTCAGTGGGGCTAGTTATTTAAGCTCATTTTCTGTCTCATCACTAAAACGGGGCTACTGATAGTTACTGATAAATGACCAGTAATTGGTGAAATGATACTAGCATTTAAAATGAGGCTACTGACTCTTATTAAAGTGGGTTTTGTGGCTATCAAATGAAACAATGCAAGCCAAATGCTTGATGTAAGGCTAAATAGAAATAGTTGTAGTTATTATTATTTTTCTTTTTGTTGGAAGGGGGGAAAAGGAGGAGGAATAGGCCACTAACATAGTAGGGGATTTTTCTCCTTCCCAGTTATACCCTGGGAGGTCGCAGAATTGGTGCTGAAGAAAGGCTTTGTCCTTCATGGTCTAAGAGGGCTTCTTTGGGGTTGGTTTGGGGGGATCAGCAAGAGAAACCCCAAATGAGGTGAAGAGAGAGGATGTTGGAGGGTACCACATTCTAATGTGTTCATTTCTAAGGTTCTTTAACTTTTCAAAGCACCAAGTCATCTGCTGACGTGTTTTCACAATGTATGGGTAAAGTTGGCAGGGTAGATATTCTTTCCCTTCAAGGGAGGAAAGCAGAGTCCTGAGGGGTAAAGGAACTCACCTTTTGTCATACAACAAGTTAGTGGTAAAACTGGGATTAGGATCCCAGTCTCAGATTCTGAGCATATCACCCATTCACTATGTGACATCCTCAGAGTCAAATGACCTTGTTCACAGGTTTGTGTTCAGATCTGGGTCCCAACTGATGAGCCTATTGTTGGCAACCTGCAAAATAGCAGGAATGACAGATATTGTAGATTCATGGTCCAAAGGACCGGTGTCAGCTAGAGATGGCTGGAGTAACAGCATCTGAGCCAGGTGAGTTTTCATTTCCTGGCTGTGAGCGAGGTTTCTACCTGAATCTGGGCCAGGCAGAGTCACTGACGGGGGAGATCTGACTCCAGCCCAGAGCCCTCTCTACAGCTTTGCTGCAACTGAACTTCAGAGTCCCGTGACTACGCTGAAAGGAATGAAAAGGAGTTGCCGGTAATGTCGAGAAATGTCAGGAAAGTGTGATTCTGACAGCATTCCATCAGCTTTTCTCTTCCTTTCCTCTTTTTTTCACTCCATTTATAAAAAATGGGTCTGGAAAATTAGAGAGAGACTCTATAAATGTTAAGCCTTTGTGTTATGACTTGAATTGCAAAATCCTTGGGGGCATTGAATTTCCAAATATTTTGGGGTAGCTGCAAAATTTAATTTTAGGTAGAAAAGAGTTAACTGAGGGTCAATGTAATTCCCAGATCATCAGTGTGCAAATCATCTAAGCATATGTGAAAAATTCAACAGCTTAAAGGTAATTTTCTGGGAAAGTAAAAATAATACACTGGTATTTAGCCAGAAATAAGAATTTGGAACATTTCTTTATGCACAGGAATTCTCTAGTAGGCAAATCATAAGTTAATGTGGAGTATTTATAGTTTATTTATTAATTTAGGGCTTCCCTGTTGGCTCAGACAGTAAAGAATCTGCCTGCAGTGCGGGAGACCCAAGTTCAATCCCCGGGGTTGGGAAGATCCCCTGGAGAAGGGAATGGCAACCTACTCCAGTAGTCTTGCCTGGAGAATCCCGTGGACAGAGGAGCCTGGCAGGCTATAGTCCATAGGGTTGCAAAGAGTCAGGCCTGACTGAGCGACTCACTTATGGAGAAGAGTTAAGGTGGTATAGATAAAACAGATATTTTAAAACTAAAGCAGATGAACTCAAGGCAAAAACTAGAAAGAAGAAAGGAAAAAGGAGAGGGTCATAGAACATTAGTGAGAACTCCTGGGTGTGGGAAATTCTGATTGAGTGTATACAAGTGTGTACTTGAATTTCCTTGTGGCCTGAGAAAAGCTGGTGCCAGAATGAATTGGATAGCCCTCATTTCCTCTCTAGTACTGGAGTGCCTGTTTCATTCATTCACTCCCTCCCTCCCTCCCTCCCTCCCTCCCTCATTCACTCTTTTCAGTGAAACTTATTTATCTGTCTTTCATTACTGTGGCTCCATGCTATGCACTAGAAATATGGCAGTGAACATGATCCAGAAATAGTTATCTTCATGGAGCTTATAGTTTTCTTGGGAAGGCATGTAGACAAATTATTACTATATGATAAGATGTGTACAGATCTGCTAGACATGCAGAGAAGTATAAGAGCATCCAATAGATGCATTTAATCTTGAGTGGAGGTTAGGGAGGTTTCTGTTATTCAGTGAAACATTTTAAGCAACTCCACCTTGCTAGTAACAAATAGCTTGCTGTTGGATTTCAGGACTACTTTTCAAAAGCAGAGTCTGATTTATTTGCACACGACTTAAAAACTAATGAATTGAACCAATGTCAACAAGCACTCTGAGCTTCCCTGGTGGCTCAGTGGTAAAGAATCCATCTGCAGTGCAGGAGACACAAGAGACTTGGGTTCGAACCCTGGGTTGGGAAAATCCCCTGGAGAAGGAAATGACAACCCACTCCAGTATTCTTCCCAGGAAAATCCCATGGATAGAGGAGCCTGGCAGGCTATGGTCCATGGGGTCATAAGAGTCGGACATAACTGAGCACAGCAACTACTCTACTGTTTTTTATTTGGTGATTTATGGCTTGAAATAGGGCCTGCCTTATTGAATGGTTTCCTTCATACGTGATTTCTTTCCTGTTTCTGGGTCCCTTTGCTATTTCTACAGATAGCTTTAATATGAGAGCTTGGCTTAGTCATAAAACTCTTTTCTGTTGGTTTACCCCAGTCTTGAATGATAAAATAGGATGAGCTAATTAATCAGAATATTAATACTTCCAGGACCCTTTGGAGAACTAACTAGAGTTTTAAATGCAATTTGAAATGTAGAGTGGTACAATAAAAAGCTGAAAATCTTTATTTGAAGAATAGTATTATAAGATACATGTAAAATATTTTGCTGAACCGTCAGAAGAGTTCAGATTTTATAGTATAGAGAATTCCTCTAAGGTAGAGGTGGAGTAGTGTATTTAAGAATGTGGGATAAAGTCACGTTCTGGTTCTACCTCTTTCTAGTCATGAGAACTTGGGTAGGTTATACAATCTGTTTGTGCCTCCATTTCTTCATCTGCAGCATAAGGATAATGATATTTGTTTTGTAGAGTTGTTATGAGGGCTCTATGAAGAGACCTGAGGAACTCAGCTCAATGCCTGGCTCTCACAAAGGCTCAATAAATATTAGTTATTCTTAATATTAGGATAGAAAATGTAGGGTTTTGATAGTATTTTAGCTTTCTATAATATTTGAATTGGAATCTACAAAAGACATCTCTTTTAAGAGGAAGCAGAATGAACAAAGGACAGATGGCCACAGTGTTGTTAAGCCAAAGATTCCACCAAGTCCACATGAATGAGGAAAAAGGGTTATGAAGCAAACATCTACCTTGTTCTTGTAGTTTTCGTTATACTGAAGCCCAGGATTCTACAGAGAAGTGACCTTTGAAAGAGGCAGGGCCTGCTGAGGCATGGAGAAACTGTAGGCATGGTGGTTAAGAGCACAGACTTTAGAGCCAGTCTCAGCCCCAGCTACATTTGGTGCCTGTGTGACCTTGGGCAAATTACCTAACTTTTCTATGCTACAATTTCCTCCTCAGCAAAAGCGGATAATAAAAGCACCTATGTCATGGGATTCTTGTGAGGATTAAATGAAATACTTGAAAAATGTCCAAAACAGTGATGGCCTGTCACTCTCAGTAAAATTAGCTACTACTATTCGTCTGACTAGGATGTGAGCTCTTGACACAGCAGGTACTTTTTGCCTGTTTTCTTCTTTTCACTCATGTAGCTCCAGGACTTGAAAAGTGCCTGACATGGCAGCTGTTCAGTAAATACCTGCTCAGTGAGAAAATATATGAAAGCTCTGTTAGTCAAATACGATTAAAAAGCTGGGCTAAAATGTTGAAAATAATTGAAGCTAGGTGATGGGTACATAAGGATCTATTAGATGAACCTCTCTACTTTTTGTTTGATTGAGTTTATAATAAAATGTAAAAAAAGAGACTGAAAGTGAAAGTGTTATTTGACTCTTTGCGACCCCGCCAGGCTCCTCTGTCCATGGAATTCTCCAGGCAAGAATACTGGAGTGGATTCCCATTTCCTTTTCCAGGAGATCTTCCTGACCCAGAGATCGAACGTGGATCTCCTACATTGAAGGCAAATTCTTTACTGTCTGAGCCACCAGGGAAGTAATTAAAAAAAAAAAAAAGAAACGTCTGTAATAATTGGAAAGAACCAGGCATTAAAAAAACTTTTTTTTTTTTTTACAGCTTAAGAAAGTAAAAAGACATTCTATACTATAAAACATATGCAATGTTTTGAATATACACTACAGTACTACTAGAGACTGGGGAAACTGTGTTTCCCCAAAGGACATTTGTTTCTCTTTTAAGGATTCTGATGGCAAGCAAGAATTTAGATAAAAATTGACAGATCTGATCTGTCAGCTGGCACAGTTCTTTCTTATCATTACCCTGTCATCATACACCGAGGGGCTGAAAGGGACCTTGGAGGTGGTTCATCTGCCTCCCTTGGAGGTTACTCAGGTATCTGTCTGCATTGTCCACTCCCTGTTTCAGCGCTTTAGCAGCTCCCTTCGCTTCAGGCCAGAGGTCACCATCCCCTCCTCTAAAGTCTCAGGAGACTCCTGGCCCTGACACAGTCTTCCCTTTGGACCTCTGCCCAGATCACACTCCAGCCCTATCAGTTCTCTTGACTGTCCCCTCTCATTTTGCCCCATTCAGGTGTAATAACTTGGCCGTGGAACATACACCTGAGTGCTCACGTGACTTTGTGTGGGATACAGCCTCTGGGAGCTGCCCATGGTTCCTTGAGATAGCTCTGGTGAGAGGACTTCACTTTGTAGGAAACTTTGTTCAGGCCCCCAGGGTTACTGGTCAGGATTTTCCTCCTAGCCTCTTGCCCCTTGGGAAGCATTATCATAGCAGTGTAAACAGACCCATTTTAATAGTTCGTAGATAGGGTCTGTGGAAAGAGAACTCCATAGTCACCATCCTTGAGTTTTCAAGGTGGGAAGCATGGAAACTTTGGAGAGCATTTTTGGTAACACATGAACTTATTTTAAATGCGATACAGTTGATTCTTGTTATTCATGGGAGTTCTGTTCTGTAGAGTCACTTTGAATGCTGAATCAGTGAATACTAAACCATTGCTTTTAGGGGAAACATGGGGTTTGGCTCCTACCAGTCTGTGGTTACAACATTTTTGTCATCAATCAATACAAAACCTTGTTTTAGGTGTGTTTGTGTTTAGATGCCTTATTTACTATATTCATTAGCATTGAACTTACAGCCATCAGTGCTGTAACTGAGGTGTGAACAACTTATCTACCAGATCTGTCCCCTGGGGGCTGCATCACAGCCTTCTTGCACTTAGAAACACTAGGTGGGACTTCAGCTCTATGTTTGGGGCCATGTTTCACAGCAAAATTACCAACACAAAGCACAACAACGTGAAAACCTAGCTGACCTTGAAAAGGACACTCGTTTATACCATAAGAATTGAAACAAGAAGGCAGAATGTGACCTTGTTTGACCCCAGCTGGGAATGTGTGCACCAGGCAATACAAAATTTTCACTGCCTCTCGTGTCTTCAGACAACTATGAAAGTGCTGTATTGCTTTTGGGCTTACAAAGAAAGTTTAGCAAGTAGAAGAATTTGCAAATATGGAATCCGTGGGAAATGAGGATTGACTGTATATCCATGAAGTTTGTGCAGTAGGTCATTATGTTTAATAAAACAAAAGATGCAATTTACTACATGTGTGTTACAAAATGTTATATGTAGTCATGTAAAATTATGGTTCTTCATTCCATATCTTTAATCCAGGAGATCTGGAATGAGAAAATTAGATTATAAGATGAGCTAAAAAAATTTAAAGATTTGTATGATCTCTTAAGCTTTAAACCTTTAAGGTATAGATATTATTTATATATTTGTATACATTTTATGTATTTATTATATCATGTCATATTTTATCTTCTGTATAGCTCACTAGCTTAAAATTTCCTTTATTGCAGTGGAAAAGATTGAGCTGAGACAATTTTCAGTGATTACCTGAAATACTGTGTTTATACCTAAAGAATATATTAACATCTATTTTAAATTATAGTTGGTTTATAATATTATATTAATTTCAGGTGCAACATTCAGTATTTTCATAAATTATACTTCATTTAGAGTTATTATAAAATATTGGCTATATTTCCTGCATTTTACAATATACCCTTGTAGCTTACTTATTTTATACATAGTAGTTTGTATTAAACACTGTAAGTCTAACCTGAAAGTTTTTCTCCTTCACCCTGGTGAAGAATTATCAGTAGGAGGTATTATTGTTATTATCACTCTGTAAAAATCATTTCTAAATTTACATCTCTAGTATCTTTGAAGGACAGAGAAGCTTCACATTTAAGATATTATGACGGGAAAGCTGCTGTAGCTTTAAGTGGTCATATGGAATATGTTAGGACCTTTCACTGAGAAGCAGAGGAGAGTTTTGGCTTTCTGGATTAGCAAATCAGGAGATAGAAAAATGGAGGTTTCAGACTAGGAAGGCTTTCTAACTCTAAGCAGCTAGTGGGTGTGTTTTTGCTTCCCTGGTCTTGGGAGTCAGCCTTTTGTAACTCAGTTGTAGAGTGCTCATACCACTGTTACCTCATCTTCACGGATGTAGCGTGATGATGGAATTTCGGGGATGACTGGACATTTTTTAATGCATGTTGATTGTGAGGAAGGTTCTTTTTAGGATCCACTGGTGCTTGAGGCAGTGGTAGAAAAAAAAAAAAGCTATCCAGGGAGATAGAACAGTGTATAGTCTTTTACCCCTGGGATCCAAAATGTTCCTGAATATCACACCAACAAGGCAAATAAAAGATTGAGTGTCCATCCAGACACTAAGAGCAGGGACAGATGTCATAAAACACCCCACGTGGCCCAGACATGAGGAGGTAGGCTCACTCCAGGTGTGAAATCCTTTAGCCTTGTGGACTTTAATTTGGTCTTAGGCATGTGTTACAGGAAGTATGCTCTAGTGGACTCAATTGGAACCCTCTCACTGGAGTGGAATGTTCTGTGTGAACTTGTTTTTACACAGTGGAGAATGAGGAAGTAATTTATGAAACAGTTAAACCTTAGGTGTGTGGTTCTTATAGGGTACACAGCACAGAATGAAGAAACACAGAGGATGTTGGGGTGAGGAGAAGGAAGCATGGAAATAAGACAGAGGTTGCAATTGAGAGTCCAGTTCACTCCCAGTGGAGTCACTTGGCACGCTGCACACGTTAATCACAGCACATGATTTCTCAGTTGGGTGCTGGGCACAACAACTGCTGGGAGCTGGACCACGGTTCCCTCAGTGATACGTCTTCTCTCAGTCCTCAGTGTGTGGTCAGGCTCACTGCTCACAAATTTCACCGAAAATAGTCTTTCTTTTTCACACTTAAAAATTCTTTCCAAGCAAGTGTTTCCTTTTAACATTCCCAAAGCAGATTGACTTTTTGAGCTTTGTGTTGCTTCCAGCTCTGTCAATGTCGGCTTCCAATTAGTCCCAACATCTCATTGCTGTTTTCCCTTAAGAAGTCCTGATGGTATTGCACTGACTTAGGGTTCAATCTGCTTATGCTTATTGCAGTGCTCATTAGACTGGCATTTCCACCACTCTGTCTCTCTGGTCTTGGTCTGGGAAATGCTTGTGATTAACATGGGGGTCTTGATAGTCATTCTCTGTCACCTTCAACCCATCAGTTATGAAACAAAGGAGTATTATGGAGAGAAAGGGGGCATTAGATATTAAAAGTCTTGAGGAAGGGAGGCCACAGGATGAATACCATTGCATATTAAGTTGCTCAGCCCAGTAAAAGTCACAGGAAACAGCAATGAACTGTTACAGAAAATTCTTTTGAGCTGTCCTCAGCCCATTCTCTTCTGTTGCTGTATTTGGACAGACATATGCCTCCACACACATGTCCCGCCCTGATGTGATTTTTAAATAAACTTTTTATTGTGTATTGGGGTATACCCCACTAACAATGTTGTGATAGTTTCAGGCGAACAGGGAAGGGACTTAGCCATATATATATGTGTATCCATTCTCCCCCAAAGTCCCCTCCCTTCCTGATTGCCACATAACATTGAGCAGATTCCCCTGTGCTACACAGTAGGTCCTTGTTGGTTATCCATTCTAAATATAGCAGTGTGCACATATCCATTCCAAACTCCCTAACTCTCCCTTCCCCACATCCTTCTACCTGGCAAACTTAAGTTCCTTCTCTAAGTCTGTGAGTCTGTTTTGTAAGTAAGTTCATTTTGTATCATTTCTCCTTAGATTCCACATAGAAGGAATGTCATTTGATATCTCTCCTCTGTCTGTCTTACTTCACTCAGTTTGATAATCTCTACGTCCATGTGGCTTCTGACTTGGTTTTATCCCTAGACATTCGGTTCTAGGCCATCTTTACATCCTCTTGTGTGAAGGTCATGCCTGACTGCTGGTTTCAAGTCCTTCTTTTCATCCAGGAAGGAAAAGGCCTGATTAGGTAGAGCAGTACCCACTCTTCCACTTTCCTCCTTTTTTGCATCATTTCATTTTCATTTCTCTGTCTAGCACTTAATACTTCCTAGTGTAGTCATGAGTTGACTGGCTTATTTTCTGTCTCCTCCAACTAGAATGTAATTCTATGAAGGAAGGGATACTGTTGTGTTCAGTGATGTGGTCTCTAGGGCCTGGAACTGTCCTTGGCACAAAGAGCCTGCAGGAAATATTTCTTGACTCACTGACTATGGAATGGTGAGAGAGTACTTTTGCACCTTGTGTTTTGTGTGTATGCAAGTGGTCAGTAAAGTGACTGGCATGAAGCAGGAGTTCACACAGACTCTCCCTTCCCCTGTTCACTCTAAAATGCAGGCTCAGTTATAGGCCCAGGGGTAGTAGGATCACTATATTTTTGATTCTTAACTTTTAACTTGCTTAGTTCTGTTTCTGAGTTAGTTTTGGCCTTTGGCACAGGCCAGGAGGGTGCAGTAAAAACAAATGCACCTGACTGCTAGCACGGGGATCTTGGGTTGCAGTCTTGGTTTCAACTCTGACTCACTATGTGAACTGTGGGCAACCTACTTAACCTCTCTGCTTCTGTTTCTTCATCCATAGAATGAAGAGGTTGGCTAGATGATGCTTAAGGTCCCTTGCAGTTCTTGCATTTTATCATGCCACCTATTTATCTTTCTTTGAACGTGAGCACAGACTATTCTCTTCATACAAGAGTAAACATACTTGCAAGGTGTTCTGCAACCCTTAACGAAGTGCTGAAAACACTCAAAGTGTAGGATCACTATGAATATGCAACACTCGTCTCTTTGTTTCATCAAAGATCTCCAATCACACATTTCTCTGCCATGTGCTTTAGGAGTCTCTGTACCTGAAGTGGATTTAACAAATCATCCTTTATGTTTACATAGCATTTTCATTGCAGGGTATCAGTGTTTCTCTACAATCTGTCATGAAGTGCTATTGTTTATAAAGAAGTAAAAAGATGGACTGCTTGAATTCTTAAGGGTCATCAATACATTAGATTCTGGCAGTGCCACATGTTAGAAGCCCGGAGTTACGAATACATCTTAAAATTTTTAATGCACTACGTAATCCCACCAGAAGCACCTGGTTTCTACATGAGTTAAGAATATCACTTGCCAAAATGTTACCCCACATTTAAGTGGATCTGCTGAGTGTTCTTCTTGATGCCTTTATTCACTCATCAATCGATTGCAGTTTGAACCCTTCTCCTTGGTTCTCTGAACCTGCTCATGCTTTTTTTTTCAATGTTTAATTTTTAGTTTTTATTGAAGTATAGTTAATTCAGTACTATATAAGCTATAGGTGTAGAATATAGTGATTCACAAATTTTAAAGGTTATACTCCATTTATAATTATCATAAAATATTGACAATATTCCCTGTGTTGTACAAAATATCCTTGTAGCTTATTTGATACATAATAGTCTGTGCTTCTTAATTCCCTTCCCCTAGGCTCCATCACTAAAGATGGTGATTGCAGCCATGAAATTAAAAGACGCTTACTCCTTGGAAGAAAAGTTATGACCAACCTAGATAGTATATTCAAAAGCAGAGACATTACTTTGCCCACTAAGGTCTGTCTAGTCAAGGCTATGGTTTTTCCAGTAGTCATGTATGGATGTGAGAGTTGGACTCTGAGGAAGGCTGAGCACCAAAGAATTGATGCTTTTGAACTGTGGTGTTGGAGAAGACTCTTGAGAGTCCCTTGGACTGCAAGGAGATCCAACCAGTCCATTCTGAAGGAGATCAGCCCTGGGATTTCTTTGGAAGGACTGATGCTAAAGCTGAAACTCCAGTACTTTGGCCACCTCATGCGAAGAGTTGACTCATTGGAAAAGACTCTGATGCTGGGAGGGATTGGGGGCAGGAGGAGAAGGGGACGACAGAGGATGAGATGGCTGGATGGCATCACCGACTCGATGGATGTGAGTCTGAGTGAACTCCGGGAGTTGGTGATGGACAGGGAGACCTGGCGTGCTGCGATTCATGACGTCGCAAAGAGTCAGACACGACTGAGCGACTGAACTGAACTGAGGCTCCCTCTCTTGCTTTGAAATAGGTGCTGCCGTCTAAACGCCAAACCTGCAGTCATTTGTTAGTCTGTGTCTTATTTGATGGATCCAGGACAGGCTTCCCTTGCCCTCTTACTATGTCCTACTTCGTTCTTGCACTGAATCCCACATCCATGCTTTGTATACTCACTTCTTTACCTAGAATGTTCCCAGCCCAACCTGCCTGGCAAACTCATGCTCACACCTTTGGAGATGTGGCTTAAACATCTCATCCTCTTTGAAGCCATTCTGACCTTCTCTCCCTATTCTGGGAAAAACTAATTTTCTCTCCTTTATATTAGCATTATGCCAATACGTACCAAAATTACAGTATTTATTCTCTATGGAACAACAGACTGGTTCCAAATCGGGAAAGGAGTATGTCAAGGCTGTATATTGTCACTCTGCTTATTTAACTTATATGCAGAGTACATCATGAGAAACGCTGGACTGGATGAAGCACACACTGGAATCAAAACTGCCAGGAGAAATATCGATAACCTCAGATTTGCAGATGACACCACCCTTATGGCAGAAAGTGAAAAGGAACTAAAAAGCCTCTTGATGAAAGTGGAAGAGGAGAGTGAAAGAGTTGGCTTAAAACTCAGCATTCAGAAAACTAAGATCATGGCATCTGGTCCCATCACTTCTTGGCAAATAGATGGGGGAAATAGTGGAAACAGTGACAGACTTTATTTTTTTGGGCTCCAAAATCACTGCAAATGGTGATTGCAGCCATGAAATTAAAAAATGCTTGCTCCTTGGAAGAAAAGTTATGACTAACCTAGACAGCATATTAAAAAGCAGAGATATTACTTTGCCAGCAAAGATCCATCTAGTCAAAGCTATGGATTTTCCAGTGGTCATGTATGGATGTGAGAGTTGGACTGTGAAGAAAGCTGAACACCGAAGAATTGATGCTTTTGAACTGTAGTGTTGGGGAAGACTCTTAAGAGTTCCTTGGACTGCAAGGAGATCCAACCAGTTCATCCTAAAGGAGATCAGTCCTGAATATTCATTGGAAGGACTGATACTGAAGCCAAAACTCCAATACTTTGGCCACCTGATGTGAAGAACTGACTCATTTGAAAAGACTCTGATGCTGGGAATGATTGAGGGTGAGAAGAGAAGGGGACAACAGAGGATGAGATGGCTAGATGGCATCACCGACTCAATGGACACGAATTTGAGTAGGCTCCTGGAGTTGGTGATGGACAGGGAAGCCTGGTGTGCTTCAGTCCATGGGATCTCAAACAGTTGGACATGGCTGAGTGACTGAACTGAACTGAACAGACAGTTTTTTGCATGTCTGTATCATGTACTGAGAATTCATTGTAGATAAGGATTTGTCTTTTCAAGTTTTATATTCTTAGGCATAGCCTAATGCTTTCCATAAATGTTTGTTGAATGAATGAAGGAAGGAATGAATACATAGGGCTTAATTTCTGGCCCCAAAACCAAAGTTATAAAATGATCTTGATTTGTGTATATGAAATACTTTTTCAAATGGCTTTCTGGGTAGTCATAGGCTTGAAAGGTAAGTTCAGAGGATTTTATGAATCCTATGAAGGATGTCTGTAGTTAAACTTGGCATGAATCAAGTTTTGCTTTTATTTAAATTAATGCATCCAATTAAGAGATGTTAATTATATTAACCTACTAGCAAGGGGAATAGAACTGTTATTATGATGATTGATTTTTCTCCATCATAAAATGCAGCTTGCATGGTCTCTAGACACACTAATGAAGTGAAATTTGCACAGCAGTCTGTGAATTGATTGAGTTGGCAAAGCTTCAAATACATTAAAAAATATGGCTGTCATTAATTTTTTTACTACTTTTTAATTTTTAATTGAAAAAATGATTTAGTATCCAAATTAAAGAAAAACGTAGTAGAGAAATAAAATCACTGTAATATCTGTCATCGTAAGCAACAGATCTTTTAATTGTTTCATGCTACCTTCACATACATTCTTATTTTGGGGCAGTTGCCATTGTGGGATGTTTTTTGTTTGTCTGAAGACTCTCTATATGTGGACATTTCAAATGGATATATAGCAATATTTACCAAGAGATATTTTTACAAATGCTAGTTTCTTTAGCTAGAAAAATTTAGCTAGCTAAAATCTCTAGATTCTCAGTGATGTAACTTGGGGAAAAGAAAATATCTCTGAGAGCCAATAAGTTTGGTAAGTTGTAAAAGTAAACACATTCTTTTACTGTAGGATTTCCCAAAGGCTATAATATTGTCAGAGGCTTTAATAGAAAAAAATAGGATAATATGGCACATTTTGAAAACTTAAAAAAATACACACTAGAATGTCTGTTCCACAGATCAGTGCTTGGAATACACTTTGGAAATCAATGGTGGGTAGTATTCTGTGCTGTTGTTGTTTAGTGCTCAGTGGTGTCTGACTCTTTGTGGCTCTATGGACTGTAGCCCTCCAGGCTCCTCTAGCCATGGGATTCTACAGGCAAGAATACTGGAGTGGGTTGCTATTTCCTTTTCCAGGGGATCTTCCTGGATTGGCAGGCGGATTCTTTACTGCTGAGCCATCAGGGAAGCCCCATTTTGTGGTGCTGCTATAACATAATTTACTAGCCCAATCTTCTACTATTGGACAAAGGTATTCAGTCACACTTGTGATAAAGCCCAAGACCCTTAACATGGGCTATAAACACGTGAGATCTGGTCTGTCTTGGTTTAACTCCCGTCCCTCTTCTTCTTGACTTCTGTGCTCCTCCCACTTTGTTTCCTTTAGTCCTTGAACTCACTAAGCCTTTTCCCATTGCAGGTACGGCTTTTTTTACATGCTGCTTTTTGACTTTTATATATAACAGCACATTTATCTTATTTCCTTTTATTGAGCCATTTACTAATTTACTACCAATATTTTCAGGAAACGTAATTAGTAACTTAGAGAAATAGAGCACTATTGATTTCATCTTCTACCAGCACTCTGTTGCATGGCAATTCCCTGTCTTTCCAGGAACATCCAATCGTGTTTCATGATTATGGGTGTTTGCCTAGCAGAACCAAAAGAGAAAGGCCCATAATAGATCACAATCCCAAATATCAGTAACTTTCAGACCGATTATTTTATTCTCTTGGTCAATAAGATTGTCAGTGTTTTTCTTTAAGGGATTTTCAGAATATGTTTCACGTTATAGCTCATGAGGACTTTGCTCAGTGTGACAAGGAAGTGGCAATTTGCTCTCTTCCACACTCTTGAAGGCCTATGGTGCTCTAAAGGAAGTGAGGGATGACTGTTGACCTACTTAGCTTAACCTCCCAAGAATGCAAAATGAGACCTGGGTACACCCATGTTCCTCGGCATTTTGCTTCTAGGTGGTCATTTTATCATTAAATAGGATGGAAACATAGAAGAAATGTTTATCAAAAATATAAGCCCAAAGCACAGAAGGAAGTTTTGGCCCAACCCATTGATTTTACAGAGGCACAAAGGCAGATCCTGAGCTTGGGCCACTGAATAACTTCAGAGGATACCACTCACGTAGACTGTGATGTGAATGAGGTTTCGGGAATTGTTCAACTTGGGAGCCCCATTCAGAGAAGGTAAGAGATCTGTTGGAGTTTGCTTTGTGATATCAGGCTGCCACTCATGACAGAATCAAGAATTAAGCATTAAAAAAATTATTTATTTTAAATTGGAGGATAATTGCTTTACAATATTGTGTTGGTTTCTGCCATACATCAACATGAATCAGCCATAGGNCGGGAATTGTTCAACTTGGGAGCCCCATTCAGAGAAGGTAAGAGATCTGTTGGAGTTTGCTTTGTGATATCAGGCTGCCACTCATGACAGAATCAAGAATTAAGCATTAAAAAAATTATTTATTTTAAATTGGAGGATAATTGCTTTACAATATTGTGTTGGTTTCTGCCATACATCAACATGAATCAGCCATAGGTATACATATGGCCCCTCCCTCTTGAACCTTCCTTCCACCTCCCACCCCATCTCACCCCTCTAGGTTGTCACAGAGTACCAGTTTGAGCTCCCTGGGTCATATGGCAAATTTCCACTGGCTATCTATTTTATACGTGATGATGTATATGTTTCCATGCTACTCGCTCAATTCATTCCATCCTCCCCACGAATTAAACATTTTTGGTAGACTCGAGAGATGGTGAAATTAATGTAAAGCAAAAAGTGCAAAGTATCAAATTTAGATTTTGAAATCAGTTGACTCAATCCAAGCTGTGGAAAACCTGACTTGAGCTTATTTCAGTTGGAAAGACCTTAGAGATGAGTTAAGTAACCACAAGCACTATTATAGGTAACCCAAAGGCTGTAGCTGTGAAATGCTCTAGTGGAACCCTAGGCTGAAGTAATAGAATAGAGTATCCTAAGCTGAATTGGTCAGAACACAACAGAAAGGAGTCATATTTTTAAAATTTTTAAATTGAAATATAGTTGATTTACAGTGTTGTGTTACTTTTAGGTGTACAGCAAAGTGATTGTATCATATCTATATATGTATATAACAGCATTGTTAATCAACTATATGTATTTCTTTTTAAGATTCTTTTCCATTATAGGTTACTACAATATACTGAATATATAGGAGTCATATTTTTTAATTGGATAATAACAAATCTCTGATTGCCAGGTCACATGCATGGTACCTAAAAGCAACTTAATATTCAGCTAGGCTGTTGCTGAATCAACTATGTTGTATGCAAAGCTCTGGCACATAGTAAGTGCTCAGTCATGTTAGGTCTCCCTTTTCTTCTTTGCAAGGAGGGCAATCTGAATGCTATTGGTGCTGGCAAACGTGCTGACTCAAGACCCTTTCAAAAAATTGGGAGTTATTTCTGAAGTCTTTGAGTCTTCAAACACTGAGAGCTTGACCCCTCGCTTTTACAGTGTCTGTTGTGATTCCCTACAGACATAAAGGTTTGCTATTATTAAGACTTCATTGGAATTGTATAAATGACAACCAGTTTGATTTCCCTCTCTCCCTCACTTCTTTCCACATTTATTGAGGATCATGGAAATGTGCTAGTCTCCAGGAATTAAAATTTTAATACTTCATGATTTCCTGGAAGAGACTTACTATAAAAGGAAGCAGATAGACAAGAAAACAAATTACTTGCAATATATGTGATGGTTGTAGCAATGGAAGTATGTGGAGGGCACAGATATATTAATAGCAATTCGATTCAATAAATACTGGCTTCAGGGAACTTCTATGTATTAGGCACGATGTGAAGCCCTGGGGGATCCAGATAAAACAAGGCACACCATTAGCTGTGAAGATTAAATAGCTACATGTGTGTAAGTATTCTGAAAGGGGAGACACAGGCCACAGTGAGAGCCAGAAGATGAAGAAGGGTTCGCTCTGAGGCTGAATGAAGGAGTTGAGTTCACCGAGCGTGAAGAGAGGGAAGCACAGTCCAGGGAGATGCCTGGAGCTGACCCCGAGAGCTGGGTTAAGAGAAAATATTGACAGCTGAAGCAGTGTGCATGAAACCTGTAAATATAGGAATAGTCTTTGAGGAAGTAGGGTGAAAGATCTTTGCAGAACCTTCTCAGTGAGACGTCTCTGGCCACCCTCACCTGTATGGGATTAATCACCATTTTTTCTTGACTTTTGTATATGTCTTTGTATTTGCAGATATTACATAATGTATTGTGTGCTAAGCCACTCAGTTGTGCCCAACTCTTTGCAACCCTAGAGACTGTAGCCTGCCAGGCTCCTCAGTCCATGGGTTTTTCCTGGCAAGAATACTGGAGCGGGTTGCCATTTCTTCCTCCAGGGGATCTTCCTGACTCAGGGATTGAACCCACATCTCTGATGTCTCCTGCACTGGCAGTGGATTCTTTACCACTATGCCTCCTGGGAAGCCCCACATAATGTATGTATATATATATATATATATATATATACACACACACACACATATATATATATAGTATGTCTTCATCTCTTATCCTTTTCTGAACTACTTATTCAGACTTACTATGTTAGTATTTTCAGCACCCAGCTTGTTTTCTGGAATTTGGCACTTTTTTGCAGGGCGGTGAATTAAGGAACAATTTTCAGGGAATGGAAAAGTGAAGAAGGCCTTTAATATAGATTGTACAAAAGATAAAAATGTCATGGAGAAAAGAGAAGGAAAGAAGTGTTAAGTAAGAAGAGCTATGATAGAATCTAAAGGGGGTCTGGCCCAGGCTGGTACATCAGAGGAAGTTCCTGAGGAAGTGATACTGAGTTGAGGTCTGAAAGATAATCAGGCATTAACTAAAATAAAAGAAGAGGTGCTTGAGGGAGCAACCTGGGCAAGACTACTGGGTAGTTATGGAGATGACTTTAAACAGACAGCAGGTAAAGTCAATAGAACTTTATTATTTCACAAGAAAAGGTGGCAAGAATACACAGAACTGTACAAAAAAGATCTTCATGACCAAGATAATCATAATGGTATGATCACTCACCTAGAGCCAGACATCCTGGAATGTGAAGTCAAGTGGGCCTTAGAAAGCATCACTACGAACAAAGCTAGTGGAGGTAATGGAATTCCAGTTGAGCTATTTCAAATCCTGAAAGATGATGCTGTGAAAGTGTTGCACTCAATATGCCAGCAAATTTGGAAAACTCAGCAGTGGCCCCAGAACTGGAAAAGGTCAATTTTCATTCCAATCCCAAAGAAAGGCAGTGCCAAAGAATGCTCAAACTACTGCACAATTGCACTCATCTCACATGCTAGTAAAGTAATGCTCAAAATTCCCCAAGCCAGGCTTCAGCAATACGTGAACCGTGAACTTCCAGATGTTCAAGCTGGTTTTAGAAAAGGCAGAGGAACCAGAGATCAAATTGCCAACATCCGCTGGATCATGGAAAAAGCAAGAGAGTTCCAGAAAAACATCTGTTTCTGCTTTATTGACTATGCCAAGGCCTTTGACTGTGGATCACAATAAACTGTGGAAAATTCTGAAAAAGATTGAAATACCAGAGCACCTGACCTGCTTCTTGAGAAACCTATATTCAGATCAGGAAGCAACAGTTAGAACTGGATATGGAACAAGAGACTGGTTCCAAATAGGAAAAGGAGTATGTCAAGGCTGTATATTGTCACTCTGCTTATTTAACTTCTATGCAGAGTACATCATGAGAAATGCTGGGCTGGAAGAAGCACAAGCTGGAATCAAGACTGCCAGGAGAAATATCAATAACCTCAGATATGCAGATGACACCACCCTTATGGCAGAAAGTGAAGAGGAACTGAAAAGCCTCTTGATGAAAGTGAAAGACGAGAGTGAAAAAGTTGGCTTAAAGCTCAACATTCAGAAAACTAAGATCATGGCATCTGGTCCCATCACTTCATGGGAAATAGATGGGGAAACAGTGGAAACAGTGTCAGACTTTATTTTTTTGGGCTCCAAAATCACTGCAGATGGTGTCTACAGCCGTGAAATTAAAAGACGCTTACTCCTTGGAAGGAAAGTTATGAACAACCTAGAGAGCATATTCAAAAGCAGAGACATTACTTTGCCAACAAAGGTCCATCTAGTCAAGGCTATAGTTTTTCCAGTGGTCATGTATGGATGTGAGAGATGTGAGAGTTGGACTGTGAAGAAAGCTGAGCACTGAAGAATTGCTGTTTTTGAACTGTGGTGTTGGAGAAGACTCTTGAGAGTCCCTTGGACTGCAAGGAGATCCAACCAGTCCATTCTAAAGGAGATCAGCCCTGGGTGTTCTTTGGAAGGAATGATGCTAAAGCTGCAACTCCAGTACTTTGGCCACCTGATGCGAAGAGTTGACTCATTGGAAAAGACTCTGATGCTGGGAGGGATTGGGGGCAGGAGGAGAAAGGGACGACAGAGCATGAGATGGGTGCATGGCATCACCGCCTTGATGGGCATGAATTTGAGTGAACTCTGGGAGTTGGTGATGGACAGCGAGGCCTGGCGTGCTGCAGTTCATGGGCTTGCAAAGAGTCGGACACAATTGAGTGACTGAACTGAACTGAACTGAGACAAATATTTATTCCAGACATACCTCTAGCTCTGGAGGCATAATGGTGAATGAGAGAAATCTCAACTTTCACAGGACTTATGTTGTAGTGGAGGGAGACAGATCACAAACACCCATGCTAATAGATCATTTGTTTATGGTGCCAGAGAGGGAAGAGACAAGATGCCCTCTGGGCTCTAGGATGGGCAGCTGGGTGAATGCTGGGCCTATTCACCAAGACAAGGAGCACTGAGGGAGGGCCAGACTTGTCCAGGAAGAGCATGGGTTTGTTTCTGACATGCTATGTGAAGTGCTGGTGAGATGAACAAGTGGGTCTCAAGTAATCAGTTGTATATGTGGGTTTAAGGTTCAGAGTTGCCAGGTCTGAGATAAACATTTTGCAGTCTGTAATATACATATGGTAAATTAAAGTCACAGAAGGGGATAGAACTGCTCTTATGTCCACACAAGCCATGTACTGTACAACTTGATGGGAGCCAGTTCTGTTTGACTCTTTGTAACCCCCTAGACTGTAGCCCACCAGGCTCCTCTGTCCATGGAATTTTCCAGGCAAGAATACTGGAATGGAGCCATTTCCTTCTCTAGGGCATCTTCCCAACTCAGGGATTGAACCCAGGTCTCCTGCATTGCAGGCAGATTTTTCATCATCTGAGCCACCAGGGAAGCCCCAGGTAAAGGCCTAATGTATATGGTAATTAAAGCCACAGGAGTGGATAGAAACTGCCCTTATGGCCACACAACCCATGCACTGTACAGCTTGAGGGTGAGCCAGTTCCATAGACAGTGGTGTGCCTAGCGTCTCCTGGAATTGTGCACCATGATGGCCAGGGATGACCTATGGAGGGAATATGGAGCGAGAAGGAAGGTGAGCTTTCAGGATCAAATATTGAATTGCTTCAATATTTAAAGGCCAGGCAGAGAGGAAGGAGCTATCGAGAGAGAGAGGAGCAGCAAAGAACTGAGACGAAAATCCGGAGAGTGATGTCAGTGAAACCAAAGGAAGAGAAGGGAGGAGTGGTCACTAAGGTCAGATGCTGCTGGGAAACCTAATGAGATGAGGAGTGGACACACGGTCATCTCAAGTCTCGGTGGCCTTTGTGAAAGCTGTTTTGGTGGGGTAATAAGGCCAGATTGGAATGAATTGGCGGAGTGAGTGGGAGGTGAAGAAATGTAGACAGCTGATGTGTCCTATGACGTGACATATGAAAAATGTCCTCACCCAGGCATGCAGATGAGCCCCAAATTGGAGTGATTCACCCCAGAGGGAGCTGGGTAACTTTGCAAGAACCCTAATTTGGAGGTGTTGGGGTTGGTAGTGGTTGGGTTCCGGAGCAGCAGTTTTTCTTCTTCCTCTCCCTCTGCAATTTTATTGTCCGGAGCACGACACTGATTGCAATGGCAGTGTCTGAGGTGACGACAAGAGAGTGTTTTTGGAAAACGGGCTGGAATTTCCAGCACACACACTGAGTTGATTCTACTGTTATATGTGAACGTTACTGATAAATTGGGGAAACAGGGTGCAGACCACACACGACTTTTGGAAGGTCCTCCCTGGTGTTAGGAGCGTATTCCTTGAACTCTTTTGTTTCAACATATCTTACCACTCTTGCCCAGTCTTTCCATTGCCCTTTTAAGGGGTATCTATTTTCTGATCACTTGCCCTTTTAAGGGGTATCTGTTTTCTGATCACTTGCAGCTTATGATGTTTCTCAGTCTCTTCAAAAGAAACACATGTAGAACCGTTGTTCTCTGTGTGGAAATTAGTTAGATGGAAGAGTCTAGAGGGCTCAGTGGCTTTGGGTGTGTGCTCAGTTGTTCAGTCGTGTCCAACTCTTTGCAGTCCCACGGACTGTAAGCCCGCCAGGCTCCTCTGTCTGTTTCCCAAGCAAGAATACTGAATTGGGTTGCCATTTCCTTCTTCAGGGGATCCTCCTGACCCAGGGGTCAAATCCTCATCTCCCACATTGTCAGGTGGATTCTGTACCACTGAGCCACCCAGGAAACCCTTAGGGGCTTTAGGACACAGTTATTGGGAATGGCAGGCCTCCTCTTTCTCTTGTTCTCTGGATTTGTACGTATGGCCTCTGACCAAGGATCTGTTCTCTGAAGTACAGCGCAGAGCTGCCCTCCAGAATGCTCTTTAGACAGAGCCCCAAGAATTGAGATTTATGCAGATTCAGTAAAGGGTCTTTCAAGTCCGTTTTCAGAGATATTTCCCAAGAAATGAAAGAATCTCTTATAGAAAAAAAATGATTTTGCTGTTCAAACTATTGAGATAGTCTTGAGATATCTTGAGTAGTCTTGAGATAGCCAGTTGTCAAAATTCAGTGCCTGTTGCGATGTAATTCCCTGGAGGAAAATATGCTAGCCACAGCTTTTTCAAGCAGGCAGCTTGGCACTAATCACTGGCTTCTTCATAATGCATAAATCTGCCAGATCTAACATGTGTTAATCTTATACAGCATTGCTATAGTATCGACTTCCCTGATGACTCAGTGGGTAAAAAATATGCCTGCAATGCAGGAGACACAGGAGACACGGGCTCAATCCCTGGGTCGGGAGGATCCCCTGGAGGAGGAAATGGCAACCTGCTCCAGTATTCTTGCCTGGAGAGTCCCATAGACAGAGGAGCCTGGCGGGCTACAGTCGGGGGTCTCAAAGAGTTGGACATGACTGAGCACACACTGGACTGGACTAGCATAGTTGTGACCCTGAATGTTACTCTCATTCACCCAAAACTTGTGAACTCAGTATATTCACCACTAAGTACAGCCAAACCATATCAAAAGAGTGAACATATATTCCCTCTTCTAATATAACTCTGCACACACAAAGAACTGATGACCTGGAAAAGTAAAGAATATATAAACATGGTAATGTGACATAAAAAGTTCAAGCTAAGGAGGGTATTGTTTTGTTGCTCAAAAGGAGAGTAAGAGTCAACAGAATCTTACTTATTTATTTTTTTAAAATTTATTTATTTGACTGTGCTGGGTCTTTTTTTTTGTTTGTTTTTTGTTTTTAAATTTATTTTTTGAACAATTTATGGTTGATTTACAATGTTGTATTTTTTTTAACATATAAATCAAGATTTATTTAAGATTATGAAAATGAAAGCAGCTCCAGAACCTAGATCATGTCTTTCAACATTAATTATGCTACCATTTTATGATACAAACAATAAACATTTTAAAAGATGTGATTACACTGAATGCCTTGACTTTTCATGTCTCCAAATAGTTTTTTTTTAAATTTTTTCCTTTTTTTTTGTATTTATTTATTTTTTACATGAACTCCCAAATATGAACCCCCCTCCCACCTCCCACCCCACATCATCCCTCCAGATCATCCCCATACACCAGCCCCAAGCATCCTGCATCCTGCATTGAACATAGACTGGCAATTCATTTCTTACATGATTGTATACATATTTCAATGCTATTCTCCCAAATCATCCCACCCTCTCCCTCTCCTTCTCCCTCAGAGTCCAAAAGTCCACTCTACACATCTGTGTCTCTTTTGCTGTCTTGCATACAGGGTCCTCATTACCATCTTTCTAAATTCCATATATATGTGTTAGTATACTGTATTGGTGTTTTTCTTTCTGGCTTACTTCACTCTGTATAATTGGTTCCAGTTTCATCCATCTTATTAGAACTGATTCAAATGTATTCTTTTTAATGGCTGAGTAATACTCCATTGTGTATATATACCACAGCTTTCTTATCCATTCATCCGCTGATGGACATCTAGGTTGTTTCCATGTCCTGGCTATTATAAACAGTGCTGCAATGAACATTGGGGTACATGTGTCTCTTTCTATTCTGGTTTCCTCGGTGTGTATGCCCAGCAGTGGGATTGCTGGGTCATAAGGCAGTTCTATTTGCAATTTCTTAAGGAATCTCCACACTGTTCTCCATAGTGGCTGTACTAGTTTGCATTCCCACCAACAGTGTAAAAGGGTTCCCTTTTCTCCACACCCTCTCCAGCATTTATTGCTTGCAGACTTTTGGATCGCAGCCATTCTGACTGGTGTGAAGTGGTATCTCATTGTGGTCCTGATTTGCATTTCTCTGATAATGAGTGACGTTGAGCATCTTTTCATGTGTTTGTTAGCCATCCGTATGTCTTCTTTGGAGAAATGTCTATTTAGTTCTTTGGCCCATTTTTTGATTGGGTCGTTTGTTTTTCTGGAATTGAGCTGTGTAAGTTGCTTGTATATTTTTGAGATTAGTTGTTTGTCAGTTGCTTCATTTGCTATTATTTTCTCCCATTCAGAGTGTGCTGGGTCTTAGTTGTGGCACACAGGATCTTTGATCTTTGTTGCACCATGGGGATCTTTCAGTTGCAGCGTGTGGAATTTAGTTCCCTGACCAGGGATTGAACCTGAGCCTCTTGCATTAGGACTGTGGAGTCTTAGCCATTGGACGACCAGGGAAGACCCAACAGAATCTTTTATTTCACCTATAGGCTCACTGGAGGCAGTCCTGCCAGTTAGCTCACCTTCAGTTTGCAACAAATTAGTGTTTAGAAAAGCCTTGGGGTCGGGCCCCTTTCTGACTCTTTGAGAGCCACTGGGAAGCTAATGAGAGAGAGAGATCAGTCTTTTCTTGAGGAGTGGTTTGACAATAGGCCCAACAGAATAAAAGTCAACCTATATTTATTTTTCAGTCCCTGAACATTTCCATGTCAGTGCTCAGGACTGTGTGTTCCTATTTGCATTCTTTATTTTTGGAATGAAAATCTAAGAGGTATCCTTTCAAAGAAAATACCACAACCACCAGCATGATGGACTCTCATTCTTCTTCTCACTATCACTTTTACCACTTGCTACTCTTGTATTCTCTCTTTGAATGGTCAGATGTCAAGTATTGCAAGAGTTTCTGGGCAAGAAACCTTAGTCTGCTAAGTCAGTGACAGGCGTGCTGTTAGTCAGCTGAACCCAGGTACTCAATGATACCTCTAAAGAGTGTCAAAACCATTTGAAGTCTTTCAAATTCTGATTTTGTCATCAAGAAATTCACTGACCTGCACGTTTGAAACAATCAAGGGATTTTTAACCAATGTTGCATATATACAATGTTGAGAAGTTCAAGGAGCAAGGAAGGAGGGCCCATTCAATATTTAAAAAAATTGAAAGTGATGATATTTAAACTCCAACTAAATATCTTAATTTATCTACTTAAAAAGTTGTAATATATAGTGGAACTATATGTAACTTTGTTCTGTATTTTCCAAGCCTCCTGTCAATGTGTTATCATGCTTTCATAATTTAAAATATAAAAAAGAAAGAAGGAAAAAAGTGATTTTAAAAGTGACACTTGTATATTGCAGACAACTTGGAAAAGACCATTTAATAACAGGTAGAGAATGTCCCTTTCATGGAGGCTGTGTCTTTTATGGGCTGCGTGTATTCTTGGGGGCCTGACTTCATGATATAGGGCAGCAGTATCTCACACCACGGCCCTCTCTGCTTTGCACCTCTGCTCCAGTTTTCTTTCCTTTCACAACATGATAAACAAAACCACATGTTATTTGTGTGGTCAAGTTAAAGGAAAGAAAACTTCACCAAAACAAAAGAACTACAAGTGTAATGTAATAAACCCGGTCCTTTTTTATTATGGTTTTTCATCTCTAAGTTTTTCATGGCAAGCTTGAAGTAGCCAGTATGAGCCTGTGGTCATATCTCTAGCCGTCTGTTCCCTCTGTGGGCTGTCCCCAAGGTTGGCTTTCAATTCCTGGAGGAAATGTATCCCAAATGACAGGATTTTTGATTTTGCAAGTTCCCTTTCAACTTCAGCTTGAATTTATTGATGTTGAATATATTTATTCTTTGTGCTGACACCAGTATTGTAGCTGTCTGTGTGAATAGACTTGACCAGGTTATGAATTATGCATTATTCATACTCCACAATTTCTCTTCCTCAATCCAGTTTATAGAGTACAGGTATACCCAACAACATCACGTATCTTCAGGTTTATTTGAATCTCTCTTGTGTTAAACACACACACACACACACATACACATTTAGAAGAACACTTTAGCTAATGTCTTTCATGTTTCCTTCTTAGGACATGATACAATAAAGATTATTAATATAAGAACATGTGTAGTTTTTTAAAAAATTATTTTTTTAATTGAAGGATAATGGCTTTACAATATTGTGTTGGCTTCTGCCATACATCAGCATGAATCAACGGTAGGAACACGTATGTCCCCTCCCTCTTGAACCTCTCTCCTATCTCCCACCCATCTCACTCTTCTAGGCTGTCACAGAGTAACCGTTTGAGATCCCAGAATCACACAGCATATTCCCACTGGCTATCTATTTTACATATGGTAGTGTATATGTTTCCATGCATCTCTCTCCGATTGTCCCCCTCTCTCCTTCCCCCCTCTGAAGAACACCTGTAGTTTTTAACCTTGTCTTCCTTCCTGAGTTGGCCTGGGGGAAGGAAGGTGAACTGTCCAAGGGGCACCTGGGGACAAGGTGCTAAAAGAGCATTTGGGGTTATGTATTGGGGAGAGAAGTTTGGAAGCAGTTTAATATGTGAAGAAAATGGAGAAGGAAGAAGGTGAAGTATAAATGGGTTCTATGGATGTCATTCATGATGTTTGCATTATCTTGAAATTATTTTTGGTTACATGCACTGGGATTCAGATACAAGGATGGGTAGTCTTACAAACTGTATAGAGATATATGTTGTGTCTGCCCTTGATGTTCATTTAAACCACAGTTGCAGGGTGTAAATGCCTGCTATGGTGCTGGTAGGAATGAGCGGGTGGAAGGCTCACATGGCCTGTGCCTTGAACTTTGATCCTCCAGGTTGGGGTTCACCACTGCAGACCCAGGAGCTATCCTTCCTTGATTACTCTCATATTCTGGTCTGTGCCTCCTGCAGAATTCCATGGAATTGTGCTAGTGACATGAGAATAATACTGACACACATTTCTCAACCCTTCAAGCTATGTGCTGTGATTAACACCTGACCCCTGGGTGAGTGGAGGGGAACCACCTCCTCACTATATGTTTTCATCTTCTGAGTGGCCTGGTGCAGTTTCAGCTTCCTTGACACAGGAGCTGGAAATGCTCTCAATATAGACTCCCAAGTAGGCAGCATTCTTGCCCTCCTGAAGTTCATAGTCAACCCCTAAACTGTGACCCAGGNCTGGGTGAGTGGAGGGGAACCACCTCCTCACTATATGTTTTCATCTTCTGAGTGGCCTGGTGCAGTTTCAGCTTCCTTGACACAGGAGCTGGAAATGCTCTCAATATAGACTCCCAAGTAGGCAGCATTGTTGCCCTCCTGAAGTTCATAGTCAACCCCTAAACTGTGACCCAGGTTGGTCACCAAATAGAGGGTTACTCCAGCCATTCTGTTGATTCTTCAGTTTCTCTGCCATCACCACCAAGATTTCCAGAGGATTCGATGACAGTCCTTAGGTAGCAGTTGCTTTCATCTTCACATCCTTTGTAGTACCTCTCTCTTCCCTCTCTACCGTGTCCATTTGGTGTGGCATATTTGGTTAGCTGTTTAGAGGAAGAAACTGTATGATTTTCTGTGGTGCTTGCAGTATCTAGTGGCCCCCTGGTAGCTCAGCTGGTAAAGAATCTGCCTGCAATGCAGGAGACCTGGGTTTGATCCCTGGGTTGGGAAGATCCCCTGGAGGAGGGCATGGCAACCCACTCCAGTATTCTTACCTGGAGAATCCCCACGGACAGAGCAATATGTAAATGATCTGATCTATGATACCTGACTTGAAATGGGTCAACATATGCTTTTTTGATGTTATTAGGGTATGAAATTGATATGCATTCAGTAGAAATTTTTGAATTTTGGTCTTTTCCCTGGCTATTGATATGTGGTATGGTATACTCTCATGATGCTAGGCAGGGGCAGTGAGCCACAGCCCCCAGTCCTCACATGATCATGAGGGTAAACAACCGATACACATACAGCCATCCTGTAACCGTACAATCATTCTGTTTTTTACTTTAAGTACAATATCCAATAAATTATATGAAATATTCAACACTTTATTATAATATAGGCTTTGTGTAAGATGATTTGGCCCAGCTCTAGGCTAACATAAGTGCTCTGAGCACATCTAATGTAGGCTAGCTAAGCTTGGGGGCTTCCCTGGTGGCTCAGCTGGTAAAGAATCTGCCTGCAATGCAGGAGACCTAGGTTTGATCCCTGGATTGTGAAGATCCCCTGGAGAAGGCAATGGCAAAGAAAGAAAGTAAGTTGCTCACTTGTGTCCGACTCTTTGCAACCTCATAGACTGTAGCCTACCAGGCTCCTCCGTCCATGGAATTTTCCAGGCAAGAGTACTGGAGTGGGTTGCCATTTCTTTCTCCAGGGGATCTTCCTGACCCAGGGACTGAACCCCTGTCTTCCGCATTGGGATTGAACCCCTGTCTTCCGCATTGCAGGCAGACGCTTTACCATCTGAGCCACAAGGGAAGCCCCTGGAAATGGCAACCCACTCCAGTATTCTTGCCTGGAGAATCCCCATGAACAGAGAAGGCTGGAGGGCTACAGTCCATGAGGTTGCAAAGAGTTGGACACCACTGACAGACCAAGCACAGCACAGCTAAGCTTGGATGTTTGGTGGGTTAGGTATATTAAATCCATTTGACTTATGATATTTTCACCTATGGTAGGTTTATTAGGATGTAACCCCATCATGCAGTTCATGGGATTGCAAAGAGTTGGACACGATTTAGTGACTGAACAACCCCATCATAATTTGAGGGAGATCTGTATACATATCTATATCTATATATGCACATATATATTTGCATACATATTTATAGATCTGTGTGTATATATATGTATATATACATGCATACACATCCCACATATTTCTTGGTGTGTGGAGTCAGAAGAGATGTTTCATATGTATATTTACATATGTGTTGAGTGATATATTTGGTATTTTATATACTGAAGTATTTAAATATTTATATGTATTGCTGTATTAATAAATACCTTTTCTTATGTTCCCTTTCCTATTTTTCATCTTTGTTTTNCTGTCTCTTATACACATCTAGATGTGTATAAGAGACAGGTGTTGAGTGATATATTTGGTATTTTATATACTGAAGTATTTAAATATTTATATGTATTTCTATATTAATAAATACCTCTTCTTATGTTCCCTTTCCTATTTTTCATCTTTGTTTTTCTGTTGTACTTTTCAAGAGATTTCTTGAATTTTAACTTCTAGCCCTTTTAGTGAGGTTTTCATGTCTGTTATCACGTTTTTAAAAATTTCTAAGGGTTTATTTTGTTCTTTGACTACATTAAAAATTCAAGTTTTTAAAATAAGTGCAATCGTCTCTTGTATCTCTCTTATTACTGAGAGATTATTTTTTTAAGCTTTCTTTTCCCTCCATATTCTGTTTCCCCCAGAGTATGGTTTTCTTTCTGTTTGTTTTGTATTTGTCTTTCATAATGGAAGTTCTCCTCTTAATATTTCAGCTCTTTAATTGCCTACTTGTATGTAAAAATGGGGCACCAGCAACAGATTGGAAACCCGTGTGTGTGTGTGTGTGTGTGTGTGTGTGTGTGTGTATGCACGCATGCATGCACGCGCCTCACTTGAAAGTGACCTGGCTGGGCTGTTTATAGGGTGAATTTCTGATGTGAATAACTTTCGGTATTTTTCTCTTGGGCTGGCTTATGCCCTGCAGCTCCAAGCTCCTGACAGAGGGTATAAACCTCACTGCTAGTGTTAAGGGAGTTGAAAGAGAAAAGAGCCTGGGAATCTCAGCATCTTCGTGCTTTTACTTACCTTCCTCTGTCAGTACGGCACACCCACCCTCACTGGTGCCTGTTGCCTTGAAATCCAGAGACTTGTTTGACTTTTTCTAGAGAATAAACCTTTGTCCTCTTGAGGGAGCCTGGGGGATCTGAAGACTTTTAAAGAAACCTACTTTTAGCTTGTCCTCTGTCCCTGTTTCCAGAGATGCCCAAGCCTTTCAGGGATTTGGAGGTATAAATTGTGTTGCTTCTGGCTTTCCCCAGATTGCCAGTTTTGAATTCAGCTGTCTTTGTTCTGTGATGTCATTACCATTTTTTTTTCATCAGCTTTATAGCTTCCAGATTTTGCTGCTGTTATCACCTCTCCTATCTTCACACCTATCTTTAAGGGCTTATTCCTTTTTATGGATATTTTGGTAAAGTTTGGGGAGGGAACAGTGGGAGTCCATCCCATCATTATTTTTAATTTAATTAATTAATTTTTAATTGGAGGATAATTGCTTTACAATATTGTGATGGTTTCTGCCATACATCAACATGAATCAGGCATAGGAATACATATGTCCCCTCCCTCTTACACCAGTCTATCATTTTAAACAGAAACCCTTTTTACAGAGATTTTGTTTGTGTTTCTCCCTCCCAGCTTTTTATTGCTAGGCTGACACCATGCTGTGCGTGCTAAGACTGGAGTTGGGGTGGGGATGTGGGCTGGGGCCTAAGATGGAGCACTGATGTAAGGCGAAGCTCATGCAAATGTTTCCACTTCAGAGTGAGTTATTTTCAACTGATTTTTCATATCAGTTCCTTAAACTGATGCCTTCTAGTTGAGTTGTTCCACTTACTCTTCAGACAAGACCCCCACACTCTGAATTCTAGCCACAGAAACAGCTTAGGATCAAAGTGGAACCCCTCTCCCTCATCATAGACTTCTCTCTCACTAGAGGGGTTAGGTATTCAAATCGGTCATGGTATTACACTGATGAATAGCAGTACATTTTTCCTTGTGTGAGCACGAAAATTCTAGCTATGGAGGTGCCGCATGGGTATTGCATGTGCTAGCTGGAGATATTCTGATTTTCTAGAATATTTATTTCCAAAGGTACCTTGTTTATAACAGGGGTATTACATGAAATACTGGATTATATGCTACAACTCTAAACACAGTTATTTTCTGAACTGTATTTTCAAAGAAACATAATTGTTGACATGAATTTTATTTTTTTGGCTTTAGATTGCTGGTGATATAATAAGAAAACAAATAATATAAAACCCAGAGAAATCTATATAAAATGTTAAGACTATCAACTAGTTCTTAAGCCTGCATAAATCTTGGTCCTTCATATGACATCGTTACCAAAAAGATATCCAGAGATGTTTCATCTTAATGTTTTCACATGTACATCAAAAGAATATGAATGCTTCCAAGATGTTAGTCTGTTTCATTGAATTTCACAGCTTTGCATCCCATGTCAGGAAGCTGTAGCAGAGTTGTGCTGATACCCGGCGCAGAATGCCAGCACATGCATATGCTGACACAGATGCTAAACTAGGAGTCAAGACTGTAGCACTCAGATGTATCCCACCCCAGACTTTTCTCATCTAAATTTAAAGCCAAGGTGGCCCCTGCAGGCTTTCCCTAAACTTGCGCTCTGGCTATGACTTGAAACTAACCATCTTACGGTCTCAGGTGAATAGCACTGTCCATGTTGTAGAAGCATGGCACTCGATACGTTTCCCAAGCCTGAGGCTGCAGTCTTTATCTCCAGAGTAGTAAACCATGGGGTGTAGTCACTATGGTCAGCAAGCTGTTTGTTTTCCCTAAACTTGCGCTCTGGCTATGACTTGAAACTAACCATCTTACGGTCTCAGGTGAATAGCACTGTCCATGTTGTAGAAGCATGGCACTCGATACGTTTCCCAAGCCTGAGGCTGCAGTCTTTATCTCCAGAGTAGTAAACCATGGGGTGTAGTCACTATGGTCAGCAAGCTGTTTGTTTGCCTAGTACCTCTGTGGTCACCATTCCTTCACAATTCGCGGGCTTTGAGGTTCTGATGGGGCTGACTCCAACCTCTGGACCCAGAAGTGGGCCCATGACCCAGGCCTGGGCCATCAGAGAACTCCATTCATCTGGCTGTAGTAATGGCCCAAGGGACTGAGTCAGTCCCCCCGTCTGAGCTTGTTCTGGAGCTCTCGCTAGAGCTGTCTAGGAAGAGGTACAGTCTTTTTGGGGGGCTGCCAAATGGTCCTCTTTGCTACTCCTGGGAAGAGACAGATTGAGAAAGGAGTCAACACAAAAGAAGCAGGGCTAAGGGATGGAGGAATAGAGGCAGATTCCCAGCGATATAATTTGCATCTCAGTATTGCCCCTGGACTTTCTAATTATGGGATCCCAATATAGTTTCCTTTTAAAAGTGCTGGTTTAATGGGATTTTTATACCTGCAGTGGGAAGAGCCTCGACTAATATGATTGTACTGACCTCCACCAACTGTACTTTTTCTGCCAAACTACATACATTTGGTCAGGTTACAGATGGCGATAAACTTGAATTATCCAACTGGGCTGTGTGTATTGATTCATTGAACTTGATACTTACTAAATCTCTAGCTTGTACTGTGTGGACACCTATAAACCAGCAGTAATGTACTGACATTCTAGCTGCAAATGATTTACTGTGGCAAACTGTCTGCCTTCTAGGGCTTAGGGCCCTTACCTGTAACATGATGATGAAATTACTTCATAGAGATCCTGGGGTGAGTACTTCACATAAACCCTATAGGGCTCCTGGTTATATTTATGTATAGTACAAAGGGGCTTTCCTGGTGGCTCAATTGGTAAAGAATTTGCCTGCAGTGCTGGAGACATGGGTTCGATCCCTGCGTTGGGAAGATCACCTGGAGAAGAAAGTAGCCACCCACTCCAGTATTCTTGCCTGGGAAATATCATGGGCAGAGGAGCTTGGCAGGCTACAGTCCATGGGGCCTCAAGAGTTGGACATGATTTAGCAACTAAACCACCACCACATAGTAGCAAAAGTGATTTTACTGTCATTATAAGATGCCTATTAATTTCTTAGTTGATCAAAATATAAGTTTCTCAAACTTTATCTGATTCTGAAATGATTTATCGAAATAGGTTTTTCAGGATAAAATCTGAGAAAAATTCACATAGTTTATTCTTCTGTTTGCTCGGGTTACTTATATGATTTATTTATGAAATGCTGCTAGATGGTATTCTAGACTTCTGGTGTGGGAATTCTTAAAATATTTAAAGAAGACAGTTTTTAAAATAATGCCAACAACAAATGGTATAACATAACACATTGTTAAGGCAAGTTGTTAAGGTCTCTGAAGAGTGTGTATACCAACAAATCACATATATTTCAAGTATTAAATTGACTTGCCAAATTCTTTTCCAACCTCTCTTTCTGCACAGTGTATACTAGAACATTTCCTTATCTACCTTAGTTTGCTCATCTGTCGTTTGACTCTATTATAGAAAGATAATTTTGTTGAGATAAAATACATGTTATAAAATTCACCCATAAAAGTATATAATTCAGTGGTTTCTATCCCTTTATTATTACACAGAAGAAAGTATTCGCTGGGTGTCCGGCTGGCAGCTTAAAGTCCTCCAACAAAATATGACAAGGGCGAGTGCGCGAGCCTGCAGGAAGTTGCCACTCACCTGGTTCCTGCCGCCACAGTTGGTTTGGTGATGGGAGCCTCTCTTCTCGTTCTTTTTTAGGTTGGCGCCGACCTCGGTGTAGTTGCATTCCCAGTGGGCTTAGAGCTTTCATACACGTCTTACTTAATAAAATACTGCTTTGAAATGAAATGGAGAAGGAAATGGCAACTCACTCCAGTATTCTTGCCTGGAGAATTCCATGGACAGAGGAGCCTGGTTGGCTACAGTCCGTGAGGTCACAAAAAGTTGGACACGACTGAGCGACTTCACTTTCACTTTTCACTTTCATGCATTGGAGAAGGAAATGGCAACCCACTCCAGTGTTCTTGCCTGGAGAATCCCAGGGACGGGTGAGCCTGGTGGGCTGCCGTCTGTGGGGTTGCACAGAGTCGGATACGACTGAAGTGACTTAGCAGCAGCAGCACTTACCAAAATTTGTACTTACCTATTTACTCGATTGTATACTGTTTATGCAACACGATCCCTATTTTGTGAGGAAAAATATATGTACATAGGAAAGGCAAAAACCAAAAGAAATACAGGGTTATGATATGTTTTACTTTCTTTCTTGAATTTTTTTCCCCCAAATGAGTTAATTTTTATTATAAGATGGAGGTCACTTTAAAAATAGCCTTCAGTGCAACAATATGGTGAAGCTTAGCATTGTAATGTTTAGCTAGAAAAGTTTCAAAAGAGAACAAATAGCATGATGTGTTTATAATAGTATCCAAAGTAACCAAATAGAAATATGATTTTTTCTGAAGAGTATAAAGCAACGCAACTACATGAAAGGAAAACAAGGGAGTATTGAATATGGAACTTAGAATGATAGTTATTTCAGGTGGGTGAAGACAGTGGGATGAATGGGGAACCTGTGTAGTTACAGAGAGAATATTCTTAATGAATCTATCTTTTGTTTGTTTTGTGAGCACTTATTATTATTTTAATAATTTAAAATAATAACAGTACTAGAGAGAGGATGGATGAATGGATAGGTAAATAGATAGCTAGGTACAGGCCATATTTATTTATTTTAAAGGATCTTTTTTTAAAAAATTACTTATTTGGCTGTACCAAGTCTTAGTTATGACATGCAAACTGTTAGTTGCGGCATGAAGGATCTAGTTCTCTGACCAAGGGTTGAACCTGAGCCATCTGCATCGGGAGTGTAGAGTCTCAGGCACTGGACCACCAGGGAAGACCCCGCAGGCCATATATTTATAAAGAGTCTTCAGTCTCCTATTCAGCTGCCCACTTGCTGATTACAGCACTTTACAAGTGGATCCTGTCACTAGGAAGTGCTGGGCTCACCAGGGCCAAGAATGACAGACCCAGTATCGCCCGACTGCATTGCTGTGTCTCCCTCCTTCTGAACAGGAGTATGAGTGGAAGCAAGGCGCAGCTGACATCCAGCTGGGACACGCCTGTGAGGCAGGCCAGCCTGTGTCTGTGATGTTGACTGTGAGTCTGTTCTGGCTGTTCAGCATTTTCAACATCTTGCCTGGTGTGGGAAAAGCTACCCAAGCTCATTCATTGACAGGCTGATCAACCACATTCCCATGCAGCAGTACAACCGCAATCAACTTATACTTGGGCTGATAATTACAAAGAGGGGGAGGAAAGGAGATAGTTGTAGGTTCAAAGAGATGAGACCTTTTATTGTGGTCAGTCAGATCTGTTTGTGAATGATTTCAAGTCAGAAAGTGGCTCCACATTTCATGATGCCCCCAACGTCTGTTCAGCTCTCTTTTCACAGTATTTCCTGATGCAAAATGTGTCATCACCTCTTGTCTCTGCTCTGCATTTTAGACACACGCTTTATTTTTTATTGATTTGAAATCTTAAAAAATTTAATTCACAATATTGTGTTGGTCTCTGCCATACATCAACATGGATCAGCCATAGGTATACATATGTCCCCTCCCTCATGAACCTCCCTCCCACCCCATCCCACCCCTCTAGGTTGTCACAGAGCCCTGGTTTGAGTTCCCTGAGTCATACAGCAAATTCCCANTAGGTATACATATGTCCCCTCCCTCATGAACCTCCCTCCCACCCCATCCCACCCCTCTAGGTTGTCACAGAGCCCTGGTTTGAGTTCCCTGAGTCATACAGCAAATTCCCATTGGCTGTCTATTTTACATATGTCAGTAGACATATACTTTAGGTGAAAAAGATTTCTGGAGAGGAAGGAGAAAGATGACAAAATGCCCTTTAGTAAATCCTTCCAGATGTAGAACCAGGTATCTGGCGTGGTCCTCAGAGAGCTCCCCACTCAGCATCCCTCACTGCACAAGCCCTGAGGGCCTCAGAGCTCTGCCAGTAGGGACAGGTCACCACTAGGACCCAGAGCCCCCACCTCCCATCCCAGTGTGCTTCCCACTGTGCTATGAGGTAGGTAGCATGTTTGCATGTAGAGAAATATGATTGGCAGCCACTTCAGGACCTAGTTCTGCCCACCAGTGGGGCAGCATCAGCTTGGGACCCCTCAGGCCATGCTGTCAGCCACCCCAGGACACAGTCTCACCTACCAAGAGGCTGGCAGACACCAGGGGTAGCAGGGCTGGGCAGCTAATTGTCTGAGGGTCAGTCCTGCCTACCAACACGCTCATAGTCATCAGCTGCACCACAACAGAGGGTCCTATACAGCTCGCTCTTAGAGAATATGGCTCTGTTGACCAACAGAGAGTATGCTACTGGGTCCCAGAGGACATCTTCTACATAAGGCTACTTCTCCAGATGAGAAATGTAACCAACCTACCTAACACATATTTCTGATACACAGAAATAAACAGGGAACTGAGCAAAATGAGGAGCAAAGATAATGTTTCAAGTAAAGAAACAAAAGAAGAACTAAGAAGAACTAAGTGAAGTGGAGATAAGTGATCTATCTGATAAAGAATTCAAAGTGTTTGTAAAGATGTTCAATGTATTTGGGAATAGAATGAATGAACTCAGTAACAAGTTTAACAAAGAGTTAGAAAATATAGGGAAGGGCCAAATAAAGCTCAAAAATACAATAACTCAATATACTAGAGGGAATCAGCAGTAGAGTAGATGATATAGAGGAGCTGATCTGCAAACTGGAAGACAAGGTCGAGGAAATCACTGAAGCTGAACAGAAAAAAAGACAAAGAATTTTTAAAAATGAAGATAGTTTAAGAGACCTCATCAACATCAAGTATATTAACACTTGCATTATAGGGGTCCCAGAAGGAGAAGAGAAAGAGAAAGGGGCAGAGAACTTATTTGAAGAAAAAGTAACTGAAAACTTCCCTAACTGGGAAAGAAAGCAGACATCCAGGTCTAGGAAGCAGAGACAGTTCCAAACAAGAACCTGAAGTGGATCACACCAAGACACATTATAATTAAAATGGCAAAAATTAAAGATAAAGAGTCTTAAAAGCAGGAAGAGAAAAGCAACTAATTACATACAAGGAACTCTCATAAGACTATCAGGTGATTTTTCAGCAGATAGCTTATGGGCCAGAAGGTTTAAAGCGATAAAACAAAACCAAAACCAAAACCCTACAACCAAGAATATTCTACCAGTCAAGGCTGTTGTTTATATTTGGAGATATAAAGAGTTTTACAGACAAGCAAAAGCTAAAAGAGTTCAGTACCCTAAACCTGCTTTACAACAAATGTTAAAGGGACTTCTCTAAGCAAAAAAGACTATAACTAGAAATATGAAATGTACAAAAGAAAAAATCTCATTGGTAAAGGCAAATATACAAAAAAGGTAGTAGATCACCCATTTATAAAGCTAATAGAAGGATTAAAAGACAGAAGTAGTAAAATCATCTTTATCTATAGTAAATGATTAAGACATACATAAAGCAAAAATATGTAAATTATGATGTTAAACGTAGTAAACATGGAGGGAGTGCATAAAAATGCAGGATTATTAAAATCANCACATATGTATAAAGCTAATAGAAGGATTAAAAGACAGAAGTAGTAAAATCATCTTTATCTATAGTAAATGATTAAGACATACATAAAGCAAAAATATGTAAATTATGATGTTAAACGTAGTAAACATGGAGGGAGTGCATAAAAATGCAGGATTATTAAAATCATTCAGATTTAAGAGATTATCAATTTAAAATAATTTTATAATTATATATATAATATGTAAACATGGCCTTACAAATAGCTGTGAAAAGAAGAGAAGC